>CM063287.1:30367358-30924858 GCA_032173965.1 Sitta carolinensis
TATGAATCTTTCTTAAAGGAAACAACAGCAGAGCAAATACAATTTATTTTTTTTACCATCTGGCATTCACACTGTCACTTGATGCTTGGCTTGCCACTGTAGGGAATGTGCAACAGCGAAGGCACAGCTCTGTCAGGTGAACAGGAACAATCAAGACAAAACTAAACAAAAAGACTGAATTTTACTGCCTGTCTTCAAAAGCAGATATGTTTTTTCAGAAGGGGAATGCAGTGCTGTGGCATTGCTGGTCATCTGCATTTGACTTGATGCAATTTCCATAAAAATCTGAGACAAAACAATGGAGGGGAAAAACAGAGCCTGGGATTGAGTGGTCACTGTGAGCACAGGTGTTGAAAGAGGAAGAGTTTTTTTAACAGTCTGGCTGTCCCTAGGATTGACTTGTTCTTTTATTTTTGCTGGCAGCTCTTGTTATATTCTGAGAAAACCCTTATTTTTGCTTTGATGAAGGTCCCACTTTTTTATTTTTACTTTAAAAAATAGATTCTATAACACATTTTTATGATCTGTAATATCCTCAGGCAAAGGTTTTATGGAGACAGGAGGAGGGCTGCTGAAGTGCAGCAGCCCAAGGAGAGAATAGCTCATGTGACTCTCATAGTCAAATTTATATTACTGTAAAGGTTCTGCTGGAAATCAGACATTTGCTTGATGGTTTTGTTTTTTTTTTTTTCTGATGGGAAATAAAATGCATTGGCTCCTGGTTTGCAACAGGGAGCTACAGTGTGGATTGCAAAATTAAATCAGTTTTAATCAAAAATGTGTGTATGTGTATGATCCAAGTGCCAGGGAAACCAAGGCAAAGATCTCCACAGGCTTGGGATGAGGTTCTTTGGAAAGTCTAGGGACTTGGCATGCAAGCACAAATAGAAAAGATGAATAAATCTCGTTTAGTATGACAGTCCTTTCTTGTTCTCCAATTTTATTGGAAAAATTTGTTAATCATGGGACAAAATGTAAGGGGAAAATGCTGAAATATTTAATGAAAACATCCATATCCTTTTGAAAGAGAAATACAGTCATCCAATTGTAGTTTTAGCCAAAAGTCAATTCTTTAGCCTGAAACTGAAGTGTGTAATTGCCTCACACACACATATATATATATATGTGTGTGTGTGTAGAAATATATATGTATATATCTTGTGTATTGGTCTGTACAGGAATTCTGCTTGACATAAAGAGCATGAGAGTTTAATCTAGTAAACTACAAAACTCAAAAATGGCAAACCCACAGTACTTCATTCTGTAATTTTTTTCCATTTGTTGGCTTATGCCTGTGCAAATGGCATGGTAGGAAAACTGGCTTTGTGTAGGGAAATAAGAACAAAATAAATCATGATTATTGCTATGCTCTGAGGTCCTTAGTCTGGCTAACAAGAAACAGTAGGCTGAAAAAAAGATCCTTCAGTTTTCAGTCCAATAAAGGTTTAAGTCTGTAAATCAAATGCTGTAATGCTGGTTTATTGCTTGTTACTGAGGTTATTATTGTTCTGTTTGTTCATTCTGTTTTGTAGCTGTTTCCTTGGCTCTAGCTCTGAACGGTGTCTGCACAAATACCATTAAATTAATAGTGGGAAGGTAAGTCCTGTCCTGTTGTCAGTGATGGGTTTAATTGTCGAGAGGAATGGAGACAGGCTGACAGCCACCCCAAATCCCAGGAACCAGAGAGCTGCTCTGGGGGCACAGGGGCCCTGTGGGGCTGTCCTTGGCCTGGTGCAGGTTGTACAGCTTCATTCTGTGACATCCCACGGTGGCAGGGATCCCTGCCCTGTGCCCTGTGTTTGTTCCTCTCGCTGGCAGGTCCACACAAGCCAGGGGCTGGGAAGGAATGGTGGGAGCTGAAATCAGTTCATTAAATTGGCAGCACGAGAGGGAAGAGTCACAGCATGTGGGAGTTCAGATGCCAGTGCCCCTTGTCTGATTAAATGGGAATGAACCCAGTGCCTGCATTCTCTGAGAAGCAGCTTCTGTGTCTGGGTGACATCAACATGCAGGGCAAAACAAACCTGGGAGCTAAGCAGTAAATGGATTCCTTCTTTAGGGAAGCATTATTTTGAATGAAGGGCTCAGAAAATCTAGCAAACAAAGCCGCCTGGAAAACATGTTTTTATGTACTATTTGTCTCTTTATCAAAATTTTGAATGATTTCAGCTGAAAAATACACATTTGACTTGAATTCCTCTATTATTTGACAGAGTCCAGTGCTGCTTTTGTTATTGGGATGTTTTGCAGCAGTGAGGAAGCAATATTTGTGTTTGGTTTCTGAGGAACCCTCTCTGCTGCAGAACTGATGCCCTGACAGTGATGGCACTTGTCACTTTTATTTGATGGGTGCTTTTAAAATAATTAAGAATACACCCTCTTCTTTAGATGTGAATAAGCTCATTTTTCCTGCACTCTAAGCCAAGTATTCTGCTGTCAGCTTGTCTCTGAATCTTGTTCACTTTTTTTCTCCACGTGGTTTGTTAGCTCAGGGTCAGTATGACACCAATCAAAGCTACAGGCCCAGCTCTGAGCAGGGTCAGGAGGAGCTCAGAGGTTTGCTCAGTGCACTGAGACAGCCAGCATCCAGGCTGCTTTAGGTTTTGGGAGCTATTTTGAGGATGTTCTCAGCTGGGTGTTTTGGCAAGACCTGTGAAAATTTGGGAGTTGTTACCCTTTGCTCTGATCACTCTAGGCAAGAGTAACCTGCATGTGTGTAATAAACAGTAAATGTAATAATCACTTTGAGGTTTATTTGTTACTACAGCTTTCTATTTTTAATATCCATGGTGTTTTTTGTAGACCGCGTCCCGATTTCTTTTACCGCTGCTTTCCAGATGGAGTAATGAACTCTGAAATGCACTGCACAGGTGATCCAGACCTGGTCTCTGAAGGCAGAAAAAGTTTTCCAAGCATCCACTCTTCCTGTAAGTTCACTTAAACACAGTGCCTCTTCTGTAAAAAGCTGTCCTTTCTGTGGTTTGGGGTTGCTGTTTTTCTTTTGGATCATGAACCTGATTTTTGCTGGAGGAGTCTGAATTTCTGACCTTCAGAAAGTCAGAAATTTCCTTCTGGAAATAAAATTGTGAGCCTGTGACCCTTCCTTATCTTGGGAACCACCTGGGATCATCCAGAGTCATAGGAGGACTGTCAGCAGAGTGAAGAATCACAGGACGCTGTGATTCTGAGGGGCATCTGCTCCCCAGTGCAGGCCTTTGTCTACATAGTAAATATTTATTTTGTTACATTCCAGTGGAGTATGCAGGAAGACAGTATAGGCACTCTCCTTTTGGCTTCAAGTGGTCTTTAATCTCTGTCTCATGGTTTGATCAGATACCCCCAGTTTGTGCTGTATCCTGACAGATGTTTAGGTGGCTTTTTGAGAATTCATCTGTCTGATCTAATTAGTTTTACTAACTTAGATGTTTGTAAAGGTTCCTTCACTGTCTCTTTCTCTGTGAAGGTGTTTTCTAGTGTGTTTTATGTCCTGTCTGATAAAACTTCTTTTCTTCTGTGAAATAACTTGAATGCTGTAAGCTTCTTTGGGGGTTTTTGGACAGTAATGTTTGCTTTCAGCCGTTCTAAGAGCTGCCAGTTGAGAACCAGTAAGTCGAATCTATGGAATTTTCTGGAAAGTGGTAACTTCAAATTGCCTAATTGTGCAGAAGTATATGTTGCAAACAAGTTGGGTGATGAGAGGAATGAAATTGTGAGCTGATTTTGCTCTTCCTTGTTTGAGTCACAGAAATAAATAAGAGAGTAGTAGATGTTTGTGGATCTGCTATAGGCTTTAGTTCCAAGCCAGTGGGGCAGCCACAGAAGGAGCCCTGGGGTTTTCCTTTTTCCTGGCACTGGTTGTACAAGCACTGAGTTGTGGTGCTGTAGCTCACACCAAATTTATTGGAGCAGAATGATGTCCCAGAGTATTTAGATCAGAATTAGGAGAGCAGCTTTCTCCATCCCTGACCTAAGATTGGCTTGTGGCTTGAGTTGTCTGTATTTCCCACCACAAAGCCTTTTATTAGAATGTGATAAGAATGAAGAGATACTATATAGTCAGTAATTTTTATCACTTGGTAAGTGTATGTTAGAGTGAGGCAATTCTGCAGCTGCTTGAACTACTTAGCTGTTTGAAGCCTGATGTTATAATATCTAAGTCTCTGACAAGCCTTAAGAATCCATACATATTTTAGTCTCATAATGGAGAAAGAAAGCATTTAATTTGACAATCATACAATGCTAACCCTTCTTCTCTGCAGCAAAATTATTTCGATAACCAAAATTGTCAGTTTTATCAAGAATAGTTTATAGCTGTGATCACTCATTTAGTTTCTTGCTTCGTTCCCAGTAGTATAAAGAGTGGGGACTAAAAAGGTATTATGGGAAAAATGGGAAGCACATCATTATATTGCTTTCCTGTACCTATGAAGCAATGAGGATGTTTGGGATAAAATAATTCGTGTTTGCAAATTGTGCTATAATTTTCCGTTTTCTTAGCTCAGTTTTAAAAACTGTCCTTCCTGTCTTCTTAACGTGTTGGTATTTATGAACTTTCCTTCCATAATCTCAGTCCAAAATCTTTTCTTGGCACCTTTCTCCCTTCCTTCAGCACAAGATTGTTACGAGGTAAAGTGAAGGAGTTCCACTCTTCAGATTTCTGTCATCCCTTCACTGGTTGTTGTGAAATTCATGGAACAGCACCAAAAAGGTTTTTTTATTTGTTTCTGTTAGTGTTTGGGGGGTTATTTTTTCTATTTTCATGACTGCAGAAATGGAAGTGGTGAGGATGAGAGTTGACATAAACAATTGTACCTCTCTTGGTATGATGGTTACAAGTAGCCCACTATAGTTTCGTATTTCCTACTTCACTTGAACCCGTGAGGAAAATAAATCACAAGTAAAAGCTGCCAGGCAGCTCAGAAAGAGGGCTTAGAAGCTTCAGTTAAGAGCCATTCTCTTCTTCAGAACAGTTTTTCTTAAGGCATTTGTAGCACAGGCTGTCAATCACAAGCTTTGTTATACCAGAATCCAAAACCTCATCCATGCAAGACGAGGCCTCGAACAAGAAAATCTGTGATGCTGTAAGTGGGGAGCTGTGAGAGCATAAAATGCAGGGGTGTGTATCAAGAGTGGCAGCACTGGCACTCCCACATGGCCTGACCTTGCTCTCTCCATAAAAATGTTGTGAACAACCTGTTAGCCCTCCCAGAGCCCACTCGAGCCCTGAAGAGAGTTCTCCTTGCTTGGAGCACCGATGATTTTCACCTCCCTGGGCTGAGGAGTGCATGTCATACAGAGAGGAAAAATGTGTGGAGCACAGAGTGTCTCACAAAGCCACAGAGTGACCTGCATGTTCCACTGGATCAAAGAAATCTCTGGATCTTTTGGATTGCTTGAAACCCATTTTGCTTCTTTTTCAGCATACTGCCAGTCTTATTCAAGGGAATGGCTGCAGGGAGCCCAGACTCCTGCCTGTGTCCAGTAGCCCAGAGGTGATCCTGAGTGCCACAAATGGGGCTATTCTGACACCCAGAATAACTCCAAAATATACATTTGTGTATTCTGTATTTAGTATTGCCACGGTTTTAAAATCCACTGGCAATTTTATGCTAATTTAAGGCTGCCACCTGTGATGGTGCCATGCAGCCTCTCTGTGCCTATGCTTCATACAAACAGTGATGTTTATGATCATAAATGCAGCATTTTTTCCTGCCTGTGTCCTTCCTGTGTGCCTTCTGAAGAGTTTCCCTGCAGAGGACCTCTGGGCAGCCTGCCTTGGAGAGCCCTCATGGCATCCCCACCTCTCCAGATGTATTTTTCCCTCCTTGCAATGAGATGGAAAGAGCAGCAGCAAGTGACAGATTAGAAATAAACGAGCAGATGGATGGACATACAGACAGAATGACTGAGTGAAACTGAGTATTCAATGAAACAAACAGAACAAATGGTGCAGAAATCAGTAGAAACCTTTTATTAGTAATGATTACCCAGCATACCAGATAATGAAAAATGTGATGTATGGGTAAAGAGAATTTAACTGAATGCAACACATGCAAGAGGAAAATTAAGGTGAATGAACACAGAACATTTAATTGGACAAGCCAAGTGCACAACTGGGACCTGAAAAGATCACTGAATTTGCAGGCATACATAATGCTAATGGGATGGATAGACAGCTTTTCATTATTGATTTCTTCCTTTTCATCTCATGTCCGATGTCATTTTGATATTTGTGTCAGGCTGACAAAATCTCTCCATAAACAAAATAGGAACTTACGAGTCCTGGAGTTTTATTTATCTAAAAATCAATGTGCTTGGGAAATAATGCTTGTAATTCCAGGTTTGTATCCAGTGGAGCAATTCCAGGTAGGCCAGATATGCAGTAATTAAAAATGGAAAAGAAATCAGTAAGGTTCATTTAATTAATAGTTGCTTTGAGTAGCTTTATACATTTGCCAGCTGAAGGAAGATTTCACAATGTGCCACTCTTTATACAGGCTACAGGAGGTGAGCATTTGATTGTCTGGTATTTGCGTGGAGAGGGAGGGAGGTCTGAGTTTATTTTGGTGACAGAATTTGTATTATTACCATGGGGTCATGAAGGAGAATGTCAGCTTTCTAGATCCTGTGATAGTCTTAAATTGCAATTAGCTGTAAGTGTTTATAATTGCTATAATTGGGTAAATATCTTTGTTTGGAGAATGTATCTAAATTTTTTCAGGGAGCATGTTCAGTCTAGAAGCCACCAGGGTTTTTTCATGCACAAGGAAAGCTGATTCTGCTTGACCATATGTCAAGAATATGTTTAATTAAGGTGACAGGATACTGAGCGTGTTTTCCATATGAGAAGTCAGATTTCTGAAAGCACATAGGGTTCATGAGTGGCAGCTTGAAATTGTTGCAATGCCCTGGGACCTCTAAAGAGTTCTCAGAGGAGAGCAGAAGTATATGAGCAGTAAATTATCTGTGATGTTGCCATATCACCAGTCAGGTGGCTGGAAGGAGGGGGAAAGCAGAGGGGCAAATTCTCTTTTCACTTTATGTCCTGGTAATGGCACAAACATAAACTGGTTCTACCAAATTTTATGAGTTGGGTTTTGTCCACGTCTTTTTCCAGTTGCTGTCTGAAGTGAATTTTATGTATTAATAAAAATATGAATACAGATCATCTGTCCAAGTTGGTGATACCAAGTTTTGGATACAGAGCTCTAAATTAAAGCAATAAAGACCTGATCCATTGCATTCTAACTGAATCTTTGACCCAGATTTCACCTGTATAAGTGAGGACAGGCCACCAACAGCAAACAGAAGTGCTGCAAAAGTAGTATGTGTTTCTGTTAAAATATGGAATAAATGAGTCTTGAGTTATTGCCAAAACCAGGACAACTTCGTGGTTACATCTTTAATGTTTATGTTCATGTGAATATACTGTTGCTTATCAGAACAGTGACTAGGAAATCAGCATCACAGGCTTGCTTCAAATATTGTTCAGTAAAATGGACTGTCTAGCTTAAAAGAAAAAATGAAATCCTAGACGGGGAGATGTCCCATGTGCTGCTCTGATTGTAGTAATGGAGTCCTTGTACAAGCAAATCTGGATAAATAATAGTAACACAACACAATTTATTTAGAAACACCAAAAATCCTCTGCAAATTTAATGCCAGATTCTTGACCCTGTTTGCTTTTTTAGAGGAAGTGATTAATTCTTCATGATATAACTCCCTTTAGGCTCTTACTCTGCTCAAAACATTTGCTAGCAGATTGCAGTTGCCAGTTTTGGCTTCAGCTTTATTTAGTGACTATTTTTAAATGTGTTATTTCTGAATTGGCCAGAACTGTTGAAGCTGTGTTTTTCAGCTAAGGAATTGGAGGAAGTTGCATGAAGCTGGTTTTGGTACCTTTTTATTGAAGAAGAAATAGTGGCTTGGTGAGAGGTTAATTCAGCCTCCCTGGGGCTTGTGCTGCTGAGTGTTGGTGGTCAGGGGGAGGTTGGGCCCGTGTTGGCCATGAATACTCACACAGACCCCTTGAAACTGATGTGTGTGCTGTGAAAAAAGTGAATAATCCCTTGCTAGTCTGGTTTATATCAATTTATAGTTGGATTCACAGACCTCTGAGGATGAAGGTGCCTCTGGAAATTGTGCAGTTCAGCCACAACTGAAAGCAGGGTCAGGACCAGAAGGTTCCAGAGGAAGATTTCCAGTTGAGTTTTGATTTAATGTGGGTTCCACAACCAGTCTCACAGGGAAACTGGTCCAGTGTCTGACCACTCTTTCAGTGAAGATGTTGTTTCTTAAATTTAAATGCAATTTCCTGTGCTTCAGTTGGTGCCAGTTGTCTCTTCACCTTCTACTGGCCACCACCCAGTTGGGATGTTCTTTCCCCAGTCCAGGAATTTGCATTTCCTTGTGTTGCATTTCAGGAGATTCCTGCTGGCAATTGATCTCTGAGAGAAAGATCCCAACTGACTGGAAGCCAAACTCACTAAAAATTAATCATTTTAGCATAGTGGCTGCAGAGATAATTGAACTTACAATTTCATGTTGGATTGGATGGATTTATGGGAATAAAATAAAATAAAATTAACATATCCTGTATAAAATTGCTGTATCAGCAGCAAAATAAATAAAACACTCGTGTGATTTTTTTATTTTTGTACCTGTGATTTAGTTGACTATTTTGGCTAAATTGTGTCTTTTTTTAATAAAAATCTTTATTGAGTCTAGAGATTAATTTTTGCAAGGATAAAACAGTTTTGAAGAAAGGAATTTGTGGTAGCGTCTATATTTGCAGAATGAATGTTTAACAGAGCTGTGCAAGAGCTTTCATTTCTTGCGTGGGTGTTTTTGTTTTTCTTCTTTTTATTATATTGCTGAAAGAGGTTTGTAGATATTACTGCTGAAGAAATCAGAGAATTCAATCAGAACTCTGAAATGAAGAATGCACTCAGAGGCTGTGGGGACAATAACAGTGACTTGGGTTGTTGTATGTTTTTTAATTACCTCCTTGATGAATGAAGGTGCCTTGATATGTTTGAGAAAGCAATGGCCCTTTAAAAGTGAAGAAGAAAAATATTTTCTTTGCCTTTTGAGCCATGGTTTACTTTTACAGAGAAAATGGAAATATGTAAAAAGCTGAAGTTAAAAAAGTCAGCTGCAAGTGTAAGTAAATCTTATCTTAGCTCCAAGTTTTCCCAGCAGCTGCTGCTGTTTCTTGGTTATTATATCTGTTCAGTTTGCTTTCGTCTGTGCAGGGAAGGAGCTTAATTACTTTTCAGTCTAATTCTTCCTTTCTTTTTGCCTAACTTTAGCTTTTTAGGCACAATTTGTAAGCTAAAGTTAAGGTAAAAGCTTGGTTTCACAGGCTGCTGAAGACTGTTGTGATGCTGTAGATTCCAGCTGTAAGTAAGACCATTGTTCTCCTGCCTGCCCTTTTCAGTTTAAAGGAGTCCGAGTCACAGCAGAGATCTGAAGATCAGTTTCCGTCTGTGAGCTGTAGTGACAGCTCTTCTCTGGAGTGAAATGGGTCAGAAAGCACAAGTTAGATTTGGAAATGGAAGGCTGTGAACTCAGGGGAGGCTGGCACATCATTTTCTGACCATCTTTAAGGAAGAAATCTCACTGCAGTCCTGGCAAATATTGAGATTCCTTGGGACTGCCATCACAGCACATGGTGTGGGCTTCCAGCCCATGGTGAGAATAAATCAGAATATGCAGGAGAGTGTTCTACCTATATTAGAGCTGCGTGGAAGTAAACCCAAATTCTCTGTGTCCATGAGGACTTTAAAACTCCCTACAGAGCACTCACCTGTATGAGTTAGGGTGGGGTTTTTTCCACCCCAAAAGAATTAGTTGTGATCAGTCTCCAAATCCTCCTTGCACACTCAAATCCTCTCTGAGCAGCAAAATAGATCTGACTCACAAAAGATCATGTTCTTCTAATGCAAATAACTCTGAGTCAATCCAGAATTACTTCACTGAAATCAGGAATACCAACAACAATTCTGCTATAAGCAAAAGAAAAATAACTCTATAAAACCCTTGCAATGGAATGATAGAGTTGAAATGACAGGCAGCTTCCTTTAGAGGTGGCTGACTGATTTATCAAACGGCAGAAATCTCAGTCATAACATTTTCTGAAAACATTAATTTAGGTCTCTTGAAAGCAAGGGGATATTAAAAGGCTCTTGAGATAAAAGCTGTGAAGATAAATGCAGGAAATCAAGTATACTATTTATGCCAGAAAGAAAAAAAAAAAAAAAAGCACCTGCAAAAGCCTCATTTGGTTTTTTCTAATGCTCTCAGTTCTACATAGAAAACACAAGCTATTGCAGGTATTTTTTTTTTCCCCTTCCTTCTGCAGAAGACTGAGCAAATAACAACATCAGTGTTTTCTCAAACAAAACCTACATGACAAATATTTATGCAAAATATTTTTTTAAAACTAATACTGCTTTGTTAAAAATGACTGATTTGTCTGGTGGTTTTCTCTTGAGACTTTCAGTTTTCCCTTGTTTCAACCTAAGACAGTGGGTCTAGAAGCCTCTCAGTCTGGCTCCTACTTTTTATATAAGCAAGTAGGAACTTTTGGAGGATGATTATGGTGAGGGTTTTTAACCATGTTAGAGGGCAGTGCAAGTTGGATTTGTGGATGAAATAGCATGGAAAGTATTTAAAAAAAAATCACTTGCAGAGGAGGAGGGGAGAAGGAAGAAATCTCTGGATGATTTTACTGAGGGAATTAATCAGAAAATAGACATGAGAATGATTGACCCAATGTTTATGCTATCATAACATTTCCACAGACACTTGGGACTAAATATGATTTAGTATGACTGCTGAGTCGTATTGAGTCTTATTTAAAAATATTTAAATATCACTAAATATTTAAAACATCTCTTGCTCAGTCATGCAAGAAGTTCTCTGCTGTATGATAAGCTATTTTATTCTTCATTTGCTTAGCCTGTCTTTGCTGATCTCTTCACCCTGGGATCCAGTGACAGCACACGTGGGAATGTGTGCCAGGGGAGGTTCAGACTATATTAGAATAATGCCTTCACCAGGAGGCTGGTCAGACACCTCTGGAAGAGGCTCCCCAGAGAGCTGGGCAGTGTTTCCCAGGCCTGTCACTGTTTAAGAGGCATTTGGACACTGCTCTTAATTATTTGCTGTATCTTTTGGTCAGTCCTGCAGTGGTCAGGCAGTAGGAATAGATGGTAATTGCTGGTCCCTTCCATCTGAAATATTCTGTTCTGTTCTCCATGTTCCCTGCTCTGTCTGCCCTCAGTACTTGCTAGAAATCAGTAAGTTTTGGATGGACACAGGAAGATCCTATTTAAACAAACTGAACTACTAGTTGATGTAAATATCAGAAGAGTCAATAGGCAATGTTTAAAAGATATTTATACTGTCAAACAATGGGATATGGTATCACTTTCTGGTGTTGTTCAGTATGGCAAAAGAGGCTGGAATCGCAGTGAAAAACATCCTGTATGCAGAGAATGCCTCTTGCAGCAGGGCAGGTGATGGGTAGGAGTTAAATAAGAGGAGCAGGAGAATAATTTAGGTGGGTTATCCGTGGATCTGGCCTTGATTCTATGTATTGTTCTATGGTATTCCTTGGAAATGTGAATTCACCTCTAAGAGTTGTAGTCCTGATAACGGGTTCACAGACCAGTGCTGCATTTATTTGGATGTGTCCTGTTACTGTGACATAGAGAGAAACACACAGTAACACACACAACAGGTGTGCAGGCAGAGAAGAAGAAAAGAACTCTCCAGTTTATTGTTGACCTCGTATCTCTCAGTTTCTGGACAGTGAGCAGAGATTGGACAGAGAAGTTCCCACCTCTCCATCTTCACTGGTCACTTGAGAAGTCCATCAGGTGAGATCTTTTACAAAGGAATGCAGACATGATTCTTGTTTATCTTACAATTCATGAGAACTGATTCTACTGTACTAAAACAAATCAGAAGGCTGATTTTCAGGGACAACATCGTCCCATTCCCCCCAGCTGAACTCTGCTTTGTTGGGCTGAAAGCATTCTCAGGATTACTCCTAAATTGGGTTTCTGTCTAGTGCCCTCCTTGGTTTTGGGAGAAAAAGAGAGAAATCCTTGGGTTTTTTGCTTCTCTGAACCAGTTATAAATTCTGTGACAGCAGCCTGGGTGTGAATTGCCTCCTTAGCCGGGGGAAGACTCTGCAACCCCCCTCAGCATCCCAGCCCTTTGCTGGTGCCTGCCTGGTTGGCAATATTTGATTGTCTCTGTCTCTTCACAATTGCCTGCTCCACCCGTGTTTGTCCCTGTATAGAGCATTACTGTTGGATTATCCCCAAGGAGTTGCCTTCTCTGATGATATCAAAGCTGATTATATAATTTTTGCCCGCACTAGACTTGCCTGATGAAGCACTAATTAAATGAATGTAGCACTTGTGGTGTTTCTTGCTGTGTCACTACGAAGAAAAAAGGTGACTGGGAAATATGATGTCATTAGAATGAAAAGACAGGTAGCTCCTCCTCCCCTTTTCCACTAAATAATTAAAATTAGTCAGTTGTAGGAATGAAAATATTTTTACACGTTAAAAGGCATCCATTTGTTTGAAAAATTAAAGTGATTTATGTGCTTCGAAGTGAAGAAATTATTGAATTTCAATAGAAATGTTCGCTATCCTGTGATAATTTTTATAAAATATTACCTCAGTACTTGTAATTATAGTTGGGTATCTAAATTTGAACTGTTAATTATCTTTAGCTAGCAATTTCATGGAGGATAATCATATTTCCTTCACTTGAAAATGAACATTTTAAGTAACAAATGAGCTACAAGCCACAGGTTTTTGGCAGTAATTGCTGCTACTCCCCTATTTTCAAGATAAATCTCTTAATTAACAGCTGTATGGCACTGTCTCACCTAAATATTTCATCCTTTTATAAAAGAATCCAGGGAAATACGAAACTGATTTCTTAAGACACACAAGGGGAAAAAAAAGTCCTGTGGGGTTTATTGGCTTCTTGATTCAAACCTAAGTACACTCAGGAATGGTTATGTTTAATGCTGCTACCTCTTCTCTGACATGATTACCTGTGAATACTCAACAACAAGGGCTGAGAGAATTCATGAGGGGCTTGTGAAATGAATTCCTTAATGTTTAGTTTTCCAGCCTTAATAATAAATCAACTTTTTCGAGCCTGTCTGAGGTTCAGATTACATGTATACCTCAAAAAGATTTTCCTTTTTTTCTGAATTTAAAAAAAAAAAAGGTGGAAAAAAAAATACAGGAATCCTGGCAGTGTAAAACAGGCTCCTCACTGGGATTTATCCTGCCTGGCCAACATGTTCTGTGGATTTGTTTGGCACAAAGGATGGAGGGTCACTGTGGTGTTTGGGTTGGAAGGGACCTTAAAGATCACCCAGTTCCACCCCCTGCCATGGACAGGGACACCTCCCACTAGACCAGGCTGCCCTAGAGCCCTCTCATCTCCGTGCTCAACAACTCAGTTATTTACCACTTGTAAAAAATTATATTTTCTCTCTTTTCTTTGTATGTTGAAAGGTATTAATCCCAAATCTACTGTGTACTCCAGAATGGAGGGCAGCTCTGGTTTTGCTCTTGTCAGATTGCAAGCTCCATTCTAGACTGAATTGGGAATGAGGATGCCAAATTCCCCAGTCCCTGATTTTGTCAAGAGAGTTACTTAAAAGTCTCTCTCAAGAGAGTTTTTGGCAAGTTTGGAGCCCACTGAATTCAGTGCCATGCAGGAATTCTGCTGTGCAGCCACTGTCTCCTTGGTGTCCTGGTTCACTCTGAAGGTGGGGGTGAAAAAGGCTCAAAGTCATTTGCCTTCCCCTGCCCAAACTCTCCTGCTCTACATAAAACCCCAGTGAAAAGTTCCTCTCACAGATGGTGGATACATCAGGCATCATTGCTTTGCATTTTGCAGTGTGGCAGGAATAAATAACATTTTCCTATCCCTGCATGGTGTCACACCATGGAAAGAGAAGCAGTGATTTTCTATATAACCCTTCCTGCTCAGGCTGGGCATAGTTCTGGGGCTTCCCCAGTTCCTTTTTGAGGTGTTGAGGGGGATTATTTGCAGTAGTAAAATTGTTACATTCCAGTGAACTCCTTGACACTGCTGACCCTGAGTTTGACAGAAGCATTCTCATCCTCCGCTGTAAAATATTTCTGCCCATGGAGATCCTCTTCAGCCTGTCTTCTAACTGTATTTTACATGCTAATCTGTATGCTTGGGCCAACTTCCTTCAAATGAGTTTTAAATTATGTGCACATCCTTGAATGAGTGATGCAAATACTTGGCATGGTGAAGGGCTTGAAAAGAGGGTGAGCAGGATGTGGTCCTTACCCAGGGTGCTGCTGGTGGTGTAATTACAGCAAAGCAGGAAAGCAAGAAGTTGCCCTGATCCGTTGGTTGGAATTTGATATCTCCCAGCTTTGACCTGGAAAAGAAAAAACTGCTCTTGGTAGGGATTATTTGTTGTTAAATATCTCAGAAATACCCACATGGCCTAATTTGTATTAGAGCTGAAGAGGCAGTGATCTAAGGCTTGTGCCTAGCTACTGTGCTTAAAAGGAGAAATTATTGAAAGTAATTCTAGGATCTGAGCTGGTTTAATCTTCTCTTTACTGTGTTCTCAGAGAAGGGGGATTTTTTCAATGTTTCTACCCCCAGAAATGGAAAAGTAGGCTGTGGAGCAGCTTTTAGGACTTTTTATAAAAGGCAGCATGAACTGAACAAATCAAAACTTAGTTCTGATTTTTTTGGTGGCAATGAGATGCATCCTGAGGCCACCTTAGGAATTTCAGCTGAGATGAGGTATCTGGAAAGGTACATAAAAAAACATGTCACCAAAAAAACCCAAAACAAGTTCATAAGAATTCATTGTGGCTGTGGTGCAAAAACAATCTAATGACTAAGGCTCTTGCTTTTCAGATAATATAAGTCTGTTTTTGTTCTAACATCAGTCTCCAACATCTCTTTTTTATTTCCCAAGTCCCTGCATACATTTGTATTTTGTGATGTGCTTTTCATGTTGCTTCTGCTCAACTGTCTTTCTCTGTGAAGAGAAATTAATAAAGCTAAGCCAAAGGGAAGGTGATTGACTGTCCCACTTGGAAAAAAAAAAATTAAAATATTTTGTGACAATAAGCTCATAACGTTCTTTGGGAATTGTACGTCTATAAAATGCTTTTTGAGTTGAATTGCAGCATTAAAATTTATGCACTCATTTGGTATCATACTTTTTCCTTCAAGAAAGATAAATATTTCAGTCTTTGAACGGTGTGAAACTGAAGACATTCAGCAGTAGCCCTAGCTGCTGGAATTCCTCAGTAGACTGCTAAGCAATTCCAGTGATGAATTGTCTGTGTTTGCATTTGGGAAATACACAGTAATCACTGCAAAAATAAAGCATTGCAGGCAAAGAGATGGATCAGTTTCTCTGATCCTTACAAAGGCCATTCTTTTGCAGTTTTGTAGCTTGATATCACTTAAGTAAGTTGAGGGGTTTTTCTTCAGTTTAAAAACTGCTTACTGTAAAAATGGCATTTATTGTGTGCTTAGGAAAGCATCCAACTTGAGAGGCTGAAGATCCTCCTGGGGTAGTTTAAATTTCAGAAAAACACTCACAAAAGCAATTACATTTTTAAATGAATAATTTATTTGGGGTGCTTTAGATCAGATTCTTGTTTACCGTTTCTCACCTTATGCATTTCAGCTTGGTATTTGGTTTGGTCTGTACAGACAAGTTTTTCAGTCACCTAAATCCCTGTCTGGAGGGAATCAGGTGTCAGCATGGGATCTGTGGTGTCTCCAGGGGCTGTCATCCTCCTTATTCCTTCTGAACTTATCTTTTTAAAAAAGAACATCATAGAAACAAACTGAACAATTGGGTCTAATGTATTTTTATGTATTCAAATAATGATAATGCATTTTAAAGCATTTTAACAAGCCATGACAGAACCTGTGGCTTGTCTCATGAGAGTTTTTCCTGAGTTCAGCAACTTGTGGCATAAGGACTTGGATTTCAGTTAGCTGCACCAGTTGCTAAAAAGATCTCATTGCCTCCTTCCTTTCTTCCCTTACAACACTTAAATCCCCTTACAACATTTAAAATCAATTAAATATTTGTGTCTAGAATTTGTATTAACATGTTTCATGTGTTGTCATTGTTTTAAACTAGATCAGACTGATTTTCTCCTATTCATTTACATCAATGTCTCCAAAATGGCTGCTTGGTATTTTATATTGCTTTTCCCTTCTTTATAGAAAGACAGTTTGATTTATTTTCTGGAAGAAGGCAGCTGAGAAGGGTTTTTGTATTGCTTTGCTGACTCTTTAGGATCTGTCTTCTTAATAATTTTTACTAGGACAGTAGGCAGGCTGTAACCATTGGGGCATGCATGTATTTGCACTTCCTTTGTGATGCACAGATGTGTTGACTCCAGCTGGTGCAGGGGAAAGTGCTCAGATATATTCTACTGATGGACCAATTCTTCAGTGTAAATATCACCTTTAGGCCCAAGATTCTTGAATTGTTTTTCTTAATGTTCTTGACTGACATCTACAAAATTGAGCCATCAAGCAAGGTTGCCCACATGGGGTGCACAGCAATTGAGTTGTGCTGAATTCTGTTGTTACTTTTATAATGGATATCTCACATCCCAGAGCATTCTGCTGTTAATTCCGTGGGTTTTGCTGCTGACTCTGCATGCACTGGGACTGTTGGGTCAAGCAGCTCTTTCTGGATTTGCACACTCCAGGGTAAGGGAAGTCAATCTGAAATTCTGCAGTGTAAGGCTTCTCTACACAATGTTAGTTCTACAGCCACAATATATTAATATATTATGAGAGTATTATATATTTCTTTTCCCTCTTAAATTAGGCATGGGTTCCCCTAAAGGAGTGTTTGTGACTCTCTACTTTCTGCCTTTAGTGTAGAGGAACGCATCAGCCACCTAAGGCAAGATCTGCCTTTGTGTTTATTACAAATACAGATCCTGCTAAACTTCCACATCCTTCTGGAAATGTGACAGACCCTGAAAAGAACCCCACAAATTTGAGGGAAATAGTCTTCTTAAAGTATCACCAGATTCTCTCTAAAGCCCTTTTAGCTAAATCTGCTGCTGCTGTGCACCACGCTGACAATTGCTGGTAAAACTGCCTGGTAAATGGTAGTAATCCTAAATACGAGTCTGTGTGAACTGAACACCTACTTTATAGTTTGGGCAATACTCCTTTAAGCTCTTTAAATTGCTGGGCATTGTAGTTTGCCTGAAAATGAAACCATGAAGCAGTTGATTCTTCTGCCTGGGAATACTGCCTCCAGATTTCAGTTCACCTAAAAAATAATAACCCGAGGCGAAAAGTAGAAACATGAAGACAAACGTATTTTTGGAGTGGGAAAGTTTTTGTTTCAGGATTGCCTTGGATATTGCACATCCAGGACAGATTTCATTTTGATCACTCCATTTACTCATCTGGAAGATGAAAAGGTACAAACAAGTCCTTTCCTTGTCCAGTGTCTCCCTGGAAGGTGTAAGAGCCGTAACAGGAGAGAAGTTCAGTGCAGAAACTTGGTGCCTGAGTTCTCTCATCGCTGCCACTTGTGCATGTTCTATAGAAATTGGGTAATGGAACCTAAAAATCTCATTTAAATGTAATTCAATTGCAGTGCAAACTGACTGAATCCTTTTCTGCTTTGAACCCTAATGTTTTAGAATAGGTCTAAAATCAGGAGAGATGTGCTGGAGGTTGAAGCATGAAAAAGCTTTTGTGACACAAGTTAAAAATTTGCTTAAATGTTTAATTTAGTGTCTGATGTCTCCCCGAGAGGAAAAAGGTAAATTGCTGAAGGAAGAAAAAAAATTAAATTTCTATGGGATAGGTGAAGGTCTGGAGGCAACACAGAGTTTGCAGACATGTCAGATTATGTGAAAGCTGAGTATATATATTACAAAAAAATGAAATTGCTTCTGAGTGTCCCCTTGCCTGGTTGCTTGCATTGCTCCATAGGTAACACCACTGCTATGGAGAATACATGTATGTCATGGATCTTGTTGGAGAATGTCTTTTCTCACTCACTTCCCCAAAAATATGATTTTTTTAAAGTTTACGAGATCATGACTCCTTTAATAAAAAAACCCCTAACCAAGCCAACCAAACCACTGCTAATTGCAGTTTACTGTAGTGATGTGCTTTGCTTTATCAGTTGCATTTTCAGGCCTTGGCTTCACCACCTTCTACCTGGCTGGGAAGCTGCACTGCTTCACGGAGAGCGGCCGAGGCAAGAGCTGGAGGCTCTGTGCAGCAATTCTGCCCCTCTACTGTGCCATGATGATCGCCCTGTCACGGATGTGTGACTACAAGCACCACTGGCAAGGTGAGGCAGGCGAATGCCCTTTTTTCCTACTCTTTTTTAATCTCAATCAGCCGTGTATTTCTTTGATTATTTTGTCCCAGTACCTCATGAGTTAAAACGCGATGGTGCGCTGTAGATTTTCCGTGCTCCTGGATGGGTTCTGGGGTTTCTTAGCAAGGTTGAATTAGCTAGCACTGACCTTCAGAGCTTCAGGGCTTTGCCACATGATTGTTTCCTCCCTCACAGCAGGCACTTTTGGAGTGCAACACCCAAAGTCAGATCAGCTGCGTCTTTCACTTTGTCTGAGTCCTTCAAAATTCAGGTGTGAGATGTAACTGATGTAGAAGGCTGTGCTGTTTATCAGTTACACACTCGTGTGACATTCAGAAAACCCTGCCATCAATTACTTCTTTTACAATTTCTTGAGCCTCTTTACAGCCACCTTTGTAGCTTCCTTGCTTCACTCATGTCCTCTGCTAAGTAAAGCAGCCTGTAATTACTTTTTCCCTATTTGTCCCTATAAGAAATGCCATGCATGGTATTTCTGATGTTGTTATGTAGGTCATCTTGGCTTCCCGTGGTATTGCTAGCACTGTGCTGCTGGCCTTGCAAATTGAACTCCCCTCAAGTTCCTGAGTGCTGCTTTCAATTACCTGAAATTTCAATTTCATACTGGTTACATGCTGTTTCCTGTTTTCAGCACTGTGGTGGGTTGACCCTGGCTGGACCCCAGGTCTGTCACTCCCCTCCTCAGCTGGAAGGGTGAGAGAAAATGCAGTGAAAGGTTCAGGAGTGGAGATGAGTTGAGGGAGAGATCCCAGCAGTTGCTGTCACGGTGCCTGGAGCAGCTCCTGCCCCTCCTTCCTCCGGGCCTGGGGGTCAGCAGGGCTGTTTCTCTCACATCTTCTCACTCCCCTCTCCAGCTGCCATTGCAGCTGTCCAGATTTTTTTCCAGTTTTTAAAACCTGTTATCCCAGAGGTGCTCCCACATCCCTGCTGCGCTCAGCCTTGGCCAGCAACAGATCCATCCTGGAGCTGGCAGGTGTTGGCTCTGTTGCACATGGAGAAGCTTCTGGCAGATTCTCACAGAAGCCACTCCTGCAGCTCCCTCTGCTCCCAAAACCTGGCCCCAAATCCCAGTTCAAAGACAGCATTCTGCTGGTTCCTTTACATAATTTCATGAATTGCTGCATTGCTCTGTCCCCCTGAACACCATCTCATCTCAGCAAGCAGCCAGCATGCCAGAACCAACCACAGCCATGAGATTGGTTATCCTGCTGTGCTCCTGCTGCTCTCCTGCAGCTGCTTAATCACCAGCCATTAGCCTTGGCATGCTCTCTGAGGAGCCTCCTGCTTTCCAGCAGAGCCTGGTCTTCTTTCAGGACCCATTTATCTCCTTTTATTCATTTATCTCCTGGGGCTGGGAGAGCCTTCAGCACCAAACTGCTGAACATGAGGTGCTGGCTCACCAGGCTGGCAGGAGGCACAGAAAACATGTGGCACCTGGCTGGCTTGGGCTCTGTTAAGGAGAAAAGAAGGAGTGTGAAGAAATGTGGGGAGTACAAGTTCACTCTCGAGTTTGGAGCACGTGTTTACAGTGTGTGCTGTCTCTTGCCAGAATTATTTCTGGACTGACACTGATGCTTTAAGTTTTAGCTTTTATATTTTTCAGATTCTGTGCTGTTTTAGTGGGTAGTTTTAGGTTTCATATTAAGTGCTACTAAGCTTTTTTCACAGAACAGGTAGACAAAACAATTCCTTTTCCAGCTTGGGACCAAGCACAACTGATACAAATCTCAAGCCCAAGAGCATAAACAATGGAGAAGTGGAGAGAGAAAACCAAGGAGGATGGAGCTTCATAACCTGAATCTGTAATTGGACAATTAACTGCAATATGCTGATGGGCCAAAATTTATAAAAGTGTGGGACCTCGTGATCAATCATCCATTTTGTGACCATTTTGGGTTTGTCTTGGGTGTAGCCCAGCCCTGCCCAGGTGTGCCCAATGAGGCCTTTTAATAAATTCCCACTTTATCCCTTTGCTCTGTCCAGTCTCTGTTCCAGCTCAGCCTCCAGCAGGCATCTCCACCTGTGCCATGGGGCAGGTTATGGTGGGGTGCTTTGTGCATGGGCAGGAGAATGTTCCCAGGAGATTGTGACTCATCTCAGCAGCTCCTGTCCTGCCTCTGGATTTTAAAGAGATGGAGCTGCAAACTCCTCCTTTCCCAAGAGCAGTGCTGGCAGACATTGTCCTGCAGGTGACCCTGCTTTCCCCTGGAAGAGCTCTGCTCCCCAGGGAGACCTCCTTTACTCTGGGCACAGCACAGAACCTCAGGCCTTGGCTTTTATGCTCAGCAGAGTCAGCTAATTGTGGTAAATTATTTATGGTGGCTTTGTGATGGAGCCTTAACTGTGCTGTGGGAAATGAAAAAGGACCATTAGTTTTGAGTCCAAGACTTAGCACAGTGCAGGTGAACGATGGAGTGGAGTGTCCCTCTATTAAAAATCCATCGAGTGTGCTTACAACATTAACATTATGAGAACTTCAAGAGCTCCCTTCAGTTTGGCTGGAGAGAGTGGTAGTCAAGGCCTTAGTATTGGTTCTAGTGAATATTAGGATATTTCACTGTGAATCCTGAATGCCTGAATATATCAATTCCCAATATATAAGTCCCTGTATAGGCTTATAATTTTGAAAATGTTAATTTGGTCATGGAATAAGGGAGGATTTTGTATGGAAAAAAGTAAAGTTAAATACTGAGAATGAAAGAATATATTTTTTCCTTTATGGACAAAGGGAAAAGAAAGGGAAAAAATAAAAAGAGGAAAGTTTCAACCATGAAATCAAACAAAAGACAGAATTTTTTTAAAAAAAACCTGGAGTTAAGATAGCTGCCTGTGTTTTTGCTTGTTACCCCAGTCAAGCCAGGTCAGTAAGACAGAAACCTTTGGCATCAATCATGTAGTGAATTTGTATTATTCTGCTGCCCAAGCTGAAGCCCAGCATTGCATAATTTGTGTAAAGGGTTTGAAACAAATTACCTGAGCAAGCTTTCAGCCAGCCTTAAAATCCCAGGGAACTTAAAAATCTGGTGTTTCTCCTTGATTAAAAATAATAATCATGGGCTTGACCTGATTGTTAAGCAAAATAAAAAAGCAGCTGGAACACTGTTCAGTCAAAGTAGGATAATCTGAGAATTGCACTCAACACAGGTTTATAGAAAATTAATCTTGTCACAATAATTAATTTTTTTACAAGTTGATTGATGCTGTACAGTCACAATTCTTGCCCTCAATACCTTTAATACCATTATAGTTTGGTAGGGACAGGCTGATGAAATCAGTCAGCCTCCGTGTGGGTAGGGTAAGTTACTGTCTGCACACAATCACCTTTTAAATTTTGTTTGAGCCCCTGTGACATAAATTTCTGATAGATTCATTATGTCCTTTTGTGTGGAGGAAGAGAACATAGGGTTAGAAGGCATCTCCTGGGCCATTCCATGTAGTCCTGGTCCTCAAATGTGACTTACAGTCACATTTCTTAAATTTATCCACCTCAGTATTAAGTTTTTCAGGTTTACTTGCCTTAGCCATTCCTGATAAAAGGCATCTCACTCCTCTGATGATTACAAGCTATCTATTACAGGCTGAAAATTGAACCTCGTGGTCTTGTTCTAATAAAACAACACACTAATAAACCTAAAGGGTATTTAATCTGTATTTAAGGACTTCAGACAAAAATAATTTGTATTGATTTACCCTTCTTTGCCAGTAAACTGAACGATTCACCGTTTTTATTACACCTTGGGTTTTTTGAAATTGAAAGAATGGAAACACAGGTATACACAGATGATGTGGTGCTGAATCAGTCTTGTTAAAATAAAATGTGTTGTCAGGTCGTATTTTAACCAGTGCCTTTTTGCCTCACTTCATTATTCTTCCTGTTAAATCTGAGCTTTCACAGAGTGTGTATTTTCAGTGAAATTTTTCTCTTGTTGATTGTAAATGGAACACAAGACGAGGTGAGTATTTTAGTAAGAGGCAGAACCAGAAACAGAAGGAATCCTCCACAGAAAGTTTAAAATTGCCTGTGTGAGAGAGCTGCAAATATCTCATCCAATAGCCTTATTTTATCTTTATTTTCTGATAGGAGTTTGGGATAGTAAAAAACATCAAAGAAAGATATTCAAAAGGTGTTAAATCAGTTAACAGGCATGCTTAGTCTTTGACATTTTTCAGATGCTTTTTGTAAGAGTTCATCCAGCTTGAAATTGTTCTTGGCAGTCTGTTTTTGTAAGTGGGAGAGGATCCATGACCCACAAATGGTCTGTAAATTTTACATCTGGAACATCAGGAGGGTTTGATACCCCATGGAGGCTGTTCTGTTCCCAGTGTTCTTCTCCCAAAACTTAGCCAACCATCTACAATTTGGGTGTTCAGAACATTACAGAAATCCCCAAGGACTGATTTCATGTGTCCAGTGTGATTGTGGTATTTGGTTCCAAATCCTTTAGGTAAATTCAAAATTCACATTTTCTGTGTTGCACACTTTCACATCAACCAAGTGCCTTTTATTTGCAGTTGTCACTCCTGGCTGCCCTCCCCCTGGTAACGTGCTTCTGCTTTTGTTGCTTTTTTCCTCCAGATGCTTTCGTTGGAGGGATCATTGGCCTCATTTTTGCTTATATTTGCTACAGACAGCACTACCCTCCTTTGGGTAATACAGCCTGTCACAAATCTTACGTCAGCCTGCTGGATCAGAACTCAGTGAAGAAAGAAGAGAGACCTACAGCAGACAATGCTGCTGGGCTGCCTCTGGAGGGAATAACCGAAGGTCCCGTATGACTTTGAGAAATGTGCAGAATGAACTTTTAGCCTTCTCACATTTCCTCCAAACTACTCTCTTTAACAGTGGTTCTTACTGTACATTTTTCCTTTTGTTTCTTTCCTTTTTATAAAGGGAATTTAAATATTTTATTTCCAATGCCATGGTACCATCACAGTTTTAAAGTTAAATTTTCAATTCATACTGACTTGCCGAGTTATCTGTTTTCAGTCTACTGCAAACAGGTAGAACTACTCGAGGGAAGGGGAAAGAACAGTATTAAAAACAATCTCGTGTGGAGAAGGGTTAAGAGAGTAATTTTGAGATGTGTTGAGTATATTCTAGACCTGAAAACATTTTCTGAAGTACTGAGTATCTTCTCCAAAGTTCTGGTCATCTTCAGCGCTCATCGATTGCGATGGGTGGCGAGTACACAGAGCACTTTGCATCAGGTGTTCAACATCTGTCATTTGATAATTTAGGGCATCATCCTTATGTTTATCTTGCTGCCTTCTGACATTAACAAAAATCTCCACGTGCTGGTGGAACTTTGTATTAATTGTCAAGTTTTGCCAAGGTCATTCTGAGCTACTAATGACTAAGAAGGCAAAAGGTGTGGACGGTGTAGTGCTTGTCAGAGCCAAGCCTTGTGCATTAGTAGTTCCACAGGATGATTCTCACCTTCAAGAAATTCCATGCTGAAATTCCAGGATGAATTAGAAACTTGGTATTGCACCATCAGCCATTTTTGAGAACTCTGCAGTATTTACCATCAAAACAAATCAAGAGAAAAGAACGCCCATTGCATTTAACAGGCTGAAGTCTTTCAAACAGATGTTTAGAACCCCCTGAAACTGGGAGGATAAAGAACCGCAAAGTTTTCTGTGGATCTCGGTGTGCCATGTCCATTCTTGTGTAGTGACTCACTGCAGCATTGGTGATCTAAGGAAATGCAAAGATTCTCATTTGTGACTTTGGGTGCACAACCACGAGTGCTCGTGGTGGTTTCCAGCACTGTAACACATCCAGAGGAAGGCTGGAGACAGTTTTCCACTAATCCCATCCCAGATTTTCATCTCACCATGCTCTTGGGCACGGTGCTTGCCAAGGTTGGCTTGGTACCTGAATTGGAACTCACCTGAATCGAGCCACTGTTGGTCTGGAGAATGTTGACAAGTGTGTGACCTAAGTTAATTTATTATCAGTAGGATCCTGTCTGTTACGTATGCACTATGCAGTATACATCACATTCCTGTGAGATGATGTACCTTTGGATGGCAGAATGTCAGATTCCAGTTTTTTTCTCCTTAGGTATCCTGTGAAAAAATGCAGGCAAAATATTCCAGCCCACACCCTGAGCATTTCTTGGAGCAATCAAGATAATGTTGATCAACGACCACAATTACGGTGCTTCAGACTGGAGGAGACTGCTGCCACGATTATAATTTCTGTGTTCCTGCTGGAATATGCATCAGCCTTGTAGACATTTTGTGATTCAAACAGCTCAATGTCTTTATGTAAGGCTTGTCATTTACTTTCTTCAAAGCTAAGCTTTGTAGATTTCTTTTTGAGAAGAGCTGCTTCCTGATTGGCAACACTTGAATTTTTTATAAAAAGCAAGTAAATTAGGGCCCCATTAAAAATAAACCTAATAACTGTGTGCAAGAGGATGCAACCTTGCTGTGTATAAACTTACATGATATTTGGAAGTGACTATAAATAGGAAGTGACATTAAGGAACAGAATGTAACAGGTATGAACCCGGGAGGTTCTGTAGAAAGCTGATACAGTTCAGCTGTGTCACAGGGAGGATGTTTCACTTACTCTTATAGAATTCTGGGCTCTACAACAGAGACAGTTGAACTTAGCTGTGGTTTTCCTGGTGAACATACAGTAATTCACAGTACCAGCATCAGCAAAGCAAAATGATTTGGCATTTGCACTGTGTTTGGCAGGACACTCCTCTGATGTGGCTGAGATCTTATTGTAGAAATCCACAGACCTCAATGGAGGTTTAATCTTCCTACAGAGTTTTTAAACCATCCTACAGAATTCTGTAACCAATATAGTTTTACTTCATGTGGATTACTGAAAGCCCCAGAGTCAAGGTAAGGCTCAGCCATCAGCTCTTTCTTTCAGCAGGAACCCTAGTCTTCCAGGTTATATGCAAATGTTAAAAGAAAATACATCTTCAATCAAAATTAGAAGTTTAATACTGATGCATAGAGCATTTTGCATGTTTTTATATAGATCTGGCTTATTCTGAAAATGGAGTGGGGCCTTCTAACTGTGCTGTACACATTCTCAGTATTTTAATGGCTTTTGATACAAACAAGCTGTCTTTGGGATGAGGAAAAGCCCTCAAGTGAGTCGTGGCTGTTAAAGGATTGGAACATGAAGTGTAATACAGCTTAAAAACTGAAATTGCAAGAGTAATTGGTGACCTCGGAAAAGCAGTAAGGAATAACACATTTTAATGGGAATAATTAAATCGAGAGTCATAAAGTAGCATAAAAGGTTTGATTAAAATGTAATTAAAATTATGAAAGACTTAATGGAATGAAACTTGTGGAGAGATCTGTGGGTGTCACAATCTCCAGTGCAAAGTCAGCATAGGGAAGGCATTTTTGTGGATCAATGTATTTTAATCTCATGCTTTCTCAATGTGAAGGAAATGTCATGTTGTAATGCACCAATAAAGCAACACATGAATGTGGGTTTGTACATCTGTGTGTTATCATTTTTTTGAGAAGAATATAATTTAGCAAGTTGTTTTTGTTAATAAACCATGTCAAGCATCATGCCAAAAAATAAAAGCTCTAAATAAACAATGTTACTGATAAACAGTCATTACTGATGCTATTAAAATGGAACAGCCTCCCTCCTTTAACCAAAATAATGCTCTTCAGCTTTCCTCCAGGCAGAGAGGTACAGTGTAAGCCTGCAAGGCTGAAATTCTGTAATTGTTGCCCAGCTAAACCCAACAGTTCCCTTTCCCTGGTCCTCATCTCAAATAACACTGCAAGTGCCGTATTTAATAACAAATGTGCTTAGACTAGAACAGAAGAATATCAAATCAAACCCAGCAGGGATGTCCTGAAACAGTGAGACTGGGAACTGGCAAAATGTCCCCACAGTGAGTGCAAGTCTCAGGCGTTGGATTAGGAGTAGAGCATTTGTGCTGATTCATTCAGATTTTGTTGCTTTTTCTAATTTGGCCCTCTGTTTTTTTCCCCTGTACATAGAACAAATTATTTCTATTTAATGTGAAAAGAAAACCTCGTTTTCCTTCTTCCTATCCATGGCAAAAATACTTTGCTGTGGATTGGGGGGGGTGTGTGGGGGAAACCCAAACATATCAAAAAGCCATATTTTTGTTTTATGGTAAAATTCTAATGACTTTGAGAGAGCTGCTCTGGTTCACTGAGCACATCACATCCTGCAGGTGGAATAAAGCCTTTGTATGAGTTTTGCTCACAGTCTCAAATTTTCTAATTTGTCTTAAAATTGCTAAGCAGGACCATGTTGTTGGACAGTTAGGAGTAGCACCCAGAGGCATTATCCGAAATCAAATTTCTTCCTACTCTTACCCATCTTTACAAGATATGTAGTCTCTCCTGCCATCTCAGAGTACAGTTCATACTCCTCTGATAAGCAGCATGCCTACTTTGCTGTCCTAAGAGGCTGAAATTAAATTAGAAGTTTCCACTAGGATGCACCCAGTTCAATTCAGTTTCTTATAGTGAACTGTTCTACAGGTGTGCAAATTAATCCCTGCTCAGGAACTTCCTCTGAATGGAGAAAAAATACTATATTTTGCCATTAAATTAAAATTTGGTCAACATGTATAAAATGAAAATGACAAGACTGGTGCTCCTGATGCACTGATTTAACTGAGATTCTTTTTGCAGGTGCTACAGGATTTTTGCTTAAACTTGCAGAAAGAAGAAAAAAAAATCAGCATTCAGACTGGTCCAAACTTTGGACCTTGTTTGAACCCAGATAACTATAATAAAAACATCTGAGTTGCAGCAGATGTATGCTGAAGTTACAGAAGTGAAGATCTGCCCATTATTATTTTCTGGGAAAAAACAAACAAACAAACAACAAAAAAAAACTTTCCAAAGGGTAAAGCAAGAGGCATTTGGGTTAACCCACATTATGTAGGCTGAGCAGCAAGATATGAATGGGGCATGAAATAGAAAATCCTTGCTCAGTGCTTGGCCTTGGTAAAAACCAAGAGAGGGATGCGTTCAGCCAGCTCAGGACTGCAGGGAGTCAAGCATGAAACACGACTGGAGCACTTCCATAAATCTTAAACCTTTGGATTGAGTCTCTTCGTTAGTTTGCCAAAAAAGCTCTTAATTTCACTGGCAGATTTGCAGCAGCCATGCATTATTCTGTCAAGCTACTAGATTTTAACGTGGTCTGAAACAAGTTTATTTCTAGGAGTAGATGGGGCTGGGCACAAGGACGCTGTGGTTTTTATTCCAGCGATTATCTATGGCTTGCTTTTATTTGGCCTCTTGTTCACAGGTGTAATGGTGCTTTTTAACTACACCCCACACCACTGTGTCCTCTGAGCTCCTTTGGGTCCCTGGTTCTTTCCATCTGCAGAGCAGCCTCTCTCCTGGTGATGAGAAGGGGAAGAGAATCGATGGTGACATGCACACACCTTCTGGATGCTCTCTGTCTGCCTTCCTTTTCATCTTAATTAGACTTCCCAAGTCTAATTAATGCACTTATATATAAGCAACATTCACCCACAACACAGAGTGCAGCTCTGAAAGGGACCAGATGTCTTTGCAGAATTGCCCAACTGAATCCAGACAAGCTCCAGCAGGAGGTCTTGGGTTGCCATTGTCCAATACACAGAACTTCTCACTTTTTAAGCCAAAGGGCATTTTATAGAATTTTAAGGCTTTTACAATTCTTAGTGTTGCAGTGAGAAAGGGTAGTCAGTAAAGGGAAGTTTCCAAATGCACTTTCACTCTTGAATTCAAGTGAATTCTCCCCCTGATTGACAGCTGGAGCAAAAGCAGATTGCTGTTCCTCCCATTGCTCAGGTTATAGGCTGAGCAAACCCTCACCTGATCTGGGAGATGCTGTGAGGAACTGGTGAGTGCCCTCTCATCCATCTGGTTTGGAGACAACAACTCAGGACATTCTAGTTAGCATCACTCTCAAAGTGACACCATTCAGATGAAGAGAGGAAAGCTGCTAATTAAGATCCAAACCCATCCATAATTGCTGGGAGAGATCGAAGCCAGGGAAAGTTTGATTTATTAGTTCCACCAGGCTCGCCCAGTGCCCCTTGCTGGACACACAGAGTAGGTGGCTCTGAAGGCTCCCAAGAGCCAGATTGTTGTCAAAAATCTCCTTGAGCTTTTTATTAATGATTTTTGCGTGTGTCAGGATTATTAGGAGAAAGGAGTCCCCGCTCTGTTGAGGGTGATATTTACAAGGCATTTATTGCTACTTAACAGACTGTTGAAAAATATCTCCTTTATTCAGGGAGACAATACACAATGCTGTTGTATTAGTCTGTATTCTGTTCACATCACCCCTTATCAGCATCACAGAGCACTCGTGTGTACAAAAAC
This sequence comes from Sitta carolinensis, assembly GCA_032173965.1. Classification (NCBI taxonomy): domain Eukaryota; kingdom Metazoa; phylum Chordata; class Aves; order Passeriformes; family Sittidae; genus Sitta; species Sitta carolinensis. Next base: position 30,396,169 of record CM063287.1, read on the forward strand.
CCATTTCATCCTCACTCCCAGTCCTACAGATTGAAGCCACAGTGGAACTTTCAGATGTGGGTTCCTGCTGAAACCAATATAACACTAAAAAAGGCAGGGGAAAAGAACATTACAGCAATGTCACAATGTCACTCTAATCTAAGAGGTGTTAACTTGTGTAGGGAGTGAATGTGATGGAATTCATATCTGCAGCATTGTTCAACAAAGATAAGGCGACTTTAACATCCTCTGTATCACTGAGTGTGGAAAAGACTGGAGCTGGCTTCTTCAAACAAACTATTGCACGGAGCAGAGGGATAGAGATCATATTTCTGAGGCTTGTTTGGGAAACAGGAATTCCATTTCATAAAGGTTGGGAAATACTTTTAATTTCATGTGTTAACAAAACTCGTAATTTTAGGAATATGCTAATGAAGAAATATAATCTCTTGATACATTCTCAGTATATAAAGACTTTTGCCAGCCTGAGGGAGAATGATTTCCACCCTTGCTCTTTTGAGGCTTCCAACCTTCTCATGTCAAGAAATGCCCAGATTAACAGGGTTATTCTTGAGTGGGTGAATTTTTTCCTAATTTGCTCCTTTCCTACTTCCATTCCGGTCTGAATAACCTCCCTTGGAATTTCAGTGCAACGCCTCTGCTTCTGTGAATGGTCGTGATGGGAATTAGTTTCATTTTAATTTTTGACCAGTTTATTTTCAGAATCAGCTGGAGCCTTCCCTTTTTAAATACGAAAGGAAACTCCTGTACTCCTGACCCCAAAAGGGGTGAGCACAGCTGATCTAAGTATTCAGTTCAGTCTAATGGGGAACAAGGATTGGCACAGAAAAACCCAACTCCTGCAGCAACATTTTGAGCACGAGCTGGCAGGGGAGGCCCAGAGGGCTGGTGCATGGTGCAGGAAGAGGTGCCACAGGAATTCATTATCAGTAAGTGGATTTACATTTTCCATGAGGCAATGAGAGCAGCCTCTGCTGTATTTGGGATTTCCCAAAGTAAATGGAAATAAATCAATTGTGAGTGCATTCCAGCTGGGAATTTCTGAAGTTTAAGCACTGCACAGTTTAGTGCAGAGAAACTGTGGAGCAGCTTGTGTGCTGTGGATAAAGGGGGAGCAGAAATATTGACCTTGTTTCTGTATGGTCCTTACTTTGTCAGAGGTTTCTCTAGCAGGAGGAAGCAGAATTATCACCTAAGAAAAATTTTCAGTTTTTTTTTCTTCAAATCAGTGTTTGTGTTCTCCTATCTGCCATTAAAAATTGCTAGCTTTTAACTCAAGGTGTAGTGGCTTATGGCCAATCAATATTATTAATCTCTTCCACCCTTTTATTGGGTGATTATACTGAAGAAGCCAACTGGGTTTTTGAACAGGTATTTATTTAATAACTTACAGTATTTAATACTTACATTTCCCAGGAGTTATAGAGAACTGTTATGCAAGTAAATACATGTTTAGCCATAATGCTGTCCTTGCAAAAATAAAGAGGAAAAGTTACACTCCTTCTACTGCCATCTTTCTGTAAAGCTACAGTGGTGAGAGCATGCTTAAATGAGTTTAATGGCACTGGTAATGGCTCTGCAATAAGAAGCATTTATAAAGCAGTAAATGCAGCTCTGAAAAAAGTTGTTTACAGGTAAATCATAGCAGGACTCCCTCGTTAGGTTGTGCTAATGCACTAAAGCCAGAGTCAGTGCAATAATTAGTATTACTGTTAGGAATTTTATGTGATCTGCACCCCGCTCCAAACCTGGGGAAGTAAATCCTGCATGAGGGGCTGTGAGTTTGCTTTCCTCTGCTCTGTCTGTGCTGATATTCACGCAGGTACGTGAGCATCGTGAAGAATTTGTTTAAACCCCAGAACTAACAGGTGCAATAGGATCTGAAACCATCCCGTGACATGAATTTCAATGACTGTGCTGAGAGAGAGTGGGACAAAAATACATCTTGTTGTCAGCTGAAGTCGACTAAAAGCTTTTCTGTCACCTCCCCGTCCTGGTGAATTTTCACTTAGTTTCCGAGGGAGGCAAGAGGTGTGATTGACTCTGGGTTTGTTAAAGGAATGAAGGTTGGGTTCAAAGGGGGCAGCTAATCACACAATGTTCAGGGAGTAGAGAGAGATTCACAGACACTTCTCCCTGCTATCCCTGCCCTCAGTGTAGCATCACAACTCGTATTTGCTGGTCCGGAGATGTGCTTTCGGGAAACACATCGTGCTTTTCTCCAGGCTAAATGGTGTGTTCGTGGTTTGGGTCGTTTCTAAACCCTTGCTTTAGTGCCCCCAGCAACTTTTGTGAGCTGAGGCTATGACACAGGAAAGAAGTCTAGAAGCTGAGCTTTTAGGTGTGAGGCTTTTTAAACGGTCTCTCAGTATGCACAGTGTGCAGTGATTGCTCTCTGCTATTTAACAGGGATCCCCAGGGTGATGATTTGAGAAAGTGAGATTCTCCTGCAAAGCTCTCACTATTTCAGGTAAATGCTGGGGTTTCTCTTTGGCTTTCAGCAGTGCAGGGCACACAGCTGAGCAGTTCAGGTGCCATCCAGGGAAGCTGGAACTGGCTCATGGGAGTGGGGTCTGAGCCAGGTTTCCATCAACATCAGGCCCTTAAATGAGATTTAGGGGCTTTGGGGTTTTTTATAGCCCCCAGACAGCTCTGGGCTTAGACTACTCCAGAGGAAATTTTAAACCTACAGCTGCAAGTGAATCCCCGATTAGGACAAATGCAGATATCTGCCTACAAACTGACAATGAAAAGTTTATATTAAAATTAACATGGTAATTAGGAAAAAGAACTTCCTTTGATTGCTGCTGAAATCAGCGGAAGCCAAAACAAGTTGGGACATCCTGGCATGAATACTGTGCATTATTTTCGGTGGATTTGTCTGTGGGAAGGTGAGCTGGCAGGCATGACAGAGCTCCTAAAAATGTTATCAGAAACCCAAAACAGTTCTTTACATGCAATGAACTTGCCTGAAGTCCGAAAGTGGGTCAGTCGAATTGTTCCATTTCAACAAATCTTAATGTCAATTATTCAAACTGGTACTCAAGGTCTAATTTTGGCTTTCTATATTCACTCTTCACTGCTACCCAGTAAATGCAGATGGGGCATGGATGTTCCTCTGGGTTGAACATGGCTTGAATCACCTTTATTACCTGTGAGGGTTATTTTTTCTGATTTTCACTGGTTCCTGATGCCATCCAAAGGACATGAAAGGGCTTGAGGGATGAAAGTAGCTCTCCTCTTTCCTTTCACTCTTCTGATATTAAACTCCACTCGGGAGGGACTGGTTTTTGGTTCATTCTTTGGTATTAATTATTTAAACAAGTCCAGTGAAAATGCCTCCCTTCTTCTCACGGTGTGCTCTAGGGCAGGTATTTGTGTCGTGCTGGGTGTGTGGCAGTGTTTCACACAATGTTTGCAGGAATATCATCACCTTACAGGGAATTTATTGGCACTGAGCATTACAGAACTCTCCCTGGGACACTCTCTGGGCATTCAGGGAAGTGTCCCACATCCCGTGGGAAACCTCTATTATTCCCCTGCATGCAGCACTGATTAGAGACCTGCTCTACCTCCACAAGCAGGAAGGACTGTGCTGACATTTTTCCCTCCCCCTGGCCTTGATCTGAAGTCATTCATTAATTTAAATCACTTCTGGAAGAACACCTTTAATTTTTCCAGCTTCATGCCTCCTAGCAGAAAAACATCTCCAAACTATTTTATTGATGCATTTGGGAGCTTCTCCTCTGTGTATGCTCCAGGACAAGAACATCTGGAAAGCTGCAGACAATGACACTAACAAATTATCCTGCAAACTTTTTCCATCCCTCAAACCATGCAGGCTGAATTTGGGCTGCACATTTGCAGATGAATCTGTCTCTCCCTGGCTGGATGGATATCCTGTAATGACTCCCTGGCTCCCAGCTCCAGGCCATTCAGGATATGGTTGGCCAAAATTAAAGACAGAGCAATGTGTAAAGCACAAGAGTGTTATACAATGTGACTGCAGCAAGAAATCTGACCCCAAACCTGTAAAATACCTGGCCTGAAATGAAGAGAAAATAAAATGAAATACCAGGAACTGAGGCAGTGCAGAATGGAACTACCTGTCTGAGTACCTCTGCACTAGAAAAGAGAAATCGCTAATTTTTTTTTTTTCTTGTATATTAAATTTCATAGAACCAAGCATGTTCCATTTCTCCAGCCAACCCTGGCAGGTGACATCACTATTTCTCACGTGACCACCAGAACAGAGTGTTTTAAAGGGAATATTACTTCATAAACCCAAAATTAATTGCTCCCAGACTGACATTTTCATGGCAGCACATTCTGTAGCCTGCTTATGTAAGTTCTACTCAGAGAGAGCCTGAATGGTGCTGTGAAAATGGAACTTTGCTGTGTCTCTGGAGAAGGGAGGGCTTGCAGAAGTGGAGACCCTGAGGAGCAGCACAGCCTGGAGCCCCTGGGGCACTCTGGGCACAGACACCCTGAGCTCCAGAGGGTTCTGCCTCCTGGGCAGCAAAAGCACCAGATGGGATTTTGGCAGGAGCTGTAGATTTTGGCTTCCTAAGTGGTGCTTCTGTACCTCTGGAGTTTTGTTTTGTTTTGTTTTTTTTTTACCAGCAGTTAATGTACAATCAGATTTTATTTCCTCTACATTAATTTGTCCTGAACTACCCAGCATAAATTATATCCTGAAAATTAAGTCCCCAGAGTGATAAGTCTGGAAACACCCAAGAAAGAATATTCATCAATTACTTGGAAAGTTGGCTAAGTAGCCAACATTAATATTTACTGATGAATTTTAATGACCAATGGCAGAGCAATCACTGGAATAGGGCAGCTCTTGCATTCCAGAGCAGCTTAAGCAGCATCTCAGTTATTGCTGGCAGGAAAATCTTTCAAAAATCTTTCCTGCCAGAGGTAGCACACGTTTGGCACACCACACATGGACACCACCCTCAGTGCTGGGAGAGAGAGACTTACCTGACAACAGGCTTAAGAAAAAAAATAAAGATTTAAGAAAGGTGTTTGGGGTGAATATTGAACCCTGAATATTTAACCCTTAATATGTAGGACCTGGCTGAAGGTCCTGCAATCTGATATTATCACCAAAACTGAAGCATCTCTAAAGTAAAAAATCAAACTTGGACCAAGAACTGGTAAAAAGTCTGACCCAATTAACTGAACTGGAATAAGGGGAAGAGATGTATTCCTAATATTATCTCATTGTTAATTATTATTATTGCTAGTAATATCACCTTTTTGAAGTCATCTAGACTGTGTGTCTTTTGAAAATAAATGCTCTAATTAAATCTCAAATTGATGGGAAATCAGGCTAGAGAAATATCATATTTTTTTTGTGTCAAAAATCCATTACTCTGGATAGGTTGATGATTAAACTGTCAGCTAGGAGACAACCTCTGGCTTTAGGATTTGGACACTGGATTTCTCACCCCACAGATTTTTTTATGGCTGAGAAATACATGTTTAATTTTCTAAATATTGATTATAAAAGCTAGCAGGAAGAATTGTTGTATCTTTTCCTACCTATTTTTATCTACTAGGAGAGGGTGGTTTTCTTGCAGGTCTTTTACACTGTAATTCATCAATATTAGCCTGGTAATGTACATAAGAAAATAGGCATGTATATTGTGTAGTAATTTAATCAGAAAAAAGAAATTAAATGGCTTTTGGCTCTGGATTCATGAGCTACCAAGCAAGATGTACACAATACACTGAAGAATTAACAGTCTAAGTAAATTTTTTCCAGCCCATCTCTAAACTGGGGAGCAAAACTGAGTCAAATTACAAAATCTATATTAATTTAGACTCGATGCTAATAAAAACACCACAGCATTTGGCATCGTTATGGTTCTTACCACAATTTTCTGGTTAAATGATGCCTATAAAATCTCAAACCCCTCAAAAATAGGAAATTTTTGGCTTTTTTTGGCTTTAAGGCTGTATCCTGAGCCCTGCCAGCGTTGTTACTCATGCCCTGTTCTGGGGCAGGCTCCACCTTCCACAGGGATTCTCAGAATTCCCTGTGCTGACAGGGCTGGATGTGCAGGAGGTTTCTCTTTGCCTTTCAGAGTTTTTAATGCACACACACCAGATGCCTAAAGCCTTGTATATTCTGCTATGTATTTATACTCCTACTTACACTTTCAGTCATATTTATGCCTGGGGTCGTTAGAGAATTGGCAAGACCTGCACAGAGATAGAACATGAGGGCTAGCAGTGCTGGACATGGATAGATCCAGGTTTAGACCTTCAGCCTTGCACAAGTGATACCTTACACTTATTCTGTGTATTATTATATTCAGCATATATATTATTATATATAATATTAATATATTATATTCAGCATTATTCTGTGCTGTTTTCCTCGTGGGAGGTTGCTGTTAGCAAGATAACAAGTCTTATCTAGGTAAATGATGAATAATAATTAAAAGCCAGTTTAAACAATACATGGGGATCCTGGAGGAAGGTTTGTTTAGCACAGGTGCAGGTCAGCTGTGTTTTACAGGGTGAGAAGTTACATTTTCAAGGTGGGATGTGTCCTCATCCCATCAGCTCTGTGGCAATGCAGACAGCCCAAACTTTTGGGTGTCTCTTCAGCTGATTAGCAGCCCCTCATTAAATCAGTTGTCACTGATCGCTGTTTCCCAGCAGGAATCCCTGCAGGACACGCCAGCCATCCTTCACCTGGCCGGGGCCTCAATCCTTTCAGGAGTGCAGCCCGCTTTATCTTCCTCTTCAGGCAAAAGACATCAATAGCCCTCATCAAACCCAGCATTCGTGAGGTACAGAGAGCTGGTGCCTGCAAGTCCCTGCTGATATCCCTGGTTTGGCTGTTCTGTATCAGCAGCACTGCAGGCAGGAGATGAACTCTGCTCTGCCTGCGATGCTGGCACTGTAGCTGCCCCTGCTCCCTGAAGCTTGTGTCTCTCAAATCTGGCTGAAAAACCCAATTTAGCATCTTCTGTGGCCACCTTGGGGACTGAGGTGACCTCACCCAATACCTGTACGTGTGTCAGGAGGAGTGACTTCATGTAGGCATCAGACACGTTTGGATAAGTTTTCCTGCTGCCACTTAGGAGCACAGCTGCCTAATTCTGAAGGGTCCTGTGTCAGTCCTGGGTTGAGTAGGTTTGGACTGGAAGAATATGGAAGGGATTCCAGGCTGTGAGGGTGGGCAGGCCCTGGCACAGGGTGCCCAGAGCAGCCCTTGGATCCCTGGCAGTGTCCCAGGCCAGGCTGGACAGGGTTTGGAACCCCTGGAACAGTGGGGAGGTGCCCCTGCCATGGGGTGGCACTGATGGGCTTTGAGGTCCCTCCCAACCCAAACCACCCTGGGGCACCAAGCACAGCTCAAAATAGCTACTATGAATTCAATATTTTTTAAAAATTATCTTTAGGGATGCCATCTGTAACCCCAGTGGTGTGCAACTTATAGATGTTTTCATTCTCTCTCAGAACTTTTGCCTTTGGAGGCAGCAGAATGTGTTCCTGTGTTCCTGGCAAACAGATCCAGCTGGGTGTGTAAGTGAAGGATCAGGTTCTTTATGAGCAGGGGAGTGAAGGGGTTCAGGGACCACAGAGACCCTTTCAGCTCTGAGCTCTGCCTCCCTCAGAATCCATCCTTACTCTCTGCATGGGAAGCTTCATTCCCCTGCTTTTCTAATGAACTCTAATGTTTCTAATGAACCCTAATGTTTCTAATGAACCCTTTTCCTCCCCATGGCAGCCACCATATTTCACCAAACCTCAATAAGCATTTATTTCCCAAGTTTCAGCAAGAGCTTGCTCTCGGTGCTCTGGCTGTTTGCTTTCTACTGCCTGAGGCGTCTCTACCACCCTGAGCATCAAAACCATCACACAGACAGGCCCCTGCTCTTGAACTCACAATCACTTGCAGGAATGTTTGCTGCTTTTCATCAAATATGTCACATTTGGTGCAGAGCAGTCTCTCTGTTCCATTGGGTTCTGCAAAATAAGTGCTCCCAACCCCAGTCTTGCTCTCTTCAGCACAGCTCTCTGCTGCTTTTCAGCACCCTAAAGCAGATGCTTTTTGCCTTGCAGCTTTGCAAAAATCTGGTGGAAGAAGGCAGTGTTGTCATTAACCCCTCTGGTAGCCAACTGTGCTGCAGTTTTTCTCTTTGGGGGTTTGTGCTTTGCCTTTCTTGTCAGATTCTTGGATTTCTGTGCTTAGAGCGCTGTCAGTGGCAGCCTTTGTTCAGTTTCCCTTCTGCTGTGTTAATCAAGTTTCCCCTATGTGGTCAGCTTAGACCTCCTCACTGAGTAATTTTAATTTTCCTTTTGCATTTATAGTTCTTGGTCTGTGAAGTCTGTGTCCCCTTTGCCTTGCAGGTGCTGATTGCCTTGTTAGGGGTTAGTTCTGGATTCTGCATTTCTCTGTGGCTGTTTTCATCTCTCATCATAGGAAGGTCCCAGAAAGGACTTGCTTTGCCAGCGTTGTAAGATTTTTTCCATTCACTTTGTTTGGTGAAATGGAAGAAAACATCAGTGCTTCTTTGGCTCAGTTTAGATGGAGCTATTTGTATCCTCTTTTCTTCCATTCTTCCAAGGCTTTGACCACCATCCTGCTACTTCTACAGCTTTCTACTCACAGTTTTTGTTAATGAGCTTTGCATCTCCGAGCTGTTAATTGGGAACCACCAAAGGACACTGACAGACATTTCCATGCTAGAATCCCGAATTCCAGCTGAGGGGTTGGGATGAGGTGAATAAGGTGCTTTGGAAAAGACACTCGCCATTTCCAACTCTGTTGCTTGTCTGGTTCTTCAGAAGGAGCAGGAGTTTTACCCTGAGGATTGACTGACATCTCATTACAATAGCAAGACAAAGAGTTAGATGAATCCCTACAAAACAATTCCAACATGGTCATCTTACCTCTGGGAACTCAATTGTAGCAAGAGATAATTTAATACTTAGTTAACCCCTATTTCCTTCTGATTAACACCACCTTGAGCTTGCTAATTGTCCCAGAAAATATATGTACTGCAGTGATAGTGTGCCTGGCCTCTCTGACTGCCTCCAAGGGCAAAAATATGTTTGCATTACCTGATGGTTGAGTGAAGCTCAATAGATATTATTACTGTGCCAGTCAATAAAGAGACGAGCAGAAAGGCTTACTGCAAATCGTGTGTTTGAGGAGAGTCAACTCATTAATCTAATTATCTACAAGCCCTCTAAAAATGTGTTATTGACTGTGCCTGCTGAAGCATCTACTCAAATAGAAGAGCTGCACACACTGAGCTGACAACCCCTCTCCTTTCTGGCAGAGCAAACTCCAAATCCTGTTGCAAATCCCCATTCCCATTGCAAAGCCAAGGGCACGTGCTCCCTGTGGGAAGGCAGCAGCGCTTCCCAGCCAGGTGTTCCTGAGGGGGAATAAGTGGGGAAAGAAGGCAGCTACCCCACAGCAAAGTCATCTGGGGTTAACAGCCTGAGTGCAAATCATCTGCTGATTATTGCCCACCTGACAGCCAGCTGTGCATCCCACACTGCAGGGGTGGTGTTAGCTCACCAAAATAGAAAATGTTGGGTGAGAAAGCCAATGCATGGGGTTTATTCTGCCTCAGAATCATGGAGCTTGGAGGGAGCAATCTTAAGGCCCACCAGCACTGGGAAGTTGTCCTTTTACCAGGCGCCCTCCACAGTTTGTGTTGTCTTTTTTAGAGGAGAAACAGCATCTGTCAGGGCAGAGAAGTGACCTTGACTCTAGGTGAAGCCTGGAGATGCTCCTTGGGACAAAGAGACACTAGGCAACATTTGATTTCAATCAGCTGAAGCCCCGAGGCTGTTTTGAGCTTGAATAAAATGCACAGTTGTGCATAAGATTCACAATTTTGGCTCTAGGTGCTGGCACAGGGAAGTGAGAGAATGAACCTCACTGGGGAGCATGTTGAGTTCAGGGGCAGAAGGTCTGATCCTTCAGCCCTTGGCAGGTTCCTTTAAAGCAAATTTTGCTGATGTTTTCAGGGCCAGGAGGACTCAATAAAGAGTTGCCACTATAAAGCATTAGCCCACGTGAAAATATGGGCTTTCAGTGTGAGGATTTAAAAGTTAGCCCAGGAAGGATGGATGTTTCTGGTGAAGAAAGAGCACACAAAAGGTTATTAGCTCACTGGGGACTTTATAAGGGAACTAAATACTGATGAACATGAAATTAAAATTTTACCTAAGTGCACAGGATGATTGGTTTTATTAGCTTAGCTTTATGGCTTAATTAGAAGAAATCCTTTCCCCTTGCCAATAATGCTAATTATAAAGGGCTTGATACTTCAATAAATATACTGGGTAAGGAGATGTTATTCTTCAGGAATATTATCATAAAATCAGGGAAGGGTGGAATGGAGAAAATGGTTTTAGGGAGAGCCCTAAACCATCACAACATAGGCCATAGAAGTGGTGTCAAGTGAGCTGTGATGATTTGCCCAGCAAGTCGAAGAATATCTCAAATCTTAGCCCAAAATAAACACAGACATCTTTAATAATCTACAGGAACATATTTAAAATCAGGAAAGGGAACTGACAAAGTGCTGAAAGCCAGTTTCACAAGGGAGCTTTAAAAGTGCACCTGGAGCTCTGTGAGTGCATGATTGAGGCCCCTGGAACCCTCTGCCTACATGTTCTAAATGGATAATTTTGCTTCTAATGACACATTTGTATTCAAACAGAGACTTAAATCCTCCTGAGCTCTTTTGGGCTTGCAGATAGAGGCTCCAGTACAAAACAAACAGATGAACCTTCAATTTTCAGGCTATTGCAAATTTGAACTTAATTAATAGTCTTTCATCTCTAATTTCTTACAGTCTGTAAAAGGCCTGCATTAAATATTTAACGTTGTCCATCATGCTAAGAGAACAGTCTATTTTTTCATCTGTAAAGTTTTTCAATCTGAGATGTTTGAATTAGGAATAATGCCTAGTAGTTTATTTGAAATTTACTATTTTTTACAAAACGCTTCTCTGGGGTTTAGTCTAATGTAGTAACTTGTTTATTTCAGATCTTGATTATCATTCTTTTGCTGTGTTGCATATACAGAAATTTGAAATATAATAATATAGTTAAGATCAGAATAAGTGTATGGAATACAAAGCTAACCAGAAAATGGGAAACAGTTCTTAAAAATATTTTAAAACCACGAAATACAAGAAAGCCTTTCATTGATTTATACCGAGAAGGTGATTTTTGTTAATAATTTGCTGACTTGACCAGGTGAAGACTGCTATTTATGTACAGAAGGGTGGGCAGACTCACCTGAGGCCATGCCAGGAGTCTGTGGCTACAGCCCCCAGCTCCTCAGCCTGCAGCTCCCCTTGCTCTGGGCATCTCCCCAGGCTGGAGCACTCAGCAGAGTCACAGGCAATTACTCCAGGCCGGGATTCCTTGGCTCATTTACACCCATCACTTGGATTTTGTTGTATTAATTCCACCAGCTCAGCACAAACCCTGGAGATTTAGCACAGGACTAACACTATTGCTCATCCCGTGATGTCCCCAGTGAGAGCTGCCACCAACGCCGTGGCACCGCGAGGAGCTGTGGGTGAAAAATTGCCATCTGCAGAGGGGGGAGAAGTTAATCCTGAAACTCTGAATAATTTCTTTGTGCATAAATATCACAATGGTTTACAGGGAGCCTTTCAAGACCGAACAGCTGCAAGACAGCATGCGGGAACAAATGTACTTCAGTTTCTGCGGGGTTTTTGGCACAAACCTTTAGATGTCAAAGTGTGGATGGAGAGGAGGAACCAGGAGATGCAGATCTGCAATTCACCCTGTCACACAGCTCTGCTTGGTTCCTCAGTTAGTTGGGGTCGACAGCCCCTCAAGAGCCCAGTTCTCTGACACTTTTCCTTATTTCTGGAATTTAGCCTGAGCCCAATCCCTCACAGATCAGCTTCCAAACCATGATTTTTCTCTTTTTTGTTTTTTCGTAGTTGTAGGGCTGCACCTTCTCTTGTGTATATGAAAAATGTATCACTCTATCCATAAAATCTCTGAATTTCAGGACTATTTAAACACATTATAGCAGCAGCTTCTTTAATTGCAAAGGTTTGTAGATGAAGAACTATAAAGTAGAAGAAATGAATGTATTTTGATTTGGGGTTGTTCTGCTCTCTTGTTGCTAAATGCTGCATGTATGAAGAAAAAGTTTCTTGGCATATTCTGTCCTCAAATGACAAACATTCCTGAACTTATATATTAAATACAGGTGGTTCTTCTGATAAGCACAGTTAACTGCTGAAGGCTTGCATGAGCTGATGAGAGATGGAATTGCTCCTTTGATTTAAGAGACACTGATTAGCCTAAAAATATTCACTTAGGATAAAACTAAAAGTGAATGGGGGGAAAATTGGGTGATCACGATCTCATAATACTTCAGGATGTGTGTGGACTCAATAACAAGTTTGGTAGTTTCTGCAAGCACACAGAAAAAAATGACACTGAGGCTACTCAGTGAACAGTTATTAATTAATAATTAATTAATAATTAGGGAAGTTTAGTCTGCACAATACCAAAAATGGAGATACAATCAACTTCCAGAGGCTACTGCCAAAATACATATTTTTCATTAAGACATTATTGTGCAGGGTCTGATTTTCTTTCTGTGTTTCTGTGCTTTTCAAAAAGACATTTTCTTTAGCTTTTTCATCTCTCATCTGGTAACTCCCAGAGCAGCTGGACACAAACACCTCAAATATGCTACTGCAAAGGGCAAAAAATATTTTACAAGTGAAAGGAGGGAGGTAAATGCACGGGAGGGTAAAAATTGTTTTACAGTCTAATCATTTAACCATACCCAAGATGTGTGGATAAGAGAGAAACTTCAAAAGGAAAATGTTGGGATAATGAGGCAAAGACCACAGGAAAACAGACCTGATCCTACTTCAGTTTTGAAAAGAAGATACCCAGAGCTCTAGTTGAATTTCTCTGCACCTTGGATAGGAGTCCATTGATTTATGCATGGCAATTGCTCCTTCGAGGAAGGCTTTGTGTCACTGCGTGCAAATTTACTTTATACTGAGCCTTTCTTGCAGGCTTCAGCTCAGGATACTCGATAGAAATGAAGAATACTGTCCAACAGCAAGAATAAAAGAATCATTGCCTTTCTCTTATTTTGCACAAGAAAGAGGTGGCAAGTTACATTTGTGGGTTAAAAAAAAAAAAAAAAAAAAAAAAAAAAAAAAAAAAAAAAAGGGGAAATAAGTAGTTTAAGAGATTCTGGTGGGATTCTCAGGAGTGTGACCTCACTGATGGAGGAGAATTCCCCTTCCAGAGGCAGAGGCTGCTTGCTCTGGGGGCCAGTGGGAGATGAGCAGGTTAGTGCTGCCCTGGGATGGGGGGAGAAGAGATTTCAGGGCTGGAAGGGCAAATTCACAAAACTGTTTGTAAGAAGTGCACTTTAAATGGTTTCCTCTGCTAGTAATGCCCTTTCTAGCCACAGAAAGCTGATTTCTGGAGCTTTCATCAAATCCTGGTCACACTAATAAAACTTCTGGGAGCCTGGAAATTGTGGAAATTCAGTGGCAAATTTCCAGTTTATATCATACTGTTGCATTTTAATGTCAACTTCTTCCCTTTAAGCAAACTAACCAAGTTAGCCTCAGTTCTTATTTGCTTTTCTATAAATCCCTTTGAACTCTGCTGGTGGAAAACACTGCAGAAGAGCTGGGTATTATCATTATATATGTGAAGGAAAAAAAATCTGTATTTAAGACTTGGGCACAATATTTCACACAGTAGTGGTATGGGTTAGCATTAACCTTAATTTATTTCTGAGCCATGAGTTATTGCCCTTCCAGATCCTGCTCTGAAATGGGAAAATGAGGCATTGGAAGATTAAAGCCAAATGAGCTTTTACTTTGTGGCAAGCCCATTTATGGTAGGAATAATAGAACATTCACTTCCTTACCAGCTATCCTCTACTTACAACTGTGCTTCTGAAAGATGGTGTTGAAATTTCAGAGTAGGGACGCAGAGTTGGAGGCAGCCCTCTGTGTGGGAGGCAGGGAAAATGAAACACAGAGGATGGAGAGAATGCAAAGAACCCTCTGAAATCAGGCAGTTCTTCACTCTGACACAGGCAATGCACGGGAATAAAGGAAACTCATTCTGTAGCTGCAGTTGCAGAATATTACACTTGGATAGCAGGGAAAGCCCTGGAAAACACTGTTAAAATGATCTGTAGCAACACAATGTTAGAGATATGGAGAGATTCTGGAGAGATCTGGGACACAAAAGGAAAAGGAGGTGCAAAATATCAAGCTGCTCATTAGAGGTCTTAGGGAAGACAAGTGCAGGCAGGCTGGGGGAAGTTTTGCTTGATGCACAGTTCTTTTATGTAGCTGATAAGCTGCTCAGAGAACTTCTGGAAGCTTTTGTTTTGTCTTTTCTATTTCCCCTCTATTTTTGTTGTTGTTTTTATTTTCTTTTTTCCTTTTGCTACAGCAGTGTTTGGATTAATGATTCGTGTAGAGCACAAAATGTTGCTCTTCATGGTGATCTGGGCTTTTCTTTCCACAAATAGTAAGACCCTGTCCAAAATTGCAGAAACTGGTGCTCTTAGTGGTTTCCCAGGGTCTGTAAGAAGAGTTTGGGTGATTTATGACTCCCTTTTTTTTTTTTTTTAGTCCTGGGCTATACAATGGATATATTCCCCTTCTTTGCCTGTGAATGGTTCATCCATTTCTCTCTTTGGACTTTAAGAGCTTCAAAGTGTTTCTTGTTTTTGCACAAGGCAATACACATTAACTTCTCTGTGATTTAATCCAACAATATATAATCCTTCATTGGCTGCCCTTCAGTGATACAATTTTCTGTCTTAATTTATCTGATTTGGAGGAAAAAAGAATCTGTGGAACCTTACTGGGATTAGAGAGGGCATTATTATTTTTATTCATTATCTTAACATCTGAGGAATAGAAGAGGTAAAAAGATGAATAATGCAAAATAAATGGTAAAATGTATGAAAATAATCTCAACAAATCTGGTTTGTTTTTCCATTGCATTCTCTCTAGTAAGAACATGATATTTCTTACAGTTCCTCTTCCCACTGTTGACTAAAAAATTAGCTAATGATCTGCAATGTCTAAACAAAGTACAAGTATTTCCAAAGGTCTCAATTCGCTTGGTAAACATTGCATGAGAAGGGATTAATCTGAGCAGAAGCATTTTCTGATACGCAATTAATTTGCTGTTTCATTCTGTCATCCAATATATCAATGAATGATGCGTTAAAACCTCCTTTAGACACTTCCAAATACAGGACATAGAGATGATTTTTCCTATTCCTCTGGCAGCATCTGCAAGCTTCTTTTTTTATGAAGCCATAACACGGTTTTAATGTCTGGATGATTTAACTCCTCGAGGAAAATGATGGAGCTGGAACAAACCATGGAAGGGGGAAGATTGTTAGGACTAAAGTCTTTGCTAGTGCTCATCTGGGACACAGGCTCTGAGATTTCCAGGCTCTGACAAGTCAAGGGAATCCATGGAACAGTCTACCTCCTGCTTTCCCTGGCACCTGAGATGTAATTTGCTTCTGCTTTATCCCATCTGCTTGGCAAACAATCCACAACCACCTGGGGGAGGTTGTACCGGGTGGGGGAAACACTAATTCCCTCTGCAGCAGCTGGGACGGGCTGATAATGGATCGGAGAGTCGGTGTGCCTGGTGCAGGAACAGCACAGAGGAGCTGTACCCAGCGCGGCAGCTCCTCGGCGGGCTCGGGCGGGGAGCTCGGGAAGGGAGCTCGGGAAGGGAGCTCGGGAGGGGAGCTCGGGAAGGGAGCTCGGGAGGGGAGCTCGGGAGGGGAGCTCGGGAGGGGAGCTCGGGAGGGGAGCTCGGGAGGGGAGCTCGGGAAGGGAGCTCGGGAGGGAGCTCGGGAGGGGAGCTCGGGAGGGGAGCTCGGGAGAGGGGAGCTCGGGAGGGGAGCTCGGGAGGGGAGCTCTCGGGAAGGGAGCTCGGGAAGGGAGCTCGGGAGGGAGCGGAGGCTCGGGAAGTGGAGAGTCGGACTCGGGAGGGGAGCTCGGGAGGGGAGCTCGGGGAGGGGAGCTCGGGAGGGGAGCTCGGGAGGGGAGCTCGGGAAGGGAGACTCGGGAGATGGGAGACTCGGGAAGGGGAGAGCTCGGGAAGGGAGCTCGGGCGGGGAGCTCGGGAGGGAGCTCGGGAAGGGAGACTCGGGAAGGGAGCTCGGGCAGGGACAGCCAGGAGCTGGGGATGTGCGTCTGTGCTCAGGAGCGCTGCGCTCCGCATCGCTGCCCTGTGGCTCGGGATGGCTCCGGGGGCTTGGATGGCTCTGGGGGCTCTGGGATGGGCTCTGGGTGGCTCGGGATGGCTCGGAATAGCTCAGGATGGTTCTGGATGGCTCTGTGTGGCTGGGATGGCTCTGGCGCTCTGGATGGCTCTGGAGGCTCGGATGGCTCTGTGTGGCTCTGATGGCTCTGGATGGCTCTGGTGGTTGTGGCTCTGGATGGCTCTGGGTGGCTCGGGATGGCTCTGGGTGGCTCTGGGTGGCTCGGAATGGCTCTGGGTGGCTTTGGATGGCTCTGGATGGCTCTGGGTGGCTCGGGATGGCTCTGGGTGGCTCGGGATGGCTCGGATGGCTCTGGGTGGCTCAGAATGGCTCTGGGTGCTCTGGTGGCTCGGGTGGTTCAGGATGGCTCGGGATGGCTCTGTGTGGCTCAGGATGGCTCAGGATGGCTCTGGGTGGCTCTGGATGGCTCTGGATGGCTCTGGGTGGCTCGGGATGGCTCTGGGTGGCTCGGGATGGCTCGGAATGGCTCTGGGTGGCTCGGAATGGCTCTGGGTGCTCTGGATGGCTCTGGGTGGTTCAGGATGGCTCGGGATGGCTCTGTGTGGCTCAGGATGGCTCGGGGTGGCTCGGGTGGCTCAGGATGGCTCGGGTGGCTCTGGGTGGCTCGGGATGGCTCTGGGTGGCTCTGGATGGCTCTGGAACTCAGGAACCGCAGGACAGCCCCTCCTGCAGCAGCCCCACGCTCAGATGGCTCTCCAGTGCTGGAGTTGAAACCCTCTCATCCTTCGAGACTCGTTAAGGGTGTGGGTGGCTTTGTAGCCTGTGGTGGGTGACTCAGCTCTCATCTGCCTCTGGACAGCTGCCACAGCCCATCTGATTTATGAACTCATTAAACTTCAGCTGCTTACTCGTGACCAAGACCTCCACACAAATGTGCTGTTAGGTGAATTAAATGCTCTCGTGGGTGTCTGTGTGGCAGGAATATTAAATACCCCAACGTTATCTCGCACAGTAATACACCTGGCTTGGAATCATAATAAAGGTTATCTACTGATAACAATACAGGTACTTTACAGATACTTCTAAGCCAGTTTCTTTTTGCAGTCCCTTGGAAATAATGGGTTCTGCTTCCTTTTACACACAGACATGAACGATTACAGGATGGGGACACTACTTTATGAGCCCTTTCCAAATCATTAAAAATACATATATCGAAATACCCAGTGCTGTAAAACATGAGTCACCGTGCAGCTCATGAAAATACTTCTGAAGGGTATAGAAAGTGCCACTCTTTCCATTTTTAATTAGTTTCTTTTGTGCTTAAGTGCCTTTAACAATGAGAAGGTGGCAAGTTCTTTTTTTTTTTTTTTTTTGCATACAGGCAGAATGCACCAAGAGAGCAGTAATAAGGCAGAGCCCTTTCCCTAATCCAGGAGTTTTTTACTCTGCCTTACAGAAGTCTCTCTAAGATACCTGCATGCTTATGTGAAACCAACTCACTTGTAATCCTCCATCAGTAAAAGTGAAATGTAAATTGGAATGGAAAAGAAAATATGAACTGATTGTTGGAGGCCCAATTTCTGATTCAAAATTGTAGGACTCCTTTGTTTTCCTCATTGTGTCTCAGAAGGAAGGAGAAATTACTGCAATATCTCAGTTGCAGATCCACAAACACAGGTAAAAACACGAGAAGAATGCAGAATTAGCATCCAAGGTACCAGAAACCAACAGAAATAATGATGGCAAAAAGCTGTAGTGCATCACCCTGCTTTGATATATTCAAATACAAGTTCAGATGGATTTTATACCCATTCCTGCATTTAAGTATTTTATCGAAATAGTATTTCTAAGACAAATAAAATGAGAAGCTGCTTCAAAGTTTAATGGATCTTTAGTTACAAATGGACTGGCTATATCTGGCCAACCAAATTATCTGGTGTGCCACTGAGAGACATTCTTTCTGAAGAAAAGCAATATAAATAGAAATAAAACCAGTCCACTTCAGTATTTCTTGAATGACAATATTCCTCTAGGATATCAGAGGACTTTGAGACCAAATGCATCAATTTTGGTTGCCTTGAACACACAGTATTGTTGGGGAATAAAATCTTGACCCAGAATACTTGGTCACAAGCACTGAGGGTGTGATGCTACAGGGCATTAAAAACCCCTGTGTGTGCTGCCTCTGCCTCAGCACCTGGATTCTGGAAACAGAGAAAGGAACTGGGGGCACAATCAGCTGCCAGAGCCTTGGAGAGCCTTGGGGTACTGGGATTTAGAGGCATCCTGGTCAGGCACATTTTCATTTCCCTGTGAGGTTAGCCCAGCTGAGATGGCCCAGAGGGAGAAGGGAATTGTCTCATGTGTGTCACTGAATCAGCTCCTCTCTAAGCTGGGCTCTGGAGTTGAGCTCAGACTTGGCACTGGGCATCCCTTGCAATTCCTGGGCAGCAGCTGCAGGTGTTGATGCCTGTCCTGGGCAGCTGGCCCTGGGAAATAATGGCAGAGCAGCAGGGGAACCTGGTCAGGGGTGGCTGGAGAGGCTCCAGTTACTCCTGCACGGCACCAGGCAAGGCAAAAGTGCAGCTGGGAACTCTGTCCAAACGGGGAGAGCACATGTGAACATCCCAAAATGATTCTTCTTACACTGCTCAGCTGATCATTCTGCTCCTGAGAGGAAAAGAGCTGCAATACAGGGTGCTTGACCCTCAATTTTAGTATATTTAAGTGAATTTTCTCATTTAATTGCTTTTGCAATTCTTCCTTCCTGACACTTGGGGAGAAGAAAAAATTTTTTCATGTGAGAGGAGTGAAATCCAGGCTCCCTGTGTGCACAGCCACAGCCATGAGAGCCCTGAGTGCCCCGAAGCCTCAGGCTTTGGTCACTGCCTGAGGGCTCCTGTGCCTTGTAAGGCCCTGCAGCCACTCTGCACTCTGAATGCTGCAAGCACTGCGTGGCTGAGGCGCTGCAGGAACCCTGCAGCACACTCACAACCCCCCCTTTATTTCAAGTGAGCAGCTGCTGATAAATCAGCTTATCTGTGCTGTCTTTCACAGGCCATGCTTTTTAAACAATCCTGTCTCTGGACTGTGACTGTGTTCCTCAGCACACCATGACCAGCTCTTACTCACTTGCATAATATTAACACTAGAATTAGGTGGCACTCATTCCATCTGTTAGTTTCTCACTATATTCACTGATAGCTGTTAAAAGCTGCAGGAGCCAGTATTTTCCCTTGAGAAGAGACCACTGGCAGGTGACAACTTGTTTCTGGATTGTGGTGAGCTCTCCTGCCTGGGTAAAAAACCAGAAGAGCAGTTGGCCCCAGCTCCAGCCTCAGCTGGAACAGCAGCAGAGGCAGATGTGAAGAGCAATCACACAATGAGACCCTGGGAGAGAGAAAAGTTTCATCCCAGTTGAAAATATTAGAATATCAGTACAGTGGAAATTCCACAAGGTTGGTTTTCTTTCCTAAATGCTTATTATAGAAATATGGCCAAGGTGGATTTCTTTAAGAAGGGAAAATATTTGCACAAATGTATTTGAGGAGAAAAAAAAAAAAAAAATTGTAGAATTTTCTTCCTGAAAACTAAGAAAAATACAGACTGAGTTCCTTACTCACCCCAGTGCAAACTTCATTTAACTTAATATTGACAGAAGGAATTGGCTGAAGTGTTAAAGGTCAGAAAAATAAATTCATTGGGAAATAAATTTCTTCCACTTTCCTATTTTACTACTAATGAGTGTAGTGAGAAGATCTGGGCAAGATATTGGCATTGGGGGTGTTCTTTATTGTGCTTTTTACAGAGTGTGACTGTTACACAATGATGAGAGAGAATGAATCAGTAAATAAAACCTGGTCTGGAAATCAGTGCCAAAGTACTTCCTTCCAAACCCTTTTTTTTTGTGAGTTCTACCTGGCCATTTAGTTTCACTATGAGCATTTTATTCAGCTTGAATTTTAATTTCACTTTTTAATGTTTCTGAGAGAAACTCTTTAAAATACATCTCTGGAGGCTCTTTCTCTTGTGGCGTTATTCTATTTTGATTTTCATAGATATCAGGTTATAACCCTTCCTAATTAGATTTTGGTAACATTTTTTTTTTTTTTCTTTTGATGAATATAAAATTTCGAAAGGTTAGACTTCTACTAAAAACCTATTTTTAGAAACAGTCTCTCTGAAGACACACACAACTAAATCACTCAGCTCATCTTTCTGCCTTCGTCCTCCTCCTCTTCTCCTCCTCCCCATGGCTGTCAATCCATCTGGATTGACATAAGAAAATGTAAACATTTTCTGCACATTACACTGCTTAAACAAATCAACTAAAACCCCTCAGAATTTCAGGAATGGGGTTTTATTATCTGTTGGCTTTTTGTGGGTTTTTTGTGGGGTTTTTTTGGTTGGTTGGTTGGTTTTGTTTGACTTTTTTTGTTGTGCTGGTTTTTTTGTTTGTTGGGGTTTTTGTGGGTTTTGTTTTGTTTTGGTTGGTTTGTTTGTTTGTTTTTTGTTTTTGTTTTTTGTTGTTTTGTTTTGTTTTTTAATTCTGGAGCATTTCAGAAAGCTATGCATGGAAAATTAAGGTCTAATTTACAAGTGTCTCATCTGATGGGGATGAACTTCAACTAAAGAGTCCAAATCAAGACTTGGGTCCAAATTATGGATGCACTGCCTGCACCTCTCCTCAGTTTTCCCCACAGCTGTCTTTTCTTCTCAGCTCCTTCTGGAGAGAACAGGTATTCCTATCACAGAAATTATATTAATAAAGGTTTTTTTCTTATAATACCTCGTGACCTTAAAGTAAATAATGGGGAAATTTAGACGCATGCAACAATTAATTTTTAAAACATATGGCACTTCATGTTTTTTAAGGAGTGCTGGTGTGGGTGTTCATGAGGAATTTATTCCACTGTCCTGATTATCTTCATTGTCCCATTATTGTGAAACACTGTGAGAACTTTCACAGAGCCAGTTGGGTTTGGGGGATCTGAGTGCAGCACATCTGGTGTTTGATGGAGTTCAGCACTGGGAAGTTGCCACGTTTTGGGCAAAACTCTGTCCCAGCCTGGCTTGGAGCTGCTGCCTCCCCCTGCAGCTTTCACCTCTGTGTGGTTTGAGCAGGACCTGCATTGTCCTCAGGCAGCCCTTGTACTCATCAGCCAAAACCTGCAGACAAACCCCAGCTTCAGAGCAGCCCTTTCTGATCTGTCTGCCAGAACCACAGGGAAATTCAGCTTGGAGTGGGCATGATGGGGACACCTGCTCTGGTGCCCCCAGCCCAGGACAGGGCCAGCTTTGAAGTCAGGTCCATTCTGAAGCTCAGCCCAGTAGCTCAGTTGCTCCTCTGGCCAAGCTTTCAGCATTTCAAAGGCTGGAGATTCCACAGGCTCTCTGGGCTTTGGTCCGTGTTAAACCACGTGCATTGGGAAGGATTTTACCCCAGGCTCTGAGCAGTTCTCCTTGCTTTAAGAGGTGTCCATTGCCTCCAGCCTTGGTACTGCCACCTCGGGGAACAGTCTGTCTCTGTTCCCCTGCACAGATTTCCTCTTGACCCTCACAGCTCCATTTCTGTCCAGGCTTTCATCCCCACAGGCCCTGTCTGAGGCATTCCCTGTTACTCAGCTGCTGTTCAGGATGCAGAGGAGACAGGGTCAACTGATGTGGGGATTAAAGGATGGTTTATTGCAAAATCACTCTTAGGGAGGCTGAGACCTTTAGCTTGTTACATTTGGTGCCATGACTCCAGAAAACCACCTTAATTCGAGTTACAATGGCTTTTATAAATTTCTTATCCAATCAACTCCTTCCACAAAGTTCTCTGCATCCTCATAAGCCAGTCATTAATTGCTGTGTTTGCTGTGTTTCTATCACAGTGTGTTTCTTTATCCAATCAGATAATTCTACAAAAACACACTGCTGTGCCTTTCACTTTCAACAACTCTATAACAGGTTCTGTTACCAAACTTTAACATTTTCTGCTGTCTTACTTAACATATTGTCGTGTTTTAGTTATTTGTTATATGAGGCATATTCCTACTTGCTTAAAATATATTCTATAATAAACTACAAATGCCAGTTTTACTTTCCCTGTTCTAAACCCCCCAGCCTTCTCCAAGGCTTGAACACTGTATATATTTCTGTCTCTGAGCCTGAATGCTCCAGGCCTTGGGAGCTCTCTGGGCTCACATTTCCCACAAGCAGCCACACTGGCAGGGAGGGACTTGCCCTGCTTTGTCAGAGCTCCTCTGTGCCTGGTTATTTACTGTCAAATGGTATTTACTGTCAAACAGACCATCAGGATTCCCTTCCCTTCCTGGGAAATACCTGGACATGCTTTTCTAATTATGCTTCCATTAAGGAGGAGAGGAACAGGTCAGTTCCCTACTTTATATTGCAGTATGCTCTCTAGAAGATAAAATATTTTGTCCACGTGCTGGTGAAACCTGGCCAAGCTGAATTCTCAGTCCATGAGGGTGACTCCTCTTCCCCCATCCTGCCCCTGGTGCCTAAAATCACCTGCACAGGCACAGATGAATCCAGGACTCTCATTGTGCAGAAGTCAGCATTCAGAAAGAGCAGAATTTTTTTTTCTGCAACACCTTTATTCCTCCTGGATTAGTACAGCATCCTTATCGACAAAATATTTCTCATTAAAGTTCAGAGACACTGCACATCCCGTTTTGTTGGTTGCTTTCCCTTGTGTTTCCTCTTGTGTTTTAATAATCTGTGCTATTTTTATTTATCATGAGCAAATAGTCTCAGACTAAATTAAACAAACCACTAGGACCTTAATTTGCCAAGCATTACCAAGGGTTTTTTTGTTTAATTAAAAATACTTGAAAGATTCTGACTAAAAAGGCCAGGGAATAGAGTCAAAGGATATGCTATCTAAAAAAAGTAAATGCTCATTTCATGTGTGCAGCTCAGGTTAAATATCTCAAAGGAACAGCCACATGTTGAAAATTTTGAACTAGCTAAATTACTATTTCTGAAAGGAAGAAGAATTTTTCTGTAATTTGATCCATTAAGATCTTAATGTAGAATGCTCATTGCTTTATCTGAAGTGTAATTACCACACCACCATTTTTATTTATACAGCCTGTTATCTAAGTATCCTTTAAGCCAAAGATATTTCTGGAATTTTTTTTTTTTCTCCTTAGTTATGATCTTATGGTAACTAAAAATCATATGTGGGGGAGAGTCTGAACATTCTGAAGCTGTAGTTTATATTGTAGCAAGGTTCATATTTAGATCTGCATATCAGATATTTTCTGGGAACTTTACAAAATATTTCAGAATATACTGAAGTGTGTTAATAGTGATTTGGTGTCTGGAGCAGGGGTCCAGCTTTGCCCTCTGTGTCTCCTCCAACCCATTTCTGCCTCCCTGGCAAGCACAGGACCTCTCAAAGAGCTCAGCATTGCTTTTCCCAGGATTAGTGGACTGCCTTGGGCACCTTTCTGCTTCTGGCTGTGATTTTCAAACAGATTTATAATACCACACCTGTTTAATAGAAAAAGATAATGGCAGAGAAAGAGAACTATGCAACCCCAGGTGGGTCAGGGTGAATTTGAACACTTATTTCATTATTTTAAAGGGCTTTTCCAAAGCCTGAACAATTCTATGATTTATCAGCGTGGCCTGTTAGCCTGAAATAAAAGGATAACACCACCACTGGTGGTGATAAAAATGTGGAGGTGTATCTGCAGAAGGCAATGATTCATTTTACCTGTTCTTACAACAGATGTCAGAGTGTTTAGGTCACTGAAGGTGCATCCAGCACTGCTGGATGAGCATTACTGTGCATTACTGGAGCTCTCAGGTCCAAGGAGAGACAGAAAGATCAGCAAAAGGGCCTGCAGGGGAAGCTGAGGAGTGGGGGAAAACAGGGAGAAAAAAAGAGGAAATGATACAAAAATATAAAATACAACCAGCCCTGGGCTGATGACAGTCTGATAGAGCAGGTCTGCACCAGGGGTGGAGATCAGCATTCCCAGGGACAAACCCAGGAGCACTTTTGCACTGCTTCCTCCTCTTCCTCCTGCTTCCTCCTGCTTCCTGCTCTTCCTCCTGCTTCCTGCTCTTCCTCCTGCTTCCTGCTCTTCCTCCCTCCTCCAGCTCCCCGAACTCCTGGCATCCCCCTATCTCCTGACCCAGATAAGAGCCAGCCTGTGACTCAGTGTGTATTACAAAATCGACTGTGTGATTAATGTTTCTTGATTTCTCTTGTTCCTTGTCAGTGCCTTTTGAACAATTATCATATTAATAAATGATCAACATGTCAGGGACTAAAATAGCATTTGAAGAAATTAGTGCACTGTATAATCAGAAATCCACTGCACTAGTGCTGAAAAATGATGACCAGTATAGGACTTGAACACTTGACTTTTTCCTCCTTCTGCCTTGCTTTAATTGGAAATTTAAGAACCTGTTTTGACCTTTAGATAGCATTGCTCAGGTTATTTACAGCTCTGCTTGGAGTACCTGATTTCTTTTAATTTATAAGAATCCAAAGCTACCCTAAGATAGCAGGAAATTAGGTCTGGCCAGCCCTCTCCATCAGACTAATCCCATCTTCCCATCATACTGTATGGGAACCCCTTGGATGAGAAACAGTATGAAAACTTGTGACAACTTATAGAATGTATATAAACTAGAAAACAACCCCTAGACCTGGTGTCAGGAGGAGCCTGACTTTCAGCTATTTTGATAGGTCCTTGTCAAAGGTTTGACGTTGGTACAAGGCCAGTGCCCCTGTAATGATATACTGTCCCTGGTATCTGCTGTGAGATGTGACCAAAAACAGAGCAAAACAGTGTCTAATTTAGAAAGCAAAAGGAAAAAAACTTTATTACTTATAATAGGCAAAGAAGACACATACAGAAGAATATGGAAACTTTTAAAAAATCACTCTTCCTCCCCCCCACCAGTTTTCAACCTAACAAAACAAACTGAAAATTCCCCATCACGTTACCACCTTTTAGATAATTAATCTTTAGTCTATTACCACCCTTCCGATAATCAGTACTCAGCTCGTTGAGGAGAGATAGGAGTCCTTCTTGCACCACATCGTGGCCTCTTCCTCCATGTCCAGTGCTCTCATCACTGTGCATGGACCAGAGCTGCTTCTAGGGTTTCTCTTTTTAAAGATGTTTTGGTTAGTTCCAAGAAACGACAGCTTCTCAATTTTGGGACACCTCTCATCTCTGTTCACACTACTGTCCACTCTTGGCTCCAAGCCAATGCCTCTCCCCAGATACAGCTTCTATGTTACAGGAAAAAAATGAGTCCGTTCATGGTTATACAAAAGAGTTCAGCCAAAGCCACTCCATCATCTCCTCCCACCTAGGATTCTTTTCAGCGTTCTCTGACAATCTTCTACTTACACAAACTTTCATCATCTTTGCTTAGTTCTTTCTATCTTTCTTCTTCAAATTCAGGAGGATTAGCATTTATAAAGTTTCCATCATTTACTAAAAGGGTTAAAATCTTGGGCTTTGTTTTCCCAGAACTCTCACGGTATCTTTGCTGCTGGGCACTCTTCTCACGCCACCCCCCCATACTCCTTCGGCCGTGCTGTCTAGTTGTTGATATCAAATTTCAAGGTGACGGAGATCACAGACACGGTTTTTTCTCAGTCTCTCTCTCCGGGGGGGAAGGGGGGGGGGGGAAAGGGAAAAGAAGGCTGTCTGCCACCCTTCCATCCCGTAGGATTTTCCTCTCCCCCTCTGTGCCCAAGGTTCCAGCCTACCTCGCCCAGGCCGCATGGCTTCCCCTCCCCCGCCCAGCCAGCCGCTGGGCAGGGGAGATCCCTCCGTCCTCAGGGACCGGAACCAAGAGAGAGCTTTCCGGGGAGCCCTCTGCTTTTAACCCCTTGTGTTCTCAGAGGCGGATCCTTGTCCTCAGTGGCCACACCAGGTGCCAGTCTTTAAACCTGAGCACTCATTGGTTTGACCACTGAAGTTCAGAAAAACTCATTTTTTCCAAACTACGACAGTCCTTCTCTCAATTCTTTCTTTTTCAGTTGTGAAGTGAATCAGCAGGGAAACTTCTTGCCTCCATTAACTATTTGCGTGGAATATTGTTGAGGAAAGTTGATTTTTTTGACATGTAGCAGTTCTTTGTATCCTGGAGAGAAAAGAGCAGCAGCATCTCTAAGTCCTCCTCTGACCAGCCTTGCACAATTTGGAGCCTGTGAGTGTGACAGTTGTGCAGAGAGGAGCACACAGAGGGAACTGGGGACTCCTGCTGGGATCCTGGAATGTTTGCTGTGCTGACACATCACTTAAAATCAGACAGAAGGGATCCTAAGGGATCTTCCAATTTACTTTTCTGTCTTCTTCCCTCTAAGCTCTCTGGCTGTTTTTTTGATTCATCTTCTCAGAGCAACTTTCAACACCACAGATGCTGCCTTCATTTCTTTTGTCTGGTTTTATTTTCACCACTTGCCATCCCAGGTGAATGGGATTTATCCCTCCCCTTTGGCACACATGGAACTGGAGGCTGGAGGAGATCCTTGCTGTCCCCTCAGCTGAGCTCCTTGCACAGCAGACATCCCAAATTAAAAGTTTTCACACTCTGCAGCTGTGAAACACATCTGAGCCAGGGAGGAACAAACCATCCCTGAAATCTTTGCAAACCTGAGGAGAAAGATAAATTTCTTTATGGCAGCTGGACACTGACTTTTAGAAAATTCATTAAAAGGTAGCCCAGTCATTGGTTTTATTTCTCCTAATGCTTTCTTAAATGCCCTTTAGAGAATTTCACCTATTCAGTACACTTAAGCACTCTTGTGAAGGGGAAATTCCAAGCCTGCATTCCTCCAGCACTGCACTACAGCTCCAGGTGTGGTCTGTGAGCTGCCAGACTGCCCAGGAGAGCAGCTCAGAACTGCTCTGCTCACAGAGGAAGCAAATCTATACAGGTGCTCCCAGGAAATATCCAGGCTGGTAAGGACAGGCAGCCCAGGTGAATAATTTCTGATTAATCAGTGTCCTCCCTCCATTGCCCCCTCACTCCCTGCACACTCCCCTTGACATTTCAGTGTTTATCAGGGCTTGATGGGCTGCAGCCTGGCTTTCCAACCTGGTCTTATTAAGCAGAAGTGCTTAACATCAGCAATAATTTACAGGACAGATAGGAAAGCAGGCAGTGGTGACAAGACTTTCTGAGCAAGTGCAGTATTAAACCCAGCCAAGGTTTCACCTGGAGAAAAATGTACCACAGCTCCAAGCTGAGGCAGACCTGGGTGTCATTTCAGGTCAATATGACTTTTTATTAGCAGTCATAGGCAGTATTTAATTTATCTCAGGGAACTTGGGCTTGTTCTTGCTGATGGTTTTTTTTTTTAGACAATTTACACATTCCCATCGTGGGCATAAGGTTGGTTTTTGCACACAGACAAAACACCACACACCTCGTGTACACCCAATAAGTACAAATAAATCTAATTTGAAGTCTGAATTAATGCTATGCAAAAGTGAAACATTTTTGTTTAAATTAATAGTAAAAATGCAACTCATGAAGTTATCAAACGTTAATGTCTCAACACTCAGCTGTGTATTTTATACATGATAAAAGTTCTTGCTGCACTTTATCCTTGAAAACCCTGAATTTTTATGCAAAGATAGGTTTGCTTTTTCCCTGACCTGTTCAGTAAGAGTGTGAGCTAGATCTTGTTACAGAATCTTTGATGAATAATAGGTTAAAAAAAAAAGTTAGCCCTACTATACTGTCTGCAGAGATGGCAATTAGGAGGAAAAGCCACCAAAAGCAGTTTTTTCATTAAAAGGTGAAGAAATCCAGCTTACAAAAAAAAAAAACACATTGAAAAAACCCATCTGCCTTTTTACACTTTATCATTAGCTTCTAGCTTTTAGTATTTTTTTATAGTGGCTCTTATAGGCTTTCAAAAATTAAGCAACCATTATAAGATTTAATTTGTCCAGTTGAGGTGTTCATCTAAAGATGAAATAAATAAAATAACCCCCCCACACTCATTTGCATGCAGAGGTTTGTTCATCTGTGAGCCCCCCACACTCCTCTAATCAAACCAGCTCGTGTGGCTCCTTCCAGATACCAGCAAACAAAACGATCTGCAAGGCCAGGGTTTGGGATTTTACACCACCAACATGCAGAGTTTTCCCCTCAGCTGATTAACACCGAGTGAAACCATGCCCTGATTTGAAAGGATGCTCTGCTCCCATCTTTGTCTCTTTCTGCAGAGATCATGCTGCCCTCCCCACGCTGAGATGGGGTTTTGCTGTCTCCTTTGTGCTGTCCCCTGTCTGCAGGGGAGCCTGGCAGTGAGCTGGTGCAGAGCACAGTGTGCCCCCAGCTCCCTCTGCCCAGCATTCCCACCTCTCCTCCTCTCCCCCCAGCACTGCTGCTCCCCGTGTCCCCCCTCTTCTCCCAGCACTGGAGCAGGTGGGGGCTCAGAGCCCCCCTTGGCTCCCCATCCTCCCTGGGTGCATTGTTTCTGGAGCTCTCTGCAGAGCCTGGGACAGATTCACTCAGGCTGCCACTTCTCCCTCTGTGGCTGATGAGCTCCCAACTCATGGCAATCTCTGTTTTCATCACCAAACTCTGGCCTTTCACTCTGTCACATCTGGAGTGATTTTATGTCCTGACTCTGTGCTTTTCATGATTACACTATTGCCTTGTGAAAAGCTTCATCAGGACCTTGATTTTCTCTCTGATTTTTTTTTTCCCAAACCAGCTCAAAACCTTAGCACTTCACTGGGTTTTTGTTAGCCAGGAACTCGATCTGGAGTTGGTGCTCAGATAGAAACTTTGGCTTTCTTTTAGACTCAGGAGTCCACATTTTCAATTAGTAGAATATAAAATACCTCAACTGAAGCCAAAGGAAGAAACCACAATGCAGACAGAGTTTTTAGAAACTGTATTCAAAAGCACTTTTTTACAGTTAATTCAGTACTCCCTGTCCTCCCTGATTTCAGCTGCTGGAGGAAAATTGCTTCGAATTAGAAGCTGACTCCAGACCTGAACACCTTATTTTTAACCTGTGCCCAAACCATGGAGGGCCAGTTTGGAGCAGTCAGCACTCAGCTGAGCCCAGGAGGGGATAAATCCAAACACACAAGTGTTGCAGGAAAGATGCAGACTGGGGAGGGGAGATGCTGCATTTCAAGAAAACTCTGAGATCTCTGGGGTGTGGTGTATTTCTCACTGGCTGTGAGATCCTGTTTAGATCTTGGTGTCCTCATGGAGTCCCTTCCTTTGACACAGGGCAGAAAGACCTGAGACAGTGGATAAAACACACAGCAAAATCATTTTAATGAGCAGATTGTTATTGGAAAATGTGATTTCAGAGGGATGGGTGTTTGTTGTGGATTCAGGTCTGGTGTAGACGACGCCTCCTGCAAAGGATGAAAATGGAAATATTCTTTTCAAGTTAAAATAATTCCAGTTTTAATCTTAAATAAAGAAATTTAACAGGAAGAAAAAAAAAACCCATCATGGTTAAAACAAAGCAAAGCAACATGTTTTTGCTTTGATTTTTGCCAAGTAACAGTCCCCATCTTTCAGAGCAGGGCAAGGAAAAATTGACATTTCTCATTTCTGAGGCGACTGAAGTAAGTGTGCCTACAGATTTTTGCATTTACCGCTGGCAGTCTCACTATAGAAATTCTCTAATCCACTTCAAGCACATAATTACTGTGGGGAGCCAGCTGAGCTGGGAATGGAAAAGCCCACGGTGTGGAGGGCCTGCTGGGCTGACATTTCACACCCAGCACGGTGGAGACCCAGCCCTGTGGCCACATCTGCCCCAGCAAAGGGGCAGCACAGCTGCTGCTCACACAGCAAAAGGATTTCAAGGCTGCCTTATGCAGTGTCAGCTTATAAATTCTGTGTTTATTCGCCCCTGCTTGTAAAGTCTGTGCTGGGAAATGGGTGAGCCCTGGCAAGGAAAGCCTGGATAGTGGGATGTGACAGTGGTAAATTAAACTATCAGCAGTCATTTTATTCTTGGTAGCCTTCCTGCCCTTCTGTGATCGTTTGGAATGACTTTGGGAGATGGGTTTTTAAAACTTTTTTTCCTCTCAGAACTTTTAATACAATCAAAAAAACCCCCAAGCCCCACCAAACCACTGGTGAAAACATTTTTTTGTTGTTGTTTTCTTAAGAATTTCCTTGTATTACTGCTCTCAAGCAGCTCCTTTCCTGTTTTCTATGTCCTTATAAATGCATATGTTACCCATAGGCAAAGATCCAATGTTAACTTATGGAAGAAACTGGATCATAAATTTCTGTCACTGTAAATCCTCCCAGTCCCTCCTGCTATTCAAGGGACTCCCTTGGAGGTCAGATGAGATTTCCCTGTGCATAATTCCCTGCCCTGACAGATTTTCTCCACCATCCTGAGCCTTTTTCTCTCCCAGCTCAGCTGAGCCACTTCTCACAGCCCCTGTGTTAAACTGGGCACACGACTGGCAAAGGAAGATGAATGTGAGCTGGGACAGAGCAGGAATAGGAAGCTTGATTTATGGGAGAAGTCTAGAAAAGCTTCCCTTTAAGCATAACAAAGATATTTTTGCAAGGGAAGCCAGCTCCTCGCTCTGAGCATGTCCAGGCAGGATCAAAGCAGGACAAAAGCCAGGGGCCAGGGCACAAGGACAGGTAGGAAATTCCATGTCTGATGCTGAAGGGCTGCAAAGCTGCTGTTTTACTGCAGCCTTGCCAGGAGGGAGCCTGAGCCGTGCAGGCAGGGACAGCCTGGCACAGGGCAGGGGGAGCTGGAGCTGCTGCCTCTGCAGGGCTGGGCTGCTCCCCCTGACACAGCCCTCGCTGCTGAGGGGCTCTGCTGCAGCCTGCAGACAGCATGTGCAGCCTTAGCCAGGATTTCTTTTCGTTTATAAACGTGGCTCCAGAGAGCTGATGTTCAGAAGTGCTGGTGGTGAACACGTTGAACCTTCCAGCTGCAGATATTTTTGTTAGACAAGAGGGAAGAGAAGGGGGATCAGAGGGATCATAATCAAGGGAACTCTGCAGTGAGAGGAAAGATGCTGTCATATCCCATTGGCTGTGACATGCCTGCTCCTGTTAATGTGGTTTATTGTCTTCACAGATCAGAGTTACCCTGGGAGGGCTGGAGCAGACAAACCCTCAGCCAGAGCTCATCTGTATGGGACTGCTGCAGCCATGCTTGTGTGGCAGTCAGGGCTGCACAGAAGAGCCTTTTATCAGAGAATTTGGGGGAATTCTCATTAGCTCTCCCATGTTACTTCAGTGAGGAAGAAAATGAGTGTACCCTGAGAAGGAGCAAATGGAGCAGCAATATCCAGGGCTCCCAGCCAGTTGTGTGGAAGTGTTGTGGGCTATTCCAGAATCCTGGAAGAGAAAAATCTCAGCCAACCTTATCATATTCCAGTGACCCCTGCTAGGCTACAGAGAAGCCTGTCCCAGCCTAGTGGAGTCATCTTTTTTTGCTCAGATCCTCTAGACCACGTTGTACATGAGCTTAAACTCCAGGGCCTGGCAAATAAAGTGCCTTCCTTATTGTCTGTGGAAATGAACATCTGCCAGTAAATTTCAGCCTTCCCCATTCACAGGCCTGTCCTAATATTTGAGTCTTAAGTGAATAAAAGCCCTTCTTCTGGAGGGAGAGGGCTCTTTTGTCAGGTTAATTAAATCCAGCAGAGCTGCCGAGGTTGCAGCTGCTAGAAATCACAAAAAAAGCAGACTTGTGTAAGCCTAGGGATCAGTGGAGGGTTTTATGGCTTGTACAAAGATTTGTAAGCAAGGAAAGAAAGAAAAAAAAAATCAAAGCACGGGGCCAAAATGTCTAAATCAAAAAACTTTTTCTGGCTGAATCTTTCTGGCATCTTGGATGTCGACCTGATGGATGCTCCTCTCCCCAGCAAAGTTGTACTGGATATAATGGAATAACTTACACTGCTGAAGAGAAAGCTGAGAAAACTTAACAGAAAACCACTTGAGAATTCACAGTCTCTTTGCTGAGATGATGTTTAATGTACTTAATAATACTAATGTTAAGTAGCAAAATCCTTTGCTGTCCTGAGGCCAAAGTTGCTTTAATAAAGAAGAGAGAAGAGGCAGAAGATGTTGAGCCATGCCTCTCCTGCCAGTCTATCTAATTAACATTGAGTATTAACTAAAATGGTAAGTAATCATCTCCAGAAAGTGATATGGAAATGAGTATGCTTCAGCAAGAGAAAATTCCATGGTGTGCTTTAATATATTCATACCAATGCTCAGGTGGTTCCAGGTTTTCAAGCTTCTTTCTTTCCTCTCTTTTTCTACTCATATTGACAAAACCCTGTTCCTGAGCACCAGGTCTGCATTCACCATTATAATAGCTCTGATCCTAATAATCCTGTGTTAGCATTCAGTGTTTTTTTAACAAATTCTCTTACTTTTATTGAGCTTATTGCTTTGGCAAATATATTAGTTATTTGGTATTCAAAAGGTCATCTTGAGCAATATTTTGAAAATCTATCCTCGTTGGTTTCAACCCAAAATCTCAGATTACAGGCGTTCTAAATCTTGAGTTGCATCTAAATATTCCTGTCATAAATAATGTTTCTATAGTGCTGTGAGGTGTGGAGGCCAACCCCAAAATGCTTCTTAGGTTTTGGGCATATGTGAAAAACTGTCGATATTTTATTTACAGTTAGTTAGATTTGTACTTAATTTTCCTGCTCTCTGAGAAACATTTGAATTTGATTCACAAAGCTCCATCGATTTCACAAGCACTGAGCAGTAACCCACCATGAGTTATTGTTGAGGGTTGTGGAGCTGAAGCTGGACCTCCCTCAGAATTCCCAGGGCCTGTTTCTACATCTACAACTGCCAAATCCTATTAAATGTTGTCACTTCACCGTTACTGGGCCCTTTTGGAGGCAGTGTGGTGTGACTGCCTTTTAGCTTCCTTTGGAGGGCCTGGGTTTATTAACCTGAGATGGATTCCTAATGGCCACACTCACCCACGCTTTAATGCCCACTCCACACA
This sequence comes from Sitta carolinensis, assembly GCA_032173965.1. Taxonomy (NCBI): domain Eukaryota; kingdom Metazoa; phylum Chordata; class Aves; order Passeriformes; family Sittidae; genus Sitta; species Sitta carolinensis. The sequence continues at coordinate 30,429,456 of CM063287.1, forward strand.
CAAGGAATTTGCAAGTCTGCTCCGTTTTGATGTGAATTGCAAATTCTCAGAAGTGCTTGGAGGAAGAAAGCTCTTCCAGAGAATATTTCTGTTATCTCTTTTCTCCAGGTGTCTGGTTTTTAATGTTTGCAGAAGAAAGGTGAATACTGTTTTGTAGGAAAAGTCCTAATGTCTATATTTGTTATCAATGGCTTTTATGTCCACTTATTCCTGGAGCCTTTAGGGAGGATGTTGCAAGGGCAAGCACTGGAAATCCCACAGAATGACAAAATGATGAAAGTGAGATGAGTATGGGGCTGCCTCCATGGTTTTTATCTTGGAATGTCACAGCAAAAAGCAAAGAGGGAGGCGACAGCACTTAGAACTGGGCAGAGAGAGAGAGACACCAAGCATGAAAAATCCAAGCTCCATTTGAGCTGAATGTAGGAAAATAATAGCAAAGATAAGTGAAAGCTTTAAAAATCATAGACATAGCAACGTTTTCTTCAAATAGGAATGATTTAATCAGTCCTGTGGAAATTCCTACAAGACTCCCAGGCAGAAAATTTTCACAGCTATTTCCTACAAGGTGTAGGTGTGGAAATATTTTATTGTCCTGCCTTACCAACCCTTTATGCCTTCAGAACCACGGGGTAATGGACTGTTAAGTCTCAGCTCCATGTAAGGGCAAAAAGAGACGTGTAAATACAAACAGATTGAAATTCAGATTGCTGAAAATCACTTGCATCCTTGGCCATAGTATCTACAGCCCTGTACTGCATTTTCAGTATAAATGTAGCAGTTCCAGGGCAGAAGTTAACCCGGGGCAGGTCTTTTAGAAAGAAGAGCAATAAATGCCCAGCTAATAGATCAAAAACAACTCTTGGCACTGCAGAGTTTCAGCCTGTGACCAAACCAAGCTCCTTCAGTTGGGTGTGTGTTGCCAGCAGACTCCTGGAAAAGTTTTGAGTGACTTTATTTTCTTCATCAAGAACTCAGTTCTGAGACCTTTTACAAGATCAGCCCTTGAAAGACCATTAAATTAACTTGCTGCCTGGATGTAGGGATTATACACTACAGGAAATGTTTGCTGCAATTTCTTTTTGTGGCATAAAAATTGACGAATTTTCAAAAGTCATTATCTTCATCAAACCCAACCTGTTCTCATTAGACATACTCCAAGAAGAGTTGATGTTCATTTGTTTCTGGTGCCATCTGCTTTTACTGCTACAGCAGACATTTGTGGGAAATTGAATATGGTAATGCTCTTCTTTCACCCCTCGTGGAACAAAAACTTATTTTGAAATGACTCTGTCTGAAAAGCAGGCCAAAATAAAGGAGAAAAGAAACGTGCAAGATAAAGTTACTTAGCTTTCACTGCTAGCCAGCTATTCTAAGCAGTTTGAACAAATGTTGCATTATATTTCCCAAATATCTTCTAGCAGCCAAAAGTCTATGAAAAATGGTAAATTGCCCATTTTATTACTGTTAGAGTTTCTACTGTGAGTGTCCATTATCACATCACTTCTTTCGACAGATCAGGGTCAAATGAGCTTTATGAGAATGCAGTTTAAGGGTGAAACTCTCCTTAACTGCTTCCCCCGGAATACAGATTCAACCTGTAAGAACTGAATGTCAAAGATTTTATTGTAACGTTTCTTTAGTGGTATTAAGTGGGGAATTCTTTTTAAAAAATCTGTATTTTCCTTTTATGTAAAGGTTTCATAATGGAGTGGCACAGTGCATTCAGTATGGCTCAACTGTATCAACTTCCTGTAGTCAAGGTAATCAGAAGAATCATTTAATCCTTAAATATTCTCATTTTTCTCTTCTGAGTAGGTTTTGTGTTGTTTACTCAAACGTGAGTGAGCTCTTTTGAATTCTCATGGCCAGGCTCTTTTCCATGGTTTTTATCATCATTTTCATTCCTGTGCCAACAAGAAAACTGAACAAGGGCAAAATGTCATTGTTTTAATATACTGTGGTGTCAAAAGTTATGATCAATAATAAAAAGGAAGGAAGGCAGACTGTTTATTCTGGAAACAGGATCTATATTTTAATGGGAAAGTTGAATGCTTGAATGCAAGCTAAAGTATAAAATATATACTAAATCTATGAAAGTCTAAATAGGACTGTCTTGCTGTCTGTGACATGACAAAATGATTATATCTGAAAATTTACTTTGTTTTAAAATAGGACTCAGCTGGGAGACACCATTTTGAGCTCAAACTCAGTTTAGTTGAGAAATTCCACAACCTCCCAAAATATTATCCTTCTGTGAACTTTATCTGATAGCAAACATTTAAATGTACACAGCTCAAACCCTGATGACCACAGAATGAAATTAACATGAAACATAAAATTTTTTTAAAATAATATACTTTCCCCTCCTTATAACAGAACCATGGAATCGTTATTTGAAAAAATGAAATTATATAAAATTGTGCCAAACATGAGGTCTTTCCTTGCTCAAAGAGCCATAGTAGTTTTCCTACATTAATGAATTCCTTTGAGGAATTTACTTTTATCTCTCATAATAAAAGCAGTCATCAAAATCTTTGGCTTTGGGTTTGTTTTTTTAATCATCACAGCAATATCAAACCATTGCTTTGCCTATCCCACTGTGTGTCCATCGTCATGTATTTGTACAACAAGAAGCTCTCCTCATGCCCATTCTGTTAACTGAGCCTACAATAATATATCAGGGTGCCCACATTCTCTTGGTGTTGGGCTTTATACACATAAAACCAAATGATTGAATATTCTGGAGTCATTCAAAGCTGAATATCTGCCACCGAGAGAAAAAATGCAAAGCCATAATGCCAGAGCCTTTCAGCTGAGTTACAAGCCTTAATAAAATGCCAAAATGCATCCTTCTGGCTCAGGATGTGGCGGTTCCAAATGGTCCTCCTTTCAGCCACTGACATTTCTCATGAAATTCAGAGCTAATTATTACCAATCATAAGGTGGTGTCCAGGTTCTAGGCTGCCTCACAGAGAGGAGAAGCTGAATGGGCAGCTAAAGAACATCTTATATTAGTATGAATAATGATTTAAATGGCAAACCCTAGGGATCCCAGTAGGGGATCAGGATATATCTGCCTGATTTCAAGAGCCAACATGTTAGATGAGTTTCACAGCTGCAAAACACACATGAAACATTCATTGCCTGCTTTTTCTAAACTGCTGTCCCTCTATTATTACATATTTGGATAAACAGATGCTGCCTTCATGCAGAAAAAAAAAAAAAAAACACACAAGACCAACTTGCAAGGCAACAAGGTAGATCTTTTGAAAGGCAGAATCTGTTTCTCTCAAGCAGCTCTTGCACTCAGTGCACAAACTGGTCTCTGGCACTGTGTGAGGGAAGTAGAATAGATGAAGTATGTTAAATTTGGGATTAAAATCCCTGCAGCAAACCATCTCCTCCAGGAAATACCCCTGTTTGCTTTACTCTGCATTGAAATCTTTTCTACCCTTTATTCTGTCTGTTTGAGAAAACCAGCTCAGCCTGGGCAGTTCTGCAGCAAACGACAATGTCACAACTTTGTAATTAGTGAAATGTTCTGGGCTTTGCTTCAGCAGCACCGACAGGGAGGAGGAAAGACAATGACCAAACCCCAAGGACAACCAGCCCCCCAGCAGCCATGCGCTGCTCGTTCCATGGGTGGGACACGTTTGTGTCACTGTGCTCCTGAGCAGCCACCTCGGACAGCCCAGGGTGCTGGGGGATGCCTGCTGGAGGCTGGGCTGGAACAGAGAGCAGACAGAGCAAAAGGATAAAGCAGGGATTTATTAAAATCCCACAATGGGCACACCTGGGCAGGGCAAGAGCCAGGGCTACACCCAAGGTGAACCCAAAAATGGGCACAAAATGGACACCTGATCATGAGGTCCCACACTTTTATAAGTTTTGGTCCATCAGCATATTGGAATTGTCCATCCAGAGCTGCTGGTTATGAAGATCCATTCTCCTTGGTTTTCTCTCTTCAATTCACCATTGTTTGTTTTTTTTTCTTTTCTTGGGCCTGAAATTTGTATTGATTGTCCTTGGTCCCAAGATAGGGAAGGAATTGTTCTGTCTATCTACTTTGTGAAGAGAGCTTAGTAGCACTTAATATGAAACCCAGAACCACCTACTAAAACAGCACATATTTTTGAAAAATATAAAAGCTAAAATTTAAGATATCAGGGGTTGGCTGAGGTGCCAGGAGGGCCCAGCAGGAGCTGGACACACTGCTGGGGCTGGGAGCTCATGGGCTTTGTGCAGTGTGCAAACAGCATTGTTAATTATGGCCTGGCAAGGCACCAGGGCTGCCACAAGCCAAGGGAGGTTTTTGGCTCCCACCACTGATTTGAGTTTGGCACTGAAGGATGTTAGCCAGCTCTCTCTGCTGAAGCTTGCAAAGAGGGTTTGGTGGGCTTTTTCTGTTTGTTTTCTCTGCCCTCTTCCATGCCTCACATTTTCCTTTTGTGTCCATGTTAATTTAACTGCTACCAGGTTCCTGCGTCAGGAGTGTTTTTAATGTTCTCAAAAGTGATGCGTAATTTGTGAGACTTTGCAAAAAAACACAATATTTTTAATAACTTCTGTTGAATGCAGAAGGCAACGCTTCTATAATTTAGCTTACTGTGTAATAAAACATTACAATGAAAATTCTTTGGCATAAATGTGTAAGAACCTAGCAAGGAATCCACCAATCAGATTGATTGTCTATAATATGTGTTTGTAGTTTTGCTCTCTAGCTAGGTTTTTTTACTCAGCAGTGAGTGGCACCTGAGGAAATCAGGATTCAAATTAAACATAAATGCAGTCTGATTTCCTAGGGACAAAAAAAAATACCAAGGTAGGTTCTGGGCTCAGACCATACAGGCATTCATTTACCAACTGTTTACTGTTCAGCTCCACTGCCATCTCTCTGCATCGATTTTCTTTCCAAATTACATCCCCCTCACCATTGACAAGTCAATTCCAAACAGCAAATTCTCCTTTCCAAGTGTTCAGTCTATGTTGCTCTTGGGCTTCCAAAATGCCTGGTCTGGTTTAATGTGAGGAGCTCAGGGTTTCTCCCTGGCAGAGCTCTTTGATTTGCTGATTACCTGGGATGTTTCCTCAACCACCGAGAGAAGAATTAACTCCCTGTTCTGACAAATGTGATGAAATAAATGTGGGCTGGAATTCAATGAGTTAGCTCTCAGCTTTCCCATTTCAAGGTCAATTATGAAAATACCATTTTTTCCAATGCTGCCAACAGCAGTGTAAATCCCTCCAAATTTTTTAGGGTAGTTTTTCTTCCCTTTCATGCCCAAGCAAAATGTTAAAAAAAGAAAGAAGAAAATTCTTTATGTCAGGTGGGAAATTTTTAAATGCTTCCTTTTTTTTTTTCTTGAGACTTCTCAAAAACCCAGACTATTGAAATAATTATATCCAAGTTTTGTATGTGGACCAAGTTTTGTCTTTGAACTTATTTCTCTCTAAATAAGACTTTTGTCAATCAAGTGATGTGTTGAGGATCATGTATTACTCCTAAGTTTTTCAAATAAGTGTGGCTTCAGTTTGTGGCTCTACTGGTTCTGAGAGCAATGCAATAGCTGCATTGGATATTGAGACAAACATTTAACTTCAGCATGTGCTTGGATGTGGAATTGTTTCATTTTCTTGACCTACAGCTCCTGTTTGAAATCTCCAGGCTCAGCTCAGGCTGGAGCCACATCTGAGCCACCAGCTCTGAAGAGCCTCTGAGTTGCTGAATAATCCACTCCCACCCCAGCACACCTGGTTTTAGGATCTCCCAAACCCAGCTTGTCACTGCTTTTCTTTTCCAAGTGGGAATAATTCATTACCTCTGCCAGTGAGAGGTTCCTGGTGGCAGTCTGGGGCTGTGTGAAGCTGCAGACACGGTGTCTGCAAAGCCACACTCACCTCGGGGAGGCTGGAGCAACCTGCCTTCCACAGGGGCACCTGCCAAAGGTTTATCTGTGCAGGAAACCAGGACAGCCCTGGCTCCATTGCCCAGGCATCTGAATTTGTTTATTTATTTCAGAGGGAATGGGGATTCGCTGGCTGCAAACGCCAAAAGATCAGAGGGGTTGCACTGGTGCAATCAGTGTTAATTTGCCACTGCTCTAAGAATAAATGAGTGATGATGAGAAGAAGTTGATGAGAAGTTGTTTAATTCCCTGCCTCCTGCAAGCCAGAGGAAAATACAGCACAGTGTTTTCTTGAATTTGGCACAAGAACTTAGGAGAGTCCTTTAACTCAATGGAACAGCTCTGAAAGTGCCTGCTGAGGGCAAAAGCAGGAACAAATAGATATGAAAGAATTGCTGGCATGGTTTAAGATCTGCTGGTGAGGTGGCTGATGGACACCAATCTGCACAAGTGGGAACCAGAGAACTTCATCAGGAGAAAAACCTGAATATTCTGAAAGTGTCCATGAGGAGCAGTAACAAAACAAACATTAACAGCAGAAGTGTACTGTCAGCAGGGGACTCATCTCAGACAGGCTTCAAAAGAAATGGGAAACAAATAAATATGATGGCAACACATCCTTTCAAAAGACACTTTTCCCTCCAATTAATCTTTTTCAAACTACCACTGATATAAAAATATCTGTTCATGATGGAAGAGAGAGGAGGTTCTTTCAAGCCTGAAACCACAGCTTGCAGCAATATTTGACTCTGACAGAGCAGGGGAATTGCATGGAAAGCTGAAAAAGCTGCTGCAAACTATTCTGGCAGAGAAGAGGGAAAGTGGATATTTCCAAACATATATCCCTTCTGCTGGGTTGTGGGGGAATCACAGACCCTTAATGGGGTGGATTTGGGCTCTCTCTCTCTCTCTCTCTCTCTGTGAGGAGTGCATGAGCTCAGAGACAAAACCACACCCTGGAAAACTCAGCATCCACCGAGCAGAGAGGCAGGGGAAAACTGGCTCAGATAGCAGTGGCTGAGGGGGGATATTTGCTAAACACAAAAGCCTCCTGGAGATGATGCCTGTGCCCTGGAAGAGCAGAGCAGCCATCCATAGGTTAAGCATGTGACATCTACGTGGGACAACCAGGCAGATTTCTTTTATATATATATATATATTTATGGAGATGAAAATTTGACTATGTTTAGCACAAGGCCTTCTGGAAAATCCACCTCAAGGTCAATTCCAGTTGATCCCAGACCTGGTTCTTTCTAGAGAGGAGCACTGACCAACACATTTCCAGCAGTAAACAGCTGCCAATCACAGTGTGTCATTAAACAGCCACACCGGTTGTTGTAAGACCACATTTCCACTATCCTGGATGACAAATATTTACTAAACCAAACCTAGTCTCGGTATCAAGTGAACTCGTGGTGTCCCAGACACATCTAAAGCTTTGCCAGAATTTCTAAAGCTGTCTCTTGTTCTCTTGGCACATCCACAGTGGGTGTGTGTGCTCCCTCTGCACCAGGAGCTCTTCAAGGATTCCTTTAATTAGGACATTTTAAATTTGGTTTACTCTTTTTTTTTTTTTCTTTTTTTTTTTTTTTTTTTTTTAATTGTGTTCTTTTGGTCCTGTTGCTTATTTTGAAGCCAGCACCACAGTTCAGCCTCCTGCCTCCTTGGAGGCTGTGTCTAACAATACAACTTTGAAGCAGCAGTAGAAAAATGTAAATTCATTTTAATTCTGTATATGCATGATCTGAAAGCAACAGGGATGGGATTTGTCTTTCTGCTGAGCTCTTTGTGTGTTTAAAAGAAACCCTTTTTCTTTCCTGTGTTAAGAAAGAAAAATCTCAGTGGTTTTAACACAGTATATGTTGATGCCAGCTTAAGAACATTGTCTTCCTGCAACTCCTTTTATAGAATCTTGTGAAGTTTCTGGGGGCAAGAAAAGTTCTGTTGGGGCAAAGGGAATTAAATTTTCTAAGCTGGTTATTAATTTTTAAATATTATACTTGTGAGTCATGTAAGAACCGAAGAGAAAAAAAAAAAAAAAGAAATATTTTCTTTCCTTGTCCCTTTCTTTTGTTATATATTTCCTTTTTGTAAAGAAACAAGCTTACTATTCTTTTCCCCAATAGTTCTATCCCTCATGCCCCCTTTCTCTGTTTTCTTCAAATCAAGAAATTCTGCTTTATCCTTAAAGTTTTGGGTTGCTTGTTAGCTCATATTGAGCAACCAGTTCTGCAGGCACTGAACATGGAGCGTGGTAAGATCAGAAGCTGTGGGGCAAACCAGGGAAAAGCTGAAATGAAAACATGACCTTCCTCAATGGGGAATGAAGCCCTTCTAAGAATCCTGAGGAATGGAAAGCAATGGCAGATTTCATTTTCTGCTTGGAAAACTATCCCTAGTTAAGAATCTTTTAAATTATTTTGGTGTGTCTGCATATTCTTTTCCTTGGAGCAGATTTTAGTGTGTGGCTACAAATGCTTCACCCCCCCCGGGTTTGAAAGGTTTGGGTAAATTGAACCTTAACTTTTTGGCTTGTGTGTGGATGTTTCAAGTTCTGAAGATGCAGTATCTGTGTAGCTATTACTATTTAATTTGTGTGCTTAAAATCTTAGTTTTCACTGAGTCTGATGAGGATGTTGGTCACTTGTGAGCTCAAGTGAGTGACAGATTTATCTGAGTTTAAATATACCCAGGAAATACTCTGCTTGGTTTTGGGGTGGGGGTTTGTGGGTTTATTTCTATGAGTTTTTACTCCTGAACCTCTTTTCTGCAACTCCCTTGCCATTGCACTCAGTGTTACATACCCAAGAACGTCTGCTTCTTTTGGATATATCAATTTATTTTTGGATTACACCAATTAGTGCATTAAAAGTGATTTCACTTTTCTACAGTCTGCTTGCTTTAGTACTCAGAGGACATCTGAAGAGGGAAATAACAATAAAAAAATTGTCCTTTCTGTCTTTAACCTTCAGGTGCTGCACCAGGAAATCCAGCCTCCTTTTGTTTTACTCTTGATAAAGCAGTTTGAATAGAAATTAATTAGATTAACTCCAGATTTCAAAATATCAACATGTGGAAGTGTTTGCATACCCTCTAAATGAGTGTGGCTGGAAGAACACAGGCATTAGAGGATGCTGAGATAATTTCCACTCACAAGGCAAAGGAAAATGTTCAGGGACTGAAAATGAAAGCTAGGTCTGTAAAATCGTCCCAAATGGGGGAAATCATAAAGTAAAATCAAACCATTGTACTGAAATAGAAACAATCCAGCTTAATGGGCTTCAGCATTATTTGATTAACAAACAGCTCAAGCTGTGAGTGTCCTTCCCTGGAGTGCAGGTGGAGCCCTGGAGCTGAGACACTGGGCAGCTTCAAAGGATGGCTCTGCACACTTTGGTGGAGAATTGTGGGGTTAGAGCTGCTGTGGTTTGGATGTGCAGAACAATTCTGTGGCTGAACAGAGCCATGGCAGAGATCCCAACCTCCTGCACAGCCCCTGAGCCATCAGCCAGCTCAGCCTGGGCTGAAAAGGCTTCATTAATTGTTTCAATTTGCTTTCATTTTCTTCCTTTTGTTTCCCCACCCTTCCTGGACATTTTTTCTCCAGGCTTTTCAAAACTGACCCCTGATTTTGCACCCTGTTGGATGATCCAAGCTCTTCTGTGTGTCTTTTACCTAACATGAAACTGTAGTTTCAGGGGGTTTCACAGAAATTATCCTATCTGTGCAGAGCATGCAGAATCTCAGGCACCAAAATCCTGAATTCTGGCTGTGGCAGCCAGGAATAATTATAGTAAAATGTGTAATAATAGCTATTGCATACTTGTTTTGGTTCTAATCAAAATATTAGCACAGATAACAGATTAAATGAAAAATATGGAGAAATAGTGGGCAGAGAAAAGTGTTGGCTTCCATCACTGGGTTTAACGGTTAACTGACATTAGAAGCAAAATAAAGTTAAATCTGTCTAATATTATGAGTGTTACACACGATTGGGCATAAGAATTCCTCTGGTGTGAGGCCAAGGATCAGTTAGAGGAGCATTTAATAATTTCTGCTGTAAATGGTCTGGCAGAGCCACTGGCAGGGGAGAGCTGGGCAGCTCCATACCTGGAAGGCAGCAGATGATGGCTGGAATGGCCATTGCTTAAAAGTTAAAAAATAAACCCACAAGGGAGGTAAAAGGAGATTTCCATTCTGTTTGCATTTTGCATGCCCCTTTTGGAAGGGTGACACTTGCCAAACTGACATCCTGGGTCTTAAACAGTAACTTTCTGAAAAGTGGTTCACAAATGTAAAGCTAACACTGGCTGTTGCCCCAAGACTTTATGGTGAGTTACAGAGGTATTTTAGCAACAGAAACATTTGAAATCTTTGTAACGCCAAGTAGGTCAGTTCAAATAAAATACTGGGATGAAAGATAGAAAATTGAGGAAAATGGTGCTCTATGCCCTCCTGTACCTGCTTCCCTTTGGCTGCTTTTGAACCTGCCTGCTTATTCAGCTGGCATTCTCACCAGTGTCCTTCTGGTGCTGTTTTCCAGTGTTGTCCTACCAGACATTTCCATTTCCTTTCTCATTGGGAAGTTTCTGACTTTCTCACTGTTATCACATAACCCCACTGGAATGGCTGGGAAGTGCAGGTAATGTGACTACTTCATTATTTCTAAGCATAATAAACTGAAAGCCTATGGAAACCTAGTGTTCCACTTTGACATCTTCATAAATACTGGCCTCTGTTGCTCCTTAATAATAACAAAAAAATAAGAGCAAACCAAAATGGTTTATGTTTTGTGCTAAGGGGAAAGATCTAAGTTAGGGCAGAGGGTTTCTGTTGTCCTGTGAGAAGGATGAGAGACTTTGCTGGAAAAAGTCCTCAGGCAAACTGGGGAGTCAGAAATGTTACAGCTCAGTGTCTGCCTGAAGTACCTGTGAGAAAGAAAGAAAGAATGATCAGGATGTTTATTTAATTGACAGAATTATGCAGAAAAGAGAATAAGTACATTCACAGAAGAGAATAAGTACATTCACTGCATGATAATTTCATACCTTATAGAATAAATAAACAGAAAAGCTTTGTTGTCACATATTCTTTTTGCTGAACTTGTCAAAAGATCAGGTTTAAGAGCTGGTTGTGGCTCAGATTCCCACAAATCCTCCAGGAATCCCTTGCACAGAGCAAGTGCTGGCAACCTTATTCCCAAGCTGAGAACCAACAAAATAAGCAGTGGATGGTAAAAATGTGTGTATGGTTTGCCTGGCTGAACCTGGGAATGCTGTAGCAGAGGCTCCTGCTGGAATAGGAAAATGCAAGACATTAGAGGGGGAAGAAAAAGACCAATTCTTCATGACTTATTTAAACCTTTTCCCCAGTGTTTGTCATGGAAAGTTACTCTGAATGCAGAGTGGAAAATATTGTTCTTCTAGCCATGTTAAACAGATTAAGTTTTAGGGCATTAAAATGCAGACCAAACACTTCCAGCCTCTTAAATGAAGCTGTGCTAACATGATTTTTTTGGAGGCTGGGTGTTTGTATACCATCTGCCCTGCATTATCAACAGGCAGTGTTCTATATGGATCAAGAAAGAGCTGAGTATTAAAGCCTGAGATTTAGCCTGGGTAATCCTATTTAAACTCTTTTGAAGTTTTATTGTTCTGTTCATAAGCATAAGTTCAGGAAAACTTCAGGGTTTTAACAACTACAGCGAGTAAAGAATCCTAATAAATGAAATATTCAGATTTGTTCGTTTACAGCTCTACATCTAATCTTCTTTATTAACACTTAGCTCAGAAAAGTAGATTTCTTCAGTGGTTTTCAACTGAAGAGAGGTTTAATGAGTTTTATTTTTCTTGCTACAAGTGTCTCTGTTGCTGTAGATGTTGTGTGCTCAGCAGACCAGCTAGGTCATGGTCCAGGTAGGACAACTGCATTTGAAAATGTTGGCACAAGTGGTTGGCTGAAGGGCACAGAAAACCTCACAGCAGAGCAGGGAAATGAGCACTGATTTCCAAGCACTTTTTTTCCTGCTTTCAGGATGGAGGAATTTTTTTTATTTGTGAGATGAAAAACTAGCCAGTGAAAAACATGAACAATATCTGGTTGTAAACCAAAAGGATATGCATAATGTTCATTTTTATTGAAGCCATCTTTTCCTTCCATGTACTTCTCCATTTGAATGTCAAATTTTCTTTTCCATTTTTTTCTCATGCCAAAATCTCTTCTTTACCTTCCAGTCCCTCTATTGCCCAAGTTCCCCAACTGCTGCTCTGATCTGTTCTTTCACACCAGCTACTCTCTAAAGCCAGAATTAATTTTCTAAATCTCTGCTATCTATCACTAGACTGTTAAACAGACAAGCTTTAATTCCACCTGCTGCTGCTTTCATCAATTAAATTTCATTTTCAGTGACAAAGAGGAAAGATGCCAAGTTTTATGGCAATTCCCATCAACCACTAATTTGAACCTGTCAGTGTAGCAGCATTTATTGACAAAGATTTACCCCTGGGAAAATCTTTGTCTGCTCTTGTGCTGAGGACAAGAGATGACAAACAATAATGAAGTGTACAACGTTGTCAAGAGCGGTCACGGAAGATCATCTGTTAATTGTTTCCTTCTAGTACCTTCTGGAAAGCTCTTCATTTTTTCCAGACAGACAACTAGTTTGAATTGGCTGCTGGGTGGCAACAACATCCTGATATCTGTGCTCAAAGACCCCCATTAGAAAATTTATTATTTAAATTTATTATTATTATTAATGTATTAGGACAGCCGGGTGAATGGAAAGTGCAGAGAAATATTAAAAACAGCAAAAGAAAGATTGTTCTATTCTGGTTTCTGACCTCTTCAACTGGTCAAAAGGTTCCTTGTATTAACTTTTCTAATAGCATTGCCAAGAGTGTGGTGGGAGATGGATGGGCAGGACAGGAGGAGGGAATGTTTTCCAGGCTGGTTTTCCTTCCCTGCCGCAGTGCAATGGAAATCCTCCCAGTCCTCAGCTGGAGGAGTTTCTCCAGCAGCCAGGGATGCTCACAGCAGCTCTGGAGAAGGGGCTGTAAAATACCTGACTGTCCTTAGAGCTTCGGCAAAGCTTCCTTTTTCAATCAAAACCATTAGCAGGAGGAGAAAAGCCATGAATCACTGCAGCACAAAAGTTTTTCACCCACCTAAATTACTTTCCATAGGGAAGGCACTAAAAATCCAAGCGGTCCTTGGCAGAGGGTTACAGAACGACAGTGTGAGAGCCCCAGGCAGCGATTTGTGCCTGGCTATTCAGCCACAGACTGATATAATGAGATGGGGCTTTGTCTCAAGCGTTTTTTCTTTTGCTGTAGGGAGGTGTGTGCTCTTGGATTCCATCCATGCACAGCCCCAGCACTTGCTTTCTGTGGTTGTAATGAATCACATTTGTACCTGAGAACGGAAGCTCTCACTTTGTTTAAAGTGAAAGCTCATTGTCATTAACAAAAGCTGCATCTGGAAGAAAACGAGCGGTAGAAATGCAATGACAAATAATACTCTGAAAATGTCCGTGGTGGTGACAAGCACCGTGTATGAAACACTGAATTTGGCTCGTTCAGAAAGGAAAAGCTCTTTGTCAGTGAGTCCCAGACATCCAGACAAATGTGACTTCTGCAAAGCACATTTTACTGCATAATGGCAAGGGGCAAGTAAATGCATTAATTGGCCATTGGAATGGCTTCACTGCCATAGTCAGCTCAGTGGAAGGGAAACCTGCCAAATGCAATTAAAATATCAAATTCAACTTGGAATGGGTTGACAGCTTTCCAGAGCCGGGGAAGTGAGGGCAGCAGTGATGGGGAATGATTACATTTTACTGGGCTGTGTGTGAACCATGGCTGGGGCTCGCTGGAGCAGAGCAGGGCAAGGGACAGTGCAGGCTGGGCAGACCCTGGAGCTGAACCAGAGAAAGGAGTTTTGTGGGAATTCTGGAAAATGTCTGTCATGGCATCCTCCTCATGGGGCTACCTGGGAGTGAAGGAAAGGCCAGAGGCAACCCTTGTGCCCCCACCTCCCAAAATCTCCGTGGGAGGCTGATGCCCAAAATTCAGGGAGGGGATATTTATTAACCCACTCTGCCACCCTGGAAGGGTGGGGTTATAGTACAGAGGAAACATTGCTTTTTATCCAATTTAAATTGTGGGAGTAGTTGGGATTACAGAACCATGCAGTGTTAAAAACACTTTATAGCTGAACTCCTGCTCCACCCCACGTGAGCTGTGAGCATTGGGCTGGAGATGAGCTGGAATCTCTGAAGTGCAGAGGAGAATTCTCCTAGAGGAAATGAGCCATCACAGGAAAATCTGCCATACCTAGGGAATAAATATACCAAAACTCTAATCATGCATCTTAATAGATTGTCTTTATTTTATTTAAACAGATGCTGCAGGAGATTCAGGAATTCAGGAGAAACTGGGAGATTTAACCCTGGCATTAAATTCTCCCATGACTGCCCCTCTCTTATTTAGATTTTCCTGATAAACAGTCAATTAACTTATATTGCCTATGAGCAATACTTCAGACAAATCCATCAGTTTAGTTGCTTTGAAGGATTTAAACTAAGTAAAAATTATATATAATAAACAAAACCCCAGAAACCTGATTCATAATGAGTCTACAACCATCTGTGGGTTATTTTTGGGTGTGTTGCTAATCACTCCCATTATTTAGCTGTTGAATACCTCTCCTTGCAGAGGTGTGTGTGTGTGTGTGTGTGAGGGCTGTGAAGGTGGCAAACACCTTCTGACAGGCTGCTATGCAAGCCTGAACACAAAATATGGCTCTGCTTTATGTCTCTTTTTAGATGCAGTGGATGTTGCAGCCATAAAGCCACTTGTGCATTCTTTTGCTATTAATATTAACAAGTAAATGAGTCATCAAATAATTATATTTACAATTCTGAATCTGTGTGCACCTGATTATAAAAATCCTCAGCAGAGCATGTCTCTGCCTGCTCGTGTCAATTTTGGCTTCCATCAGACATCAGCATGTTTAAATTCAAGGTATCCTGAAAAATCTTCCCTTGAAAATAAGATTATGTATACACTTTATTGCAGGTAGGAAAATGACAGCCAGAGCAAGGGGTGCTGGCAGACAAGCAAGAAATGCAAGTTTTGGTAACTGGGATTGTCAGAGAGTTGATTTTAAGGTGGTGGAAAGGGGCAATGTGTAAAAACAGAAATCAAATAGGAGAAATTATGGCTTTGTGAAACCATCATCAGGCTTGAGGAAAATTCTCCTATTGAGTTTAATTTCAAGGTTTCTCACTTTCTTAGTCTGAAGAGAGTCAAAGTGGTAAATAAGATCCATCCTTCCATAAAATATAGTGCAACATACTCTGTCCTCCCAGTCCAAGCTTTTGATATTCTTTTCTCTGCTTGAGCACTTCTTGCTGGTTTACTTTCCAATTCTGCTTTTTAGTCTTATTTTCCCCTCAGGGCATTTTTGGTCTTGTGTACATTTTGTATTTTCATCCTTTCTTTACAATCTTTCAAGTACATGGATTCCTCTTGTGGTTTTGATCTTCTTTGCACAGCTATTTTTCTTCCCAGGTATTTCCTTTTCATTCTTTAATGAGAATTTTTGTTTTCAGGCTTCCAATCTCGTTTCCTTCCCTTTTTCTCTCTGCTCTCTAGTAAGGATGATTTTGCCCATGTAGCTTTTATTTCTCTCACCTCCTTACTCCAGAGTGTCCCTTTTGTACTTTTTTCTTTTTTTCCCATGTGATTAATTTTGTTTTGCCTATCTTATCTCCTTTAAATGCACTTGGGTAACTCCAACTTTCTTTCACTATGCATCATGGTCATCTTAGATGGAAACTGCAATCAACAGCTAAAAGATTCATAAAGATTATTTTGAATTCCACCTCCTTTTCCTACCTTCTGTTCTTCAGTTTATGCTTCCTAACAAGGAATTTCACATCTAAAGGTTACTTAGGTATCCTCAGAATGTAAAGCTTCACCTCAAAGCTGAGACAGTCAAAGGGAGACACCTGTGTGACACCTGGTTCAGGCCATTCCTGAGATTAAGGCTCTAAATTATCCTGGGGGGAGGAAAAAAAAGGGGAAACCAAAGTGTGGATATTGTGGTCAAAATGCCAGTGGTCCTGTGCTTTGTAAATCCATGAGGATCTGTTACCCAGCAGCCTGGAGCATAACTCTGCAGGTGCAGTACTGGAGAAGAAATCATTCAGTGTGTTGGTCTTAATTATAAAAAGAACAGTGTGCCTTGGAGAAATCCAGGTTTCTCCTGGCTGCTGAGAAATCAGACTGATAAACAAGAGTGGTTTGATGTGTAACAACGGGAATTTAATGACCCAGACACAGACTTGATAACCAAAAATCAAAGAAACAATTTTGGTCTGATCCCTAAGAATTACATTGTTATTTTGGCTTCCTTTCAGTGTATTGAAATCTGATAAAAGTTCTGATACTGGCTGATTGATTTGTTTTCTTTATTTCCTTGAACTTTCACGGTGAGAGTCTTCCTTTAGAGCACTCCACCTGCTCCATAAATACCAATTTAGGCTGTGCAGGGTTTCTGGTGATCAGCTTTCCTTAGTTAACCTGTGTGAATGTTTCCATGTGATGAGAGAGAGCAAGGTGGCTTTTCTCTGGATTTTCTGTCACTGGGGCACCACTCAGCCCATCCCTCACTGATATTTGAACTGTGACATGGCTGTGTCTTTGCTGGCATGGCCAGGGTGTCGTGTTGGACAAAGTGCCACAGGTTTGTCCCCCAGCTGAGCCCAGTGCTGGAAGTGGCAGAGGCTGGTGGGATCCTCAGCTTGTGGCTGCCTGACAATCTCTGTCCTCCAGCCTCGACACCTCCTGCCTTGCTTGCTCGAATGAAGCCACTCCTGCTGTGTCCAGGAGAGCAAATCTGGCAGTTCTCATCCCTGTAGAGCTGGGGCCCAAGATTCCTGATTTCAGTCAGGATGGAAAAATGCAGAGCTGTGCATCCCACTGGGAGGTTCAGTGTTCTACTGAATATAACAGGGCTGAAATGGCACAAAAAGTCCATTTACAGTCAGGTAAACGTGAAGATGGTCCATGGTGCCTTTTCTTTTTTTGTGTTTCCTCTTTGCCATCTTCAGTGAAAATTACTGAAAACATCTTCAAACACAACATTTGGGGATCTAACTTGCAGGAATTTTGGCTGGTTCTGACAATGAAATTAAGTGGGAGCTGAAAGTACTCCACCCTAGTCAGTTCTGTGAAACTCTTCTGAGGAACAATTTCTTCTAGGAATATTATTCTATTGCTCTCTAGCAAGTATTTCAGAATATCTGGTATTTAATCTTCTGTGTCAGTGGTGGAAATGTAGCTTCTATATTGCCTTGTGAATCTTTTTTAATATTCCTGTCCTTATGATATCTGCTCATCAGGGCCTTTGTCTGAAAGTTAAGGCAGCATTTAGATAAGTATTACCACATTCTTGAAAGGAGGGAAAATACAGTCAGTGCTAATTTCTCCAAGGTCAGGAAGCAAGTGAGCAACAGGGGACTGGGGAAGCACTTAAAAAAATCAAGAAATAAAAAAATCAAAAGAACCCCTACAGGTGAATTTAGATTGTTCTGTTAAAATTACAAATTGGCAGCATCACTAATGCCATTTAGCCTCTCTGGAAAAGGCCACTAATGGCATCACTCACTGAAAGCTGACAGGTACCCTTTGAGCCTGACCTTTTGTTAAACCAATTCTCCCTGACTTAGACTGCAATGCATCAACATTTCCCATCTCAGAGAGGCTGATGTGGAGTAAATAGTCCAGAAAATTAGTAAGAGTGGAAGAACATCCTCTAGAAAAGAGAAAACTTTCAATGGTGCCTGCTCAGATTTTTATGGGCAGGTCGGTGTTATCATTTCAGTTCAGGTGAGGAGTGAGCTTGTGGAACAGCTCAGTTTGTTGGGCTGCAGGGACAGACATGCAAAGAGCATTTTCCAGTGAAAGCTGTTTCCTGAACAACACGTTTTTCTGTACAAAATAATGTCTGTAAACACTCATGGGCTGAGCTGGAACTAAAAGCTGAATTGCAGCTCACTGGCATGAGCTTTGTTAATTAGAGAATGCTTTGAGTGCTCCCTGGCTGACAAATAATATTGACTTTTGACGTGTTTGTTACCAAGACATTTCATTAAGTGCTAACAATTAATGATTTGAATAATTGGCCCGTGAGAGGAAAGAGCTCAGTATGGATATAAAGAATTGTGCTGGTGCTGGCCCTGTAAAACTGCAGAAAATAAAGCCAGGCCTTGAGAAAGTCAGACCTAGGAAGGCAAAACTCACAGTCCAGTAGCTATTAGATTATCTATTCTATTAGAGATACCTCTGTGAGGTTACGTGTTAATGCAAGAGACATTCTGGAGAAACTGGATCTGTAACAATCTCCAAGTAATTTACTGCCTGAATGCCCTTATGTAATTTGTTACAGTCACAGGGACGTTGCTAAGGGCTGGTCAGGATCTTCACAGATTTTACTTCTCCCTATTAAACCCTTGCAGACAGAGCAGTGAGCATTGATTTTGTTATGGCATCTCATTTTAGGATGATCATCATACTACAACATGTAATACTGTGCTTATCAGAATCCCATAACCTATATTTTTCCTTGTCTTTGTCTAGTTTATCATTCTTTTCAATGTTTTTATAATTCTCTTTGCAGTCCATGCATGCTCAGAAATGCACATCTGAAGAACACTCACATTCTTTGTGCCAAGCAGATTATCAGTTATTAAATCTTTCCAAATCTCCCTGCTTTACAATGAAATCAGGGGAGTTCAAGTTATGCTTTTAGAACTCTATTAAACTGAAGACTGTAATTCTTGTGAAAAAAGATATTAACTGAGTCAATTTATCTTGGAGTCTGAGAAGTAATCAGCTCCTCTGAGAACAGCTATAAATACAGGTTTCCAGGCTGTATAAAAGGAGACTTTTTGGGAACATTTAAAAACATGGGGAGTGAAGGGCAGACATCAGTAGGTGCCTCCTGCAGCTGCTGCTGCTCCAGGGAGTTCTCCTTCTCCTGCACCTCTCCTGGGTGTCTTTTACTTGTGGGACTTCATTTCTTCCACACCTCTGCTCCTGACCTTTTTTTTATTTATGGCTTCTGATCAATAACCAGGAGTGCATAACTTCCCTTCAGCTGTGTTACACTATAAGGGGCTATTTCAAAAAAGCATTGAGGCAGTTCATCCTTTGTGTGGCTGACAGACACAAAGAAAATTCAGTGTTTAGAGCAAAATTCAGAGTTTAGACATTTGTGTCTGTAAGTTTCAGCTGCTTGGGCTGTTTTCTGTTCTTCTGTTCTGCAGGGCACTTTTGCTTGGCTGAGATGTTATACTTTATTTTATGCTCCAGTGTGGTCCAAGTTAATAATATATATCTTTATTCCATTCTGCCCTCTGCAGTTTCAGCTTTAATTCTTAAAATTTGGCCTGGGAGCTTCAAGAGAGATAAAGAAAAGAATCCCCAACATCAAAGAAGTGGTAGAAGATGAAAGGAAACTAGAGAATGCCTTTAGGGATTAACAAGGAGTCTTGGGGAAAAAGGCCCTGAATATCCAGTCAGTCACAACCAAACCATGGAGAAAAATCTTTGTGACAAAAAGCAGAATTATATGTGGAAGGATGATTGCAATTATTAAGGCAAAAACTGAATTTCTGATGGTGGTGAGAGAGAGAGAGAGAATACATAGGATGAAAAATTGGGGTTTGCCATCATCCTATGGGTGAAAACTGAAATATGACATTCAGTGGCCCTGTGCTAGAGGATTCATTATTTAAAACTCTCTTGAGACAAAATGTAAAATAGTTCATGTTCCTCATCACCCCAGTGATTTGAAGCAAAGGGAGTGAGATTCCATTTCTAATATGTTCTGGCTGTGCCTGGAAATGTTCTTGTTTCTGTAAGAGATGTAGCAGGGTGGTGTGAGCAGATATTTCACTTAAGCATGGGTAATAACAAACCACACCACAAATAATAAGAATAAGGAAATGCTGGCCTGTAATAAATCACCTTTGCAAACAGTGTGCTTAGATAATGAGCATATGAAAATGCCAACATGGAGCCTATTACTGTATGGAAGTGCTTCCTACTCAACTTAGATTTCCTCCAAGCCACGGAACAGGAATAAATATCTGCTACCAAATTCTGTGTCATTATGACAACTTTCTCTGGCATGTAATTAGAGAAGCTACTCTTAGGAGTGGGTGGCTACAACCTGTTGTACTTGCCTGGAAGTGAAGGGTCTGGAAACTTTGCCATGTGGCAGCTGAGAGCATCCTCTGGCTCGCTGAGCACTCTGAGGCCACAGAAGCTGAGTAAGAGCTAAAACATTGCTTGGATGTCTCTGAGTGTCCCAAACCCTTTGTTTGCTGCCTTGTTGAGCCACCCCAGCATTTTCATGTCTGAATCATTCAGTTGCTTTTTAAAATGGAGGCTAATTCATGCAATCAAGGACTCTTTTCCAACAGTGAATTGGACTTAGGCTAGGCTACCTGAATAGGACTTAAGCTACCTAAAAAATGCAGCTCCTGCTTTTAAGTGGTTTTAGTTATTTGCTGTGTGCAGTGTGTTGTGAGTCTTGTGAAGGACACAATTCACTACTTGGTGTGATAGCACAGAAAGCCTTTTATTTGTTTGATTCTGTCCAGCTCTAATAATTAACCCTTTTCTACATCTCACAGTCAGGGCATCCAAGGGAAGGAGCTCTACCTAAATTAATAAAGGAAGTATATAATAGAAAATTACCCTGCAATGAGCTGAGCCTGAGCAGGTAAAACTTGGATGTGTGAAAAGATTCAGCCTGAGCCAGACTGGTCTGCTAAGTGAGGTGAAAAAATGATGGAGGGGAGTAGAGTGACAGAACATTTTGTGTAGTTGGATAAGGAAGAGATGGGGGGGGGGATGTTGGATTAGCAAAATCAGAAAAGCTTTGGCAGAGAACAAGCATTAAGAGCTTGGTAGTTGGGAGATGTGCAGCTGCTGAAAATGAGGAGGTTACACCCTGCCCAGCTGCAGGTGAAGGTTTTATCCCAGTCCTTGCATCTTGCCTCACTGCTTGGCCCTCCTTTACTGCAGAGGGAGTCAGGAAAGGTTTCAGCTTCAGCCTCTGGGGGTGCTGGGCAAAGTCGAAGGTTTAATAGTGTGACTTTCTCATGTTTCTGGAATGCAGTCTGACTTTTTTCCATAACTATCTGTGGCCCCACAATTCCACCAAATCTTTGTGGCACTCTTGCCAGGAAAATTAATCAACCAACACCAGAGGTTTAGGTCCAAAAAGGAGGCAGAGGAGTCCTTTGACTTTATTCCAATAAAGGGAGAGGCCATGGGGCATTCCCCTGGGATCTCTCCAGTTTTTGGAGGATGCAGCCTCCTTTTTATCCCAATTTCCCGGCCCCATTTCCCTCTCTCTTTCCCCACTGGCTGAGGCACTTGAGAGGCACAGACTGCCTGGAACCCCTGATACCTGAGAATCCCCTCTAATTTATAACCCTCCCTTTTAATTTTTAATTCTTATGGAATTTATGCATTTCCCCCATTGTTTCTTTCATCTTCCAATATCCAGTTTCGTTTATCAGCAAACCTACAGTCTGTTTGTAAAGGCAAATATCCTTTTCTCCATTCACCAATCAGTGGAATCCTTCCCATTGTTTCTTTTATCTCTCAGTGCTGGTTCGATCTACCAGCAGACCCACAGCTCGTTTGGAAAGACAAATCCCTCATTCCTCTCACCCTGGTTCTCATCACTCATGGAATTGCTGACTCTCAGCCTCTCACAGGGTGCAGATCTCTGCAGCTTGGAAAAGTCCAGGCTTAACTGGCATGGGAGGGTCCCTTTAAGCCTGAAAAATTGACGAGGTTTACAACCAAAAATGTGATCACAGACAAGTCTTTATCAAAGCCCAGCTGACTGTGTGCTGCAAAGGCCACCTGCCATGGAGTTGCCTTTTGTTTGACATCCTGGGAGAAGAAAGCAGCCTCGTAAAAATCAGGTTTAGGCATTATTTAAAGGAAATACCAAAGCAATCAAAAGCACACTCTTCATGGGTTATTACATTACAGTAAAAAACATTAGTCCTGCACAGATCATTATTTTATCATTAGCTTAATGTCATCAGTTAATGAAGACACATCCGTGCAGCTCTCGGATGAGTTTCACTGGGCTGCCCACGCCCACAGATAACAGATGCAATTAAAATGCTGCCAAAGTCATCATCCCTGGGACAAAGCTTTGTAAGGGTCTTTTGGTGATGGAAAAGAGTTTTAATTCTGCCCACAGGGGTGTTTGTTTCCCACTACCTCTAATTTTGCCCATAGCATCAAGATAGAAAACTTCCTATCAGAAATTATTTACTCTTCTTGCAATATTACCCCTTTCTCTTTCCATATTTCAGGAAGATGTGTGTATCATGTCCCTGATAAGGAGGAAATTAATTAGAAAAGGAATAAACATCCAAACTATGATAGCCCTCTAGTGAAATTATTATGCTAATTTTTAATTATTTTTTTCACTTTGAAACCCCTTGGGACTACAATTTGTTTCAACAGCAGCTGTATCAGATTAAAAACAAAACAAAACAAAACAAAACAAACAACTCCTAACCAATTCTGCAAACTGAAGATTTAGCAACTTCCTAACAATACTGTACATTTTTATCAAAGAACTAAGTTCAATCCTGTTACATTTTATTATAGGGAGGTTATGATTCATAGTGGAAAATGTACAAAGTAATTACTCACTCCTTGGGACTGTTTCAGTGGATATAAGAGTTCCTTTCATTATCTAAAGAAAGGGTACTCCCAATGAGCAGGTTAATGTCTGCTCCCGTTGTTAATAGCTCCGTATGGCACTGGTGCAGCATCCCTGGAAAACGCTGAGCATTGGAGCAGCTCCTGCCTGTCTGATGCCATTGCAGGCACCACAAAGAGCCCCGAGGCAGAATTCAGAAAGCAATGTCAGCTGTAGCAAATCCCCCCCACTGCCCAGCCTCCCCCCAGGAATTTCTGCCTAGCCAGTAGAATAAAATAAAACCAGCATTAAACAAAGTTTCGACTTGGTTTGACTCTGACTTGTTTCAGAAATCTGAATCTGCTGTTTGATTTTCAAAATAGACTTCTGTTGAATATTCAAATTGAGATGAAATCACAATGGATACAAACTCTAAGACACCGTGCATCACCCATGGGCTTTCACCAATGTTTTGAATTATATTTTTACCTGTTAGTCTTTTTTCTAACATTGTCCCTTCTGCAAAAGAGCTCATTATTTTGGATTCATTATTTTGGATATGTCCTACACAGAGGTCAGTCTACCTTTTAAAAGCATTTGCAAAAGTTTTCAGGGCACGAGTTTCCTGGACTTTCATTTAGGACCCACTGGACATCATGGAAGGTTTTAAATTCCTACTACCTTATATGCAAATTACTCTGACTCATCCTTTAAAAACTGAACCTCTGATGATCGTTTAGCAAAAGACTGGCCCTGAGTGTCAGTCCTTAGCTTGAGATTGAACAGAAGCCTTCTCCCATCTCTACCAGCACCTCCAGCACAGAGCTGGGACTGGACAGAGCAGAGCAGCTCTAAGGCCACTGCCAGACTCAGGGCAGCATTTTTCAAAAGGAACAGAACTGCAAAACTTCAGCCAAGCAATTTAATAAAGAACTGTGTGTGCTGCTTGGGGATGTACAACTGTTCTTTTCGTGGGGGTTATGAAGCATTTCTAGAGAACTTACAAATCTATTTGGACATGTTTGCTCATCCCATATGGAACAAAATGCAGGGGTTTTGGAGTTGTCAGTTGAGAGCTGTTCCTTGAGCTGTTTGCAGGAGAGGAGATGGAGATGAGGGCTTCATATACCCACCCCTGTGTAGAGTGTGCATTGTTACTCATGAATAATTCATCAGCATCATCTCTCCCTTCTGTTCCCTGTTTGCACAGGCCTGGAGTAAGGGATTGTGTGCAGTCACTGTTTCTGGAACATTGCCTTTCCAGGGTCTCCTGCCCTCAGTGCAGGGGACAAATCATGCCCTGAGACTTTTAGCAGCTCATCTCAGAAATAAAAAGAGAGGATGTTTCATGACAGTCTTGTTATAGGTAAATAACTTTTATTCCTAGTGCTCTTCCTAATTTAAGTTGATGGATTTTATTATTTTGTTGAGATCCACATGGCCTGGACTACTGAATCTCCAGACTGGCAGATGTTTCTCCTCATTAACCCAGTTTTCAGCCAAGGAAGGAAGCCAATGTTTTTCAGGCTTGTGTATTGAAGACCTTTAAATACCCAGTGTGTGTATTTAGACAGGACAGCCTGTTTCCTGAGGGCATTAAGCAATTCAGCATCTTCTAATTGGAGGGAAAATCAGGCCTTTTGGGCTGGGGAATCAGGTGTGGACTCCAGCACTTAGAGAGCTGCTCTGAACTGGTAGCAAATGGTGGGGGAAAAGATAACAGAAGAAACAAACTCAGCTGGGTGCACCCTGTGCCAGTGCAAGCATCAGTGGGATCGTGGTCAACCTCACCTGCAACGTTTGCTGGGCTGAAATCCCTGCCTGGGCTGACAGCCCTGAGCTGGACAAAGCCATGGTCCTGCAGGAGACCTGTGTTGGAATGAAAAGCAGCAGTTCTGAATAGTTCTATCCTCACCTTTGTAAACTCAGGAAAATACATGGACTAGAAATTAATATGCTGTTATAAACTTTATGCCTGAATTTGTTTGAAAATCACAACAACAGCATAGTGCACCAGCTGAATTTCTATTAGCATATTAAAACAACCTCTGTGAGCTACACAGCAATGTACTGAAATTAAGGTCAACTTAGCTCCTTAACCAAAATTTTGTATTCTACCAACAATGTGTCTGAGTGGATTTCTATTGAGGGCAGCTTGGGAGCAACTACTCCTCAGGTACAGTAATAAATGTCAATGCAGTGCAAAACTTCTCTAGAAATCTTGAAATTGAGTCAGTTTTCCAAGATGTTTAAAAATCTGCAATAAGAATCTGCTTTTATTTATTGTTTAGGAGGAGTTTCAGCCCTTCATCTGTAAGAGAAGAGTCTTGTTAGGTTTAGGTGCTGGCTGTTAGCAGTTCTCAGCACCTTCTATAATTTATTCCTTGGAGAAATCCAATCTCAGCAGACTGAGGAGAGAACCAGGTTCTTGTAAGAAGCCTGGGATGTTTCAACTAAACTTGCCAGACAGACACAATTTCCAGCTCTGTGGTGAAATTTCAAACATTTTACACAATGTGAGTGAAGATAAGGGCAGTGTTTGCACTGATGAGCACGCCTGTATCCCTAAGAAAGCCAGTAAGGAAGGAAAATTCATTAAACTAATCTGTAATTTAGAGAAAACATCAGGGTTTAAGTGACACTCATCTAAAATATAATCCAGCTGACGTCTGTCATTGCAGATGCTTAAGAAATGACAAGACAAGCATGAGTGCTTGGGGGATTCTCCTAGGGAAATAAGGATATTTGGGAAGACTTGGAAAACAAAAGGAGAATTTTTATTCTGATCCAGTCAAAGGGTGAGTAGTACAAGTCTCTGCTGTGTCTCACAACACTGGGAAATTCAGGTCTTTATTTAAAGGAGGTCAGAGAGCTGGCTGCAATCTTCAGTAGCACCTTGAGCTCTGCCTGCAGAGGAGAGAGAATGCAGGGCAGAAAATGTCTCATTGAGCAAATGCTCTCGATAGGGGTTTGCTTTCCAGATAAAAAGATAGGTGGTTTTAAAGACAGACAAGCTCAGGAAGCTCAGGATTTCTTGCAGTTCTCCAGTGGTGCCTGTCTAGAGTTACTGAGAAGGCTCCTAACTGAGAAGGCTAAAAACATCCCTCCTTAAAGACTGTCTCCATCCCAAAAGTGCTGCTTGTCTGGCAGCAAAATCATCCCTTCCTGAGATGAAAATGTGCTGGGGAAATGCATTGTAAAGAGTATTGGAGTCTGGAGCAGCACATTTCTCTGTGCTTCCTGCTCCTGGGGAAGGGTTTAATGGGGTTTGCCAAGTGTGGGACACATCACTCAAGTCCACAGGGGCTGTGGTTAGGAAAGGCTGGGTTTCACTTTTTGCCCATACTGGAATCTTGAACCTGGCATCCCTAAAATCTGAGCAAATTCTGTCTGCTGCAGTGCCACCATCGTTTCTCTTCTCCACTTTCACAACAATCAGCTAATGTGTACCTCACCTGACTCAGCAGAGCTGCATGCATTTCAGCAGAGGAGCATCATTTTATTCAATGTAAGCCTCAGCTCATCGAATCCTCTCAGCCATTTTGTGCATTAATATTACAAGAGCAATATTAATAATATACAGGGGACTGTTACAGTGAGCTCTTGGGGTTTTTTTTCCACTGTCTGATCATTTTGGGGAGATGACATGCTTTTCTTCCTGCAGTCTTATTTCTTGCACACTTTAGGGTCTGTAGAGTTAGGTGCTTTGGACAATATTAAAATGACACTGCCTGAAATAATGCATGCCCTGAAGCCCATGCTGGCTATTTTTCCATCATTTCAAGGAAAACTCTCTTCTGATTTGCTGAGAGATGTTTAGTTTGCATTCAAAATGAAATCTGGAGTCTCCATTTTTCTGATTTGAGCCTATTTGATCTCTAGCCTGAGGGAACTGAGTCCCTGTGACTTGAGCAGACAGAGCAGATCCCATCATCCCTCTTGGACTTCAAACCTGTGGGAGGAACAGGTGAAACTGCTGCTATATTTTTTAAAAAAACCTTTTTAAAGCCTAAGTTAAAAGGAACTTTACCAAAATTTTACCTATAAAACAGAGAAAATTAATTAAAACTCATTAATATAAAATTAATATGTGAAGCATGTGTTGTGAAATATAGAAGCAGAACTGAAACTCAACAAAAGGAAGAGACTTCTGGTAACCACAAGTTTCTACTCTGAGATATTAAGAAATAGTTATTCATTTACATAACTACACATTTTGTAGTCCATAAAACAGAATTATTTTAGCCAAGTAATTTCCACAATTACACAGAAAAATGGTCAACCTCTTGCTGATTTGAAGTGTAAAACAGAGCAGGGAAAAATAACAGACATGTTCACCCTAGGTTTTTAGGAACCTTTGATTTATCACTACCAGGTAGGGCTGAAATTTCATTCTCTAGTCCTTTCTCTCTTATTTTTCTTTCCATTCTTGTTTACTCCCAGTGTCTGATACTTCTTTCATTATTCTTTGACTTTTAGAAGCCCTACCATATAAAAACCGAAGAGCAATAACACATAAGAAAACCCAAGTCGAGCTAATTTCTAAATCTTTTTTTCCCTCAACCATGAAATTGTGGGAATACATTTTTAATATACTCAGAGCTATTTGTTAATTATGAGATGTCATTGCCTTTGAGGACTGCAGGAGGTACAATCCAAAGTCTTTATGTGCTTTGAGACAGCTTTGAAAATATATCCCTACAGTGACCAAATGGGTCAAAATATGTAAAAATAGAAAAGCTACAAGGGAGCTCAATTGTTTAATCAAAGAGATGGAGAGGAATAACAAATGTATGAGAAACTGCCTTTGGGAAAGGCTCCAGTACTTATGGCAGAGCACTGCATGCAAATATGCTGACAAAATCCCCCTCCCTGTAAGAGACAGGTCAGCTCACTGGTGCCATCTGTAATCTCTGTAAGGGCTCTAGAGCTGATTTTTATTTATGTTGATCTTTTCCAAAATTAAATCTACATTTTAAATCTTAACTCATGCCATCTTAGTAATTAGTTTCAGCATCTATCTGTGCCAATCATTGCCACTGTAATTTTTGTTAATTAAAATCAGTCATGGCAAGGGGAAATTAAAAATGCAAATGCCTCAAGTTTTACACCAGTGGCTGTTGTGAAAATCTGGAAGCTTTGTTTGAAAAGGCAACAAATTTTCGCTGAAATAATTGATCTGCTGCTGTTTTACTTGTATAGCAGAGTATCAATCTGACATTAATTAAGATGATAAATATTAACATGTAGGCTCTGTTTGGGTGATCCAGGAGCAAATAAATCAAATGCTGCTTCCAGGAACCATCCTTTTCATTGAGAGAGGGATGAGCCAGAGCATCCACACCCCAGTCTGTGCAGAGCATCAGAGCCTCTTCCCCCAGATGTGCAGACTCCAGCAGACCTGGAACAGCTGCTCTGCTTCCACGGGTCTTTGGCCACTATTTCTTCTCACTGCACCTGTTTCCTTCACTGCTGTTAAGAGAGAAAAGCAGGCACCAAATTCCTCCTTGCAGTAACTGCTCTGGTGCGAGCTCACGTTAGAAACCTTCATTCTTCTCAAAGGCAAAATTATCGCAGGCAGTGAGAAGTGTTTGGTGCCACATTAAGGCTTTGTAGAAGAGCCAGAATTCTCATCCTTTATTAATGAGGATTTTCTTTTGACAGATGTGCTTTGCATCCTGGTAGCTGTAAGTGGGTTCAGTGTTACAAGCACTTTCATGGGAAACACTGGTTACTCACAGCTAAACGCTGATTTTCAAAGAAGGGTGGATGTGAGACCCACAATGTACAAGTTAATGAGGAGGTTTGTTGGGAAGCCTGCTGCTGTTTGTGAATCCTTCTATTTGAGGCTCACAGGGCATCAGAATGGGCATAACAAACAGTTATTCCTAGCTCTTCCACCAGTTTCTTGAGCTTCTTCTTCCTGAGCTTTGGATGAGCTTCTTCATCTTCCTGTGACACAGTTTTTCCTACAGCAAAATAAGCACATGATCATTTTTCTCTTTGAGAAGTTGCCTGAATGTTCAGTGCCCTCCAACAATAAGCATTATTACTTCAGTTATAACAAGATAAACTTTTCCTTTCCAAAGCAGCTGTCCGCGGTTGATCCCTTGCTGTGAATGCCTTTGCCGGGCCATTAACGCTGATGGGCACCGGCAGCAAACACTTAACAGGATTAATTACCACTGCAGTCATGTCTGGTGAGCAATCTCCATTAACCAGAGACAAAACTTCTTGGTATTGAGGGCAGCACTGAGTTTGGACCAGTCAAAGTTTTCTTTATGTAAGTGAAAACCAAAATGTTTGGGTAGCGCAGTTTATCTATTCCTACTTCAGGGCTACTCATGAACGGACCCATCATTTCCCACCCCTACAAATTCACCAGGATTTTGTGATCTGTCTGCAGCCCACTGAATCTTGTTGTGCACCAAGGTGTCTCACACAGCGACTCACTGAACTGAAGAGACACGGAAAAAATCGCACATCAGATTGTTTCCAGCCTAATCAAAGATGCAAGAACTCATTTTGCCCCCAAACCCTTTGAGGACTGAGGAGATCAATATGGAAATCAGAATTAAAAAAAAAAAAAAAAAAGGTTGCTGACTGAGAAATAATGCAGTTATACTTCTCATTGAATTTTGTAATGAAATGAGGAATGCACTTAATTATACAATCTCAACGGTAATATCTGATACCTGAAGTAATCAGGTTTCTATTTGATTCTCTTCTTATTCCTCTCTGCCACCTTCTTTGTGTAATTTCTCATCTTGCTACAATAATTTTTGAATTACTGCCCAACAATCAATGCATAAATAAGAATACAAAGAGGGCTAGAACAGTGCAAACATTCACAGTGCCAGCATAGTCTAACCTGCTGCAAAAATACTCTCTTGAAAGTCACATAACTAGTCCTTCCAAAGTTTTAAAAGATGGAAAATAAAACAAAAACTGAAGAACGGTTATGTCTTTTAAAGGGGAAAAATACTGCATTTTTTTGTTTTGATGTTGTTTTGTTTTTTTTTTTTTTTTTAATAATCTCTGTAAAGGAGCACTCATCCCTCAGTAAATTGTGGCACAATGGATAAATCATGTTTGTCAATACCCTGCAAAAAACCAAGCCCTTGAGATTACTTGCATCTAAATTACTTCACAAAGGACTGCAACATATTATGAACTACAAGATTACGTTCAAAAAATGGCTTTTTTCCTTAAAAATATGCAAGAAATAAAATATGCAACCTGACTGTTGGCTAGGTAAATCACCTGGTAAATCAACAGGTGCATCTATCCAATTTGTTGACTTTTACAGGCCAATCAGCATTTCTAATCCCTGTAAATTTAGGGGACCTAAAATCCTCAGGAAAACGATTTTGTCAAATAGAAAGCCTTATGGATTTATGTCTAACTTGCTTTGTGTGCTCAACAATTTTACATTTTTAGGGTGTGCAAGAGGCTCTTATATTCATGCCAGGTAAGAGGAGGATTAGTTGAGGTCCTGCATTCTCTGTTTCTGGAAGGTTTCTCCTCCTTTCCTGCAGAGGGAAGGAAATTTCTTGGGCTCCCACTAGGCTGCAAACAGCCCTGCAAGGGCTCTCACAAGTTTTACTTGGTTTAAAAACTTTTATTATTAAAAATGCAAGCCAGAAGTTTGAAGTAGTATGTATTAATATTTTAATGCTACATTTACAAAAAGTTGGGAAGTTAGGTCTAGGAACTTGTGGTTTTATTTGAGGAATGTTTTTGTTAATAGGTTAAACATTTTTCTTATGTCAAAACTAAGACTGCTTTGTAAATATCATTCCTCTGACTCCGAGTCTCCTTTGGTTTAATATTGTATAACTCATGCTAAATATTTAATTTTTTTTATGTTTTCTGCTCTGAAGCTTTCATGTCTGGGATCTGATTCGGATTGATCGTTCTGTCTTCAAATCAGGGATATTTTATTTAAAATTCTGTGGAGAATAGTGAGCTTGAGAACTCTTTTATTATGGAAAACTCATCTACAGTAATCCACTGTATGAAAAACATCTCTATTCCCCACTATGAGCAAAATGCAGCTAAGAGAGACAAAGAGAAGGAACATGAAAATATAAGGATGAAGATGGAACAGAATTGATAAGCAGGGGAAAGGTGCTTTGGGCTCAATATTTTAGAGCCATTGCCCTTGTCAGTCAAAAAGTGGCAGCTTAATTTGTATTAAAACTGAATATCAGCTCCTTCTCATAGCAGAACTTCCAGACTTGCTGGAAGAAACAGTTGGCAGGGGGATGGGAACTAAAAGGAAGGCAGATTTAAAGGGTAGCTGCACAGCCAGCCTGTGAGGATTGTGTTCAGCACAGATTATTTGCCCTGGGTGGCAGCAGCTGAGCTCTGAGCCCATCAGGTTTGGGGGGACCCTCATTGTTTTGTGCTCCTTCATCTCTCCAGCTCCTCTCCAAGCAGCCACCAGCTCCCACTGCTGAGGTTTTGAAGATGGGAGCTTTGGTGACAGCAGATCCTGTGCTTTTAATATTGATATATAGACTTTGAAAACCACTCCATTTTTTTATTTTTTTTTTCCAAAGACAGTTCAAGAAATATTCTTCTCCCTGCAGAAAATCACCAGTAAAGGGGAAGTCATAGCCTCTCTCTCCACTACTTTCACTAAAGGGAAAAAACAGATGGATACTGCTAATGCCACAGAGTATAAACCAACATTTACAGCTCAAAGAATGCTGTAAAGAAATAGATTTTATTCATGGTTGGTGGGGCAGGGTTCTGATCTTTACTAGATTATCTATTTTTTTAATCGACTCTTCTGAAGATGATTTTCATATATATGGATACATTGTATTTGCCTCTTAATAGATTCACTATTTCAGCCAAGTCATTTCCTACCCTGCAGACACTTTTAAGGACAGGACACTTAATATGTCAAAAGTGATGTGCCTTATGAGGATTTTTACCTCTACATTGCCTTTATCAGTGATCATAAAACTTGCTTTTTCAGCACTAATTCAAAATCAGATCAAATATTTATTGTACTTATGGGAAATATTTGCATAAGCTCTTTAAAACCTGGAATCTGAGAAGGTATTAAGACTCATTGGTTCCTTTGTGTAACTCAGTGGCCCCTGAGAAACAGTGTAAAGTGTGAAAAGCAGCACTGGCAGGAAGCAGCCTTGGATAAGAAGCTCCTGTGTTCTACCTTCAGTGCTCTGACCACAGATTTTTCTCTTTCCTGAGGTTCCCAGACTTTAATTGTGGCCAACAAGAGCCACGACCTTTGAAACATTATCAGTGAAACAGCTTCAAAAGCTGATTTTTTAAAATATCTTTTGATAATATTTTGATTCCAGCAGCTGTGTGGAATTGCTCTCTGACACAAATCTGTGTATTTTTTTCTGCTGCCACCATACAGATTGCAATAGATGATAATTTTGTTCTGCATGATATTCTGCTTCTTAAAGACTGGTTCCTCAGTGATCACTCTCTCTTTTATTTAAGCTGCAAAAGTGGAAAATCCCAAATCAAGTTGTCTGGGAATTGTGGTGCACTTAAACCTTGTGTTCTAAAACCTGCATCTTTTCTTCCTGCCTGTGATCAATTTATAATTACTCCAGAGGAAAAGGAAATCATGCACAGCTAGAGGGAAGTCACAGGTCATCACTGTGCTGAGATGGAAAACAAGCTTTGTGCATCATAATTATGGAATTTTTGTGGAACTTCTATTTTTTGCTCCTGTTTCCCTGCTAGACTCAGGCCCTCCACCTTATATATGTAAGTATATCAAAGAGATCAGAACATTTTTCAGGATGCTTTACAAAAAAAGAGCAGTAAAATCCAACAAATTACTCAAATCCTACAGCAAAAAAAAAAAATTGCGTAACACTCTTAAAATATATTTTATTAGTGAAAAGGGAAAAAAGGGTGATTATAAAGCTTCTTTAAACACTGAATATGTGATGCCTCCTCAGAAACAGCCACCTGAAGCAGTTGCTGTCCCCCAGAGGGACTGTGGGGTTTCCTCCATCCCCTGGAATGATTGCCAGCTCAGGAGCACTTGAGCAACAGCAAAAGTGGTGAACAAAACCTCACTTTCCTGTCACAGTCAGCCTGTGAGTGCTCCTTGCATTTACAGAGGGATTTTGTCTTTCACAGGTCATCCTAGCATCTTGTTTGAGACTTTATATTGTTTTATCAAACCAGGATTTAAGTATCTTCAGCATCCCTTGAGCTTATAAGAGAGTCAGAGTTTCACTGCATCATAAACCATGAGAGCCCAGAATTCCTCCCCCCTTTTTGTGGAGGAGAGGCACTGGTGAAGGAATTGTTGTGGCTCAAGTGCCTGATGTGCCAGGCTGCTGTTTCACTTCCCATATGCAGATTGTACTGCCACAGACTGAATTCTACACATTTATTTCCCATATGTGTCTTCCATCCAGAGCCTTGAAGGAGGGCCACACTTGGATTCCCAAACTCCATTAGACATTGGATACAAACAAGTCCTAATATGGATTTTCCCAAAGAATGTGGAAACCGTTTAATGAAAATATTATACATCATGAAATAATTAAGCTTTATGCTCTCCTAAGAATTATTTCTGGGCTGCATTCAACCTTAAATATTAATGTGTAGGTTATATAACATGCAGAAATTAATAACACTTTACTGGATATACATGGTGACTGTGGTTTCTGGACATCTGATTTTTTAAATTTAGTTTATAAAACCCTGCACAACCCAAAACATTAATAACATGGATTAATATTTTTTCCATCTGTTTAATATGCAATATGCATAAGGACACTTCTATTTCTCAATATGCACTTTATCAAACTCAGTAAATTACTGTGTTCACATTTTCATTAGCTGTAGTCATGGAGTTGCTGATGGCTCTTAAAATCAGTTTTTGCTTCATTTTCCATTATTTTTTTCAGGCAGCCTGTCTTCTTAGAGACTTCTTCCTCTTTAAAAATTTATGTCGTGCAACCTCATGTTGTCAGGAACACTGATTGATTCATCAGTGTTGAGTGTCCTGCATTGTTTCACACAAATTTCAAATCCCACCTCCACACCTCTGTTGCTCTCAGCCTGTACCTTACAGCATAATGCACTGATGCTGATAAATTACTTATTAGCAAAAAAAAACCAAAAAAAAACAAGTCCTTGATTGGTACCTAATAAAATCATAAATAAATGCTCTCTCAGGTTGCTAGGATGTTTCCAAAGCTCTGAAATACTTCATGCTTCTCCCCTTTAACCCATTTGTTGGATCACAGTGCCTGGCACCCCTCCACGCTTCCCTAAAGCAAGAACCAGTGTCTGAACTCAGGAATACTCACCACTAAAAATCCTCAGGGTTCTGCTAGTGAAGATTTTTTATTTCTCTTAGGAAAACCCCCAATTTTTGAACTCTAAATCAATCAGATTGGTCCTGGATGCTGATATCTGGGATTGGCATTCTTCCCTCTTTGTGTCCGTGAGGGATCACACATCTTTCAGATCTCTGTCTTTTTTTTCTGCACTGTTTCTCCAGGGAATTTTCACTCAGTTAATGTATTTCAGGGAGGTGGGTAAATGTTCATCTGCAGAAATATTCAATGAAAGGACCAGAAAGAAATGGGAGGGCCAGGGTTCCTCAGTGTTTGTGCTACAGCAGCCATGGATACTTGTGGCTAGGATGAAATTCAAAAGAAATGGCACAAACCTGGCACCATTTAATTCATGCAGTTTAATATGTGAATTAAATAATTCTACACTTTATCATCTTTTTGAACTCTTAGAAAAAGAGAAATATAGAAGAGGAAATAAAATATTTTCAGAAAAAAAGCACAACAGCATTTGAGAAATTTTTCCTTTGGTGAACCTCAGTCAAAACAAAATGAGACTGCAGGCAGTCATTGGAGTCTTCATAGTTCACAACCTTTGAGAATTTACATTTACATATCCAGAGGTTCAGTGGAACTGGATTGGGCCGTGCTCACTTGGAGGGAAGTTTCTGGAGAATTTTGAACTTTGAAGTTGAAAGCATTTGAAAAGTGAGACAAGTGTTTGAGTCTTTGATTAAAGCCATCTGGTTTTGCATCAAGCTGATAGAGTTCTAGAAGCTAAATATTCCACACTCTGAAATTCATATATTGGTTTTATTTTTGTGTTAAATTTAGCGGAACTCTGATGCCCCAGAAACAGAATCTCCTTCATCAATACTTTTCATTTAATCTTTCTCTGAAAATACAACATGAAATAAAAAGATCCCTACTGGGATTATGCTAGACTGTGATTAAACGAATCTTGACTTTAGATATATTCCCTTTGCAAAAAAAACCCCAAAAAACCAGGGAAAAACCCTGAAATGTGAGGCAAAACTCAACTATGCACATCTCTTGCTCTGTGCAAAACCTCTGATATGAGAGGATGGTGTCAGTTTTAGCCAGCCCCCTTTCAACCAGGGACACTCAACCAGCAGTAAACTCAAGGAGTTTTTAATGCACAGAGCAGAAGTGACACCACCAAGGCAGGAGCAGTGCAATTTGTCATGCAAATAGAACCCTGGCCCACAGCATGTGTGGGTTGGTTACACACCCCCATCTCAAACTGGGGGTTGTATAAAGGAATGCAAAGGGGATCCAAAGTTCACCAGTGGATTCCAGGGGCTCCTGCAGCTCTAACTTAAGGCCATGGAAATCAAAGAGGTCCCAGAAGCTTTCACAGGAATATTCCTGCAATAATTACTGGGTAAAGGAGAAACCTAAAAGAGACTGCACATGTTTCTACTTGGGTCCCACTTTCTCTTGTTCAAGCTCACAGAAAAATCATTAACAGTCATGAGCCAAAAGCTATGTAGAATCATACTTCTCATTATTTATTTAGTCATTGATTTATTAAGATGGTTTTTATGATCACCCAGAACTTTATTCTCCATATGTCCTTAGTGAGGACTGTTCATTCTGTCTGGAATGAAGTCTCTCCCACTGGGTATCACACCTTGGACACTGGAGGGGTTTTGGTGGCTTTAATGGCATTACTGACTATGCAGTTAAACAGCTGAAAGCTTGGTATTTTCTTTTTCTACAGCAGCCAAAAGTGTATCATTATATTTACAGCAGAGTGAGAGAACAAAGTGCCTTGATGTATCTTGCATTCTTGCTTGGCAGTGGTTTAAATTAACAATAAGATCTTAAAGAGGACACCAAAAAAACACCCAAAAGAAAGAAGTTAATGTCCCTGAATGTCTTTAGTTCAGATCCATTGGCTGTGTACCAGTCTTGAGTACTCAGTGTTGGTGAGTACCTGTGGATCAGAAGTGGAATCAGTTCATCCAATGCACACTCTGCTTTCCCTCTGACAGCTCACATTTCTATTCCTTTCAGCTCTTCCAATGATCATTATCATTGTTCAGAAACCTTTTCTTCATCTCCTCCCTATCCCTCTGATGAATCTTCAGTATGTATTCCCCTGGCTCATGCACTCTGATTTTCACCCTATCTGACCCTGAAACCCACTCAGATTCCTATTTTCTTTCAGCCAATTGGTGGCACAGCCCTCTCTTGCTTCCCTTTCTCAGGTATCTGTCCTTCTCTTCAAAGCATCTATTTCCTTTAGGTATTTTATTTATTGCTTGGTTTTCTAATGTCAAGAAAATGGATGGAGAACTGTCAAGAAGAGCTTCTGTTTCTATTGCGTAATAAAAGTTCCAAAAGACCCTTCTCAAAAAGCCCAAATCCAAAAAAGCAAGAAAATAACCAAATTCCTCCAAAAACATGAGCAGCAGCACATTGCCCAAGGACTCAGAGTAAAAACACACCCTTAGCAAAAATAACTAAAATTAATGAAGCTAGAAGCTGCTCAGGCTCTTACAAAATTGAACTCCAGAGGTGCAGATGACATAGTCCTCAAATAATGACAAAGAGAAAGGAACCAAAAAGCTCTTTACTTCTCCAAACAGGTATTTTTGAGTTTTAAGAGTAGAGAGAGACCTTTGGGGACGAGACAGTTTCAAGAAATAAGTTCCAGTGTTACAGTGACCTGGAAGTGGCAGTGAGTGATGTACTGTGCTTCAAGAGCAGATTTCTTTAGAAGGCAGTTGGAAAAGGCATCACTGAAGGTTGTTTCCTGAGTTCCCATTTGCACAAATTCAATTGTGATTAGAGTGAAAAGAAGGGAAAAAGAGGATCAAAATTATTGTGTCTGTGACAAAGTGACACTGCAGCAACTAAGAGTGAGTAGCTGGCATTACATTCTTGCCATTTCTGGCCATCTAGTGGCATCTTTTTCTCCCCAAAATGTAGCAAATAGACAATTACTATAATTTTTTCAAAGAGAAACAAACACCCAAACAGCCCACACGTGTTAAATAACACACTTGCGAGTCCATAATTCTTGTTATCTTGTTAATGCTGTGGCTCAGAAAATTGGTTTAGAAGCTTCACGGAATCACACAATCAGGTTGGAAAAGACCTTTGAGATTACTGAGTCCAACCTCAATGCTCTGGTGTACTCCAGTGCAAACGTCCAGTGCTCCTGCACAGGGATGTGACAGCCCAGATGGCTTTGCCTGGCATGAGTGACAGCTTGGGGACAGCTGGAGGTGCCTTGTGGTGCTGTTGTTGAGGGTACCAAAGAGTTCTGTCACTGTTTTGTCACTGAAGAGGTGCTTCGGAGCAGAAATCACCATGGTGAAAATAAAAATGTTCTGTCTGTCCTGCAGCACCAAGCACCTGGAGATGGGTCAGGGAGCCCTTTTCCCATGAGGTGTCCCAGGCTGCAGCCTGACAAGGAGCACAAGCATCCCTGGAGCTGGAGTCTCTGGCATCCCACGGCTCCTTCCCCCCCAGCCATGGATGCAAATCCAACACAGCAGCACCGTGTCCCTGGCCAAAGTCCTGGGCTCCTCAGGGCAAGCCATGAAGCTGCCGAGATGGTCCAGCAGGGCCACAGAGATGATGAGGGGCCTGGAGCATCTCCGATGAGGAGACACTGAGAGTGTTTGGGCTACAGAAGACTGAGTGTGGATCTCACCAGTGCGTATAAACATCTCTACGGGCTGTCAAAGGAGGGTGCCAGGCTCTTGGGCAGTAGCGACAGCATAAGGAGAAACGGCGACAAACTTAAATACAAAAAGTTCCCCCTCAGCGTGAGGAACTTCCTCAGAGCGGAGGAGGCAGGGTCTGGAACAGCTGAACAGGGAGGGTGCAGAGTGTCCCGCTCCGAGACATTCCAAACCCGCCCGGACGCCTTCTGATCTCCAGAGGGCCCTGGCAGCCCGGCCACCCCGAGAGCCGCCGGCAGGACAGGACAGGGCAGGCAGGACAGGGCAGGCAGGGCAGGGCAGGGCAGGGCAGGACAGGGCAGGACAGGACACGACAGAAAGGGCAGGACAGGCAGGGCAGGGCAGCGCAGGCAGGGCAGGCGGAACCGCCGTTCCCGGGCGCGGG
This sequence comes from Sitta carolinensis, assembly GCA_032173965.1. NCBI lineage: Eukaryota > Metazoa > Chordata > Aves > Passeriformes > Sittidae > Sitta > Sitta carolinensis. The sequence continues at coordinate 30,467,530 of CM063287.1, forward strand.
GCCCGGCGGAGCGGCGGGCAGCGGCGGTGCCGAGGCGGCGCTTCCTGCGGGGCGGTGCCGGCAGGGCCGCGGGCTCGGCACCGGCTGCGGGGCTGGGGCGGCCCCGCCGGGCTCCGCTCCCCGCCGGGCTCGCCATGCAGCGCTTCACCGTCAATATCAAGCTGCCGGCGCGGACCCTGACGGGCGCCCTGAGCGCGCCCAACCGCGGCGCGGCCGATTGGTGAGGGCCGGGCTGAGCGCCGGGCCGCGGGCGGGGGTCCCGGGGCTCCGCGCGGCTCCGGGCCGCAGCCGCGGGCCGGGCTCGGCTCTGCCCCGGCGCTGCCTCCGCCTGCGAGGCCGGGGCCGGGAGTCCGGGGAGCCCCGAGCAGCGCCGGGCATCGGGGCCGGGGCAGCGATGGGGCCGGGCCCTGCCAGGAGGGGCCCGGCAGCTGCTGCGGGCCGGCCGGGCAGGGGCGAGCCGTGCCCGGGACAGGCAGGGACCGAGCCGTGCCCGGGCCAGGGACCGAGCCGTGCCCGGGGCAGGGGCCGAGCCGTGCCCGGGCCAGGGCCGAGCCGTGCCCGGGCAGGGGCCGAGCCGTGCCCGGGGCAGGGGCCGAGCGTGCGGCAGGACGAGCCGTGCCCCGGGCAGGGGCCGAGCCGTGCCCGGGGCAGGGGCCGAGCCGTGCCCCGGGCAGGGGCCGAGCCGTGCCCGGGCCAGGCAGGGGCCGAGCCGTGCCCGGGCCAGGCAGGGGCCGAGCCGTGCCCGGGACAGGCAGGGCCGAGCCGTGCCCGGGCGGCAGGGGCCGAGCCGTGCCCGGCCAGGCAGGGGCCGAGCCGTGCCCGGGCAGGGGCCGAGCCGTGCCGGGACAGGCAGGGGCCGAGCCGTGCCCGGGCAGGCAGGGGCCGAGCCGTGCCGGGACAGGCAGGGGCCGAGCCGTGCCCGGGACAGGGACCGAGCCGTGCCCGGGACAGGCAGGGGCCGAGCCGTGCCCGGCGGTGACACACGGGTGCCCATTGCAGCAGAGCAGGCTGACATTAGATATCAGGAAGAAAGTGTTCCTGTGCGGGCGGGCAGGCCCTGGCACGGGGTGCCCAGAGCGGCTGGGGCTGTCCCTGGGTCCCTGGCAGTGCCCAAGGCCCAGGGTGTTCCCCTGGGGCACTGGGAGGGGTCCCTGCCATGGCAGGGGGGCACTGGTGGGATTTAAGGTCCCTTCCAACACGAACCATTCTGGTATTCTATAGCTAACTTCTCCTGAAGTCAGACGGGCCTCAGCAGACTTTCGCTGTTACTGTAATAGTGGTTTGCATGCTCCTTTTTTGTCTCTAAATAAGTAAATTAATACATAAAAATAATATGCAATTAAATAACTGCAAATATATTTCGGAACGCTCTTGAATTCCTATGTGATGTTTTAAAGAAGAAGATTCTGAGATGGGCACAAAGGGATGCTTTGTGGTGGCTTAGTGTCCTAGCAGACAGTGCAATATTATTTTATAATGCTTTTATGTTTCTAATTAGTATTTACCATCTGGTAAACATCAAATACAGTGTCTAGCAGCGTGCATTAAACTTAACAAAAAAAAAAACAAACAAACTCATTCCTGATGTGAAGAGCTTTCGTTCTGTTCTACTTGTTGATGATCTCTGCTCTTCCAGGGGCTGGCAAGGTTTGATTGCCTATGGATGCCATTCCCTCGTGCTCGTGGTGGATGCCAACTCTGCTCAGACCTTGCAGGTTTTGGAAAGACACAAAGCCAGTGTTGTCAAGGTGAGGTGTACCTGGTTTATGGTACATTACTTAGTTCTGGTATTTATGTTATCCTTCTAAATCACTTCTAATACATGACATGACGTTCCACTTGATTTTCACGTGAAATCTGATGTAAAATACCTGTGTTTTACGTGATCTCTTTTGCAGCTAAGTCACATCATACACGCTGAAATTTGATTTGAGATTGATGGTATGTCTCTCTAGAAAATATCGAATGTAAAAGATAGAATATCTGGAAGCATTTGTTATTGTTACAGAAGATAGATATGTTTCTCAGAAAGCTGTTACAGAAGAGGATTTCAAATGAACATTACCAAATATGAAATGAAGCTCTTTGCTGCTGCCCTTTCTGATCCTCCCTGTTGAGAGAAGTGCATTTGTCTAGGAAGTTACTTTTAAGCTTTTCCTTCTTTTCTTACCTAGAGAAAAGGAACAATAGCAGACAAAACTGAAGATTTATTTTAGTGATATAAAATGGCTAAAATTTTAGTGTCAGTGTAGGGCACCTTTACTTTCCTTTGGAAGTCTTTGACTTGATTGCAGAGTTTGCCTTTGGGTGGAGGGTGAGACAGGATGTATTTCTTTGATTCATCATTTCTTCGATTGTGGACAGTGACAGATTCATTTAGAGTTCAGAGGATTGTTTGGCTGGCAGATGTGTTTGATAGTCCTTGGCCCAAGTGCTGTATTTATTAGAAGGCAGTCAATAACTTATGAAGGATAAAAGGGTCTTAGGTAGGGGGAGTTTGGCAAGATCTTTTTGTAGTAGAAGAAAAAGGTTGAGTGTGCCTCTGCTTCAACATTTTCACTTAGCTTTGGTGATAAATTGTAGCAAAATTATTTTTTGATCTGTGCAGGGACAGTGATTTAATGAGTTTTGGTTACATTCACTAGCTTTGAGAGTTACATTATTTCAATAGGAAACCAAGTGCTGATATCCAATAATTTATAAGGTAATTTTTCAAAGCCACTACCTGAAGCTTTATGAACAGAAGTAGACTGTAAGAAAATGGCTGATTTATGAATTGGAAGAATGAAAAAAAAAATCCCTTGTATGTTAAGAAGTAGGCATTATATAAGAAATTATTCTGAGGCCACGATCATTGCAGATACCCTTGCATCTCTAAGAAATTTTTTTCCATTCCTAGATCAGTTTTTTTTAAGAGTTTGTAAATGCTAAGAGCATAAATAAGCTGGAGTGGCTGTGTAAGCCTGACTTAAACTCCTTGTAATAGAGGCTCACACCAGCAAACTCAGTCTACTGGGCATCTTCTCCCCAAAAACCAGTGCCTGAGTTCTGAAAAATTCCAAAACACACCACATCTGTTATGAAGAAAACAAAGGAGAAAGCAATTGTTTCGTAATCCTTTTGCAGTCCATTTTGCTATTTCCCTTTAAATGCATCCTGCCCTTTGGCTGTTGTAACTGTGTCTGGAACAGGTAAAAGCTGCACTGGAAATGGATCTGTGTTAGTTTCTCATCTGTCCAAATCATGTTTGTATGGGACTGAAGACTTTATATGAAGTGGATGATATCTCATTTTACCTTTACAAAGAGTATTGAAAGCATGCTTTTACAGAAGAAAATCTAATTACAAAAGAAGTCTTTGATCTATCACAAGAATGAGGGGATTGAAATGACCTTTGTGTCCTTTTTGATGCATTAATAAACAGTGATAATAAGGCTTTATAAGTGAGGTGGTATGGATTGTGAAAATTAAAAAAAAGTCACCTCTGGTTCCTGTTTCTGACCAGTGCTGCTGTATTTTGAAGTCAGGGTAGTCAATGGCTAATACTGCTAGAAAATAATTTCTTTTACCCAAAGATCAGGTGCTGTGTGGGGACTTGTTGGATCAGTGTGGCTTCAAAGGGGAAAGAGGTTTCTGGTGTGGGAGCACCACGTGGGCTCTGGTTAGGGCTGGTCATGTAAAAAATCTCCTTTTTTTGTTGTTCTGAACTTAGTGACAGCTCCTCCCTTGAGAAAGGGTTCTTTCCAGACTTGGAATTTGCTTTGAAGTAATATACACTTTACTGAGAAATAAGTAGCTTTGTAGGTTTTTACAATTACAGTTACACAGCCACCCGCAGATATCCTCAGGGGTAGTTCTTTCTTGAACAGCAGGGAAGCAGGAATTGCAAAAATGAAATTTGCAGGTAGAGGAGAGTCTCTAAAGGATTCTTTTTGATTCTGGTAGAAACATGCTTGGAGTTTATAGCTGGTACTAGAGACTGTGTGTCACATTTGTTTAATTTATTCAGCTGGTTTGTGAGACACATCCTGCTCACACCTTTGAGAAGGGCAGCACAAAGGTGCCAGCAGGACTCTGAATGCTGCTGTAAATCTGCTTCATGATACAAAGTTAGTGGTGCCTAATGATAATCCTGCCTCAGTTTTTAAATGTCACATTTTCAGTATCTGCAGAAAGTCCTGTGTTTGCCTCACCCTTCCTTGTGACAGGCAGTGACAGCAGAGAGGGTGGAATTTTTCTAGCAGCTGAATTCCCATTAGCTTAGCAATAATGTTTCTTTATTCTAAGAGTGTTTGCAGTCTCTCCTGGGACAGAAGTTCACCTTAAAAGCAGATAGCAAAAACCAGCTCCCTGTGGGATAGATAAGGAAGAAGTCAGTGTTATCCGTCCCCTTGTAATCTGGGAGGAGTTGTAGACAGAGTGTTTCAGATTTCACACGCAGATTTCTCATAAGTATTGCCAATTTACAAGCCTGTGCAGCTTGAACTCCCAAACTGGAAGTGGTACTTGGAAATCAGTGGTGGCAGTGTGCTGAAAATAACCAAAAAGGTAGCAAATGTCAGCAACTTGGTTTTGTTTTGTTACAGGCAACACATCAATTAAAGACTAACCTTCCTTCCTCACTAAAACCACAATATATTTGTCAGATTAGGAAAATTACATGTTTTAGGATGTGTGTAAAAATGGAATGATAATTTTTCAGCTTTCATTTGTTTGGAAGGCAGTGGGTATAGGTATGTGTATGCCCACGAGCCATAAACATTGCCATTTTTTAAATATTTGAGTAAATTCTCTTATACATGGTGTATATTGTTGTAGTTACCTTGAGGAGCAAGTATTGTTGATTTATATAATTTGAGGATATCAGCCATGCAGTCATGCAGCAGAGTGCTGACCTACCTTAAATTTATACAAGAGATGGCAGCTTAAAGGTGTTACAGGTGCTGTTGGCATTAACTATTACTGTGCTTTTACATTGAGTTCATTAGCTGAAAAATATAAACCGGTGTCTGAGCCATGTATTTGTCTCCTTTAACCAAGTCCCATCTGTATTTTCAGGTTAAATGGGCTAAGGAAAATTACCACCACAATATTGGCTCCCCATATTCCTTACGTTTGGCTTCTGCTGATGCCACAGGGAAAATCATAGTGTGGGATGTGGCCACAGGCACAGCTCGCTGTGAGATACAGGAGCACTCCAAGCCCATCCAAGGTAATGACAGTGCCTGTGTTTATGTGGCACTTATTTTGTGGAGCATTGTGTACAAATCCATCACCTGCCTTTTATAAACTGTGCTCAGTTCTGACAGGGAGTTTTCCTCTTGGGATTTCCAGCCCTCTCTATGTTTACTTGTTCTTTTTATGAGTAAATATAAGATTTACTGTCCTCCAGAGGAATGCTGTGAGATTTAATTCATTATGGTGATGTTTCCCAAGATCTTGTGACAAAAAGGTAGAATCTGTTTTTATGAATGTTATTGATTGGAATAATGACATTTACTATGTCGAGTACATCTTCCTGCTCTTCAGCTGGAGTTGGTTTTTTTGGGGGCATTTCAGCTATTTTAAAAACTTGTGATGATGCTCATGTTATACCTGCTGGGCTTCTAATATCTATGATGTAAAAGACTTCTTATGAAATTTGGTTGTTTGGTTTTTGTCATTATTCTGTTTAATAAATCCTGTGAAAGAAAATGAAACATTTTAAATCTGATACTGGGCCACTGAAAATTTGCTTATTAACTACAGTTTAATAACTACAGTTATTTACTACAGTAAATAGTTTTATTACTTTTTGTTTGTGTGTGCTTTATAAATTGGGTTTTATTTACTCCTGACACCAATTCACTGGAGGTTTAAAGAAGTTCTGACCATGTCATTTGAAGATTTCTAGTTTTTCAGATCAAATGAAGCATTTTATTTTCTATGAAACCAGGGAAAGCTCTTACCAGCTCTGCAAGAGCTGACTGTTACACTCAGTTTCATTTTACTCGAGCTTAAAATTAAAAGGTTTTAGAGTGGAGAAGACATTTGTGTCCAGGTCCAAACTGATACCATCCCAAATATGAATGTTATTCCCTATTTCTTTTGACAGACATGCAGTGGCTGTGGAATCAAGATGCTTCCAGAGATTTACTGCTTGCTGTTCACCCACCAAATTATATTGTACTGTGGAATGCAGACACAGGCACCAAACTTTGGAAGAAAAGTTATGCTGAAAATATCCTGTCTTTTTCATTTGACCCCTTTGATCCCTCACATTTAGCTTGTAAGTTTATATGTATAAAACAGTGGGGTCTGGATATGTGTGACCAGGAAAATTGTTAAACTGGAATGTAAATGTTGAAATTAAAAGTACTGATTGGAGAGAATAATGTCAGAAATGCCAATAAGAAGTTGGAAAGCAAAGACAGGGAGCCTTTGGCCAGTGTGGAATCTTTCAGACAGTGCTTTTATGTGGGAAGGGGGAAAGCAGGCATCAATGGAGAAGTTAGAGATCTGAAAAGAAATGTTTGAAACTTTACAAAAAGGAAGTGTGAAGTGTGCAGAGGGAGCTGGAGAAAGCCAAGGATAGAGAGCCCTGTGAAATGTGAAAGACCATAAAGGGATGGGTGCTGAGGGAGAAGCCAGTGAGATTAGTAGACCAAGAATAAATGTTATTTTCAACAGAAAGGATTTTAGAGGACTCTGTGAAATCAGTACCAGAAGCAATTCAGATGTCAAGGGGGATGTAGTGAAGATTTATTAATTTTAGCAGAAAGAAACTGAGAGATATAGGAGATATAAGGCCGAGTCACCATTTTCATCACTCCTGATCTGTTATTTGACAGTGCAGTTGCCAGCCTTTGTAGTTTGGGGATTTTTTTATCTGCCATGTCATTCAACCTTCTATAAACACTTCAGCTGTACAGTTGAGCTTTGTGCTGCAACACAAATAATGTGATTTAATGATTATTTGTGCAATGCTCTGCAGGAGAACAAAAAATGGTGGTACAGTCAGTGTGTATTCTGTCTTCTATTTGCATTGTGAATCTTAAAGAAAAACAGTGAGAGAGAATAACTGAGCTTCTGCCAGTAATACAGTAGTTTTTAATAGAAACTTAATTTTGAAAAGTTGAGTTTTTTGGATATTAATTGATTTTAATGGACCATCTGCTGCTCTTTCAGTTAAAAAATGCTGATTGTCTACAATTATGAGTTTTCTATCCGATACAGTATTACCAAAGTTGTTAGCATTTCTCCTCACCAAAATGTCATTAACATGGAATGCCACAATCAAATTGCAGACTGAATTGTGCTATTTTTCTTTCTTGGTCCAGTGCTCACCAGTGAAGGAATTGTGTTCATCTCTGACTTCTCCCCTTCCAAAGCTCCTGCCAGCTCAGGGAAGAAAGTTTACATCTCTAGTCCCCATTCCAGCCCTTCTCACAACAAGCTGGCTGCTGCTACAGGGGCCAAAAAGGCCCTTGATAAAGTAAAAATCCTCATCAGTAATGAAAAACCAAGGTAGGTTGCAAATATTTCTTCTCAGGTAACACTTTGTATAGCTGATTTTATCAAAGTACTTAGGTTAAAGCCTAACACAATAGAATCAAAATTGAAGGGAGAAATGTGTCTGAGGGTGATTTCCCATGAATGCCAGTAAATGTCAGGGCAGCCAGCACTGTTCCTGAGTGAATTGCTTTGGATTTGAGATGTGCAAGAATTACACTTGTTCCATTTGAATGAAGTGCAATTTTAAAAATTGTTCTGTAATCTTATTTAGACAAAAGTCAAGAGAATGTATTTTTTGGAATTCAGTGATGCTTTGCACTGCTCTGACAGATCAATGGAAATCTGCAGTTGCCTTGTGATCAAAATAGAGGTTACTTGAAAAATGTAGTTGCAGGAAAAATAATGCAGTTAATTTTATTTTGAACTGGATCTGTTCGTTGACACAACCTGATAAAATTCATGTCTGACTTCACAGTGCTGAATCTGTAACACTCAACGACTGTCTGCAGTTGTCATATTTGCCTTCCAAAAGAAACTACATGCTCTTACTGTATCCCAGGGAAATTCTGATTCTTGACTTGGAGGTGAATCAGACCGTGGGCGTGATTGCCATTGAAAGGACAGGGGTGCCTTTCATACAGGTGAGGAAGATTTGATTGGGTTTTCTCATTGTAGCAGCAAACAATTCAATCAAAACCTTTCGGTTATTTTTTTCCAATTAATTGACTTCCTTAGTCACAAATCCCCTGCTGGAGAAATTCCTGGAAGTGTTGCCTTAATGGTAACATTTGTAATGATTTGCTTAAACACCAGGAATTGTAGGCTCCCTTGCAAAGGGTGAGGTTCTGACTGAGCAATCTAACAGCCATCTCTTTGCCCAGGTAATCCCTTGTTTTCAGAGGGATGGGTTATTTTGCCTGCATGAAAATGGTTGTATCACGCTAAGGGTTCGCAGATCCAACTGCAGCATCACTGCAACTCCAAATGAGGAGCCAGGTGAGTTTTGCATCAAAAATGAACTTTGATGCATTTTAATTAATAATTTAACACCAATAATGACCATCATGCCTCATACAGGATGGTGAATCTAGTGCCCTTCTAGTGTTTTGTCTCTTATAAGTTGAATTTAAATTTAGTTTTATGCTGTGTTCACCCAAAACAAATTCAAAACGTTTTAAATTCCTAGATATTAAGTGTGAAATAGATTGTATTAATATCCTGAATATCCTTTTATTACCTAAATTTATTACCTAATTTTATTACTTAAATAATATTTAAATTAGTATCTGGCATAACAGTCACATATACAATGATGCTTTAAATAAAATATCAGTTTGTTCATTTTATCTTTAAGAAAAAAGCTTTTTTTAGGCAAGCACAAGATTTTGGAAATAATTTGGTCAATTGGAAAAATTGATTTTAGACCTAAGATATGGGCTTATATTTAGATTAAAATCTGAATTATTAAACTTTTGTCTCATGAAATGTTACTAAAAATGGTCTTTTAAATCTAATGGTGGAGGTTGGAAAAAAGGGAAAACATAGTGAGGTTTGGTTTGGGCAGTTTGCTAATTTCTGCTGAGCTGCATTGCTGGTTTCCAAGTTTACCAAAAAACCTGGAGCTTTGGCTTATGGAGAGCAGATGTAGGTTCTGCCCAGCTATGAAACAGTTAGTGTTTTAAGTTTTGCAACATTCACATGGAATAATATCTTTTGGAGAACTTTCCCGAGCTTTGTTGTGTACTGTGAGATCAAGAGTGTGTTGGTGTTGATTGCTTTTCCCCATTGTTGCCCAGGAAGCACATGGATTTCAGTCAGAGTGCTCAGCCATGCTTCACATTTCCCTCTGCTGATTGCTCACCTCCCATGGTTTTCCCTTTGCTGTTGCAGACCCAGAGCCAGCCCAGGAGCTGGTTTATGATTTAAGAAGTCAGTGTGATGCCATCAGGGTGACCAAAACAGTGCGACCCTTCAGCATGGTGTGCTGCCCCGTGAACGAGAACGCCGCCGCCCTCATCGTCAGTGACGGCAGGGTGATGATCTGGGAATTAAAATCCAGCATTTCTGCCAGGAGTGTGCGGAACAGGTAATGGGATTTACTTTTCTTACCAAAGGTTCTTTTTTTTCCCGAGTGGTGTTCGGTTTTCCATTGTATTTTCAAGGCAGCAGTGATCCCTCTGTGCGGGGAAGTGTTTCGTGCACTCTACATGTGTGTGAGGGGAGGAAGAGGAACAGATTATGTCATCCAGAGAAATCAGTTCCCTTTCTTTAGGGAAGTGCAGGAATTGTATTTATTCTTTTTTTTGTTTTTTTTTTAAAAAGGCAGTTCCATCCTGACTGTCTGAACTAAGAAAATAAAAGATGGCTATTCACTTTAGTTTGGGGATGTATTTTCCTCTCATTTGGCTTTCTTCAGACAATGTAATTTCCCTCAGGAATGAATCCCTTGCTTTCAGTCACATGTAAGGACCGAAATGAGTTTTGGTCCAAAAGAACTACACTTTTAGTAGGGGAATAGATTTCTGCTGGATTGTGTGAATTTGACATTGAGCAATATGAGGCTGCACAGCAGGTGACTGGAATATGGTGGTATAAACAATGTTTTTATACACAGAGCCTTTAGAATTTTAGATTTGGAGCAGTCCCTCAAAATACTGTGTGAAGTGATACTGTGCTTTGAACAGTCAATGTATTAAGGTTGTTCTGCTGCAATAACCCTTTAATGTACTATGGAATAAAATAAATAACTTGCTGCCATAAAAGTAATAGAATTCTTCTAAATGTCAGTAGTACCAAACTTTCAACTCAGATCCTCTTGTTGCTCATCAGAGATTTAGTATTTTTATTCTTAGTGCTAGATGGATTCCTTGTGCTGCAAAGCTGTTTAGAATCCAAATATTTTTGGTTTTTACTTCTTCTATTCTTAAGAGTTATTTCTAAAACATTGATCTTTGTCAGGAAAAGCATGCCATTATAAGAGCCAGGTAGGTCTCTGCTCTTTGCTGGTGGCACAGAGCTGCCCCAGCCCAGCAGAATGTGACTGCCAAGGCTGCAGGGGCTGTTTGAGTCTCTTGGGGATGGAGTTATCCTTGGAGGAATCCAAGGAACTCGTTCCCATTTCTTTTGCAGCAGTTCCAGTGCATCACCTCTGTATTCCCCTGTCTCCTTCTGTGGAATCCCTGTAGGAGCATTCCAAAATAAACTTCCAGACCTCTCATTAGACAACATGATTGGTAAGAATTTCTTTCGTTGATACCACTGCTACTAATTTCTCATGGGTTTGAATCATTGTACATCTTACCTTACTTAAGAACTTGAGGTACTAGAATTATTTTCTCATAGTAATGCTGAAATAGAATTCCTGTTTGCTAAAGAAATTATCAAATAAATCCTCTTGAGGATTTTGTGTTGAAAACCAATGTTCCAAATTCATTTTCTTTGAGGAAAAAAAGTATTTTAAAATGGAATTTGGACAAAACACTCTTGATTTATTGTTACTAATCTTAACAGCCATTTTATCTGACACTTCTCCTTTTTGTGAAATCTATACAGCAACCAGTGTTCAGGAAAGTTTCATCATACAAAGCTCAAGAGGAAGAAATGTGTCTTACGCATCATTTGTAATTTTTTTACTACATAAATTTCTGTCTGAAAACTTCCTATAACGCCTCCAGTTAAAATTTCATGCTAACAAGAGCTTTCATTTTGAAGCAGGTCAAGGTGCAAGCACTGGAGAAGAGTTTAGGAGTTCCTTTGTGCAGGAAGTGCACCTCAAATTCCTGCTGACAGGACTTCTGTCGGGGCTGCCTCTGCCCCCCTTCGCCATCCGCATGTGCCCGCCCCTCACAACCAAAAACATCAAACAGTATGAGCCCATCCTCGCTGTTGGTGAGTGCCTTCAGCAGCTTACCCATTGCTCTGAAGAGAGTAGATCCTGTGTTAAATACAAATGCAGTTGCTAGTACAGAAACTATAAATCTGTCTGTTGGTCCTGTGTAATTTATTGCAGATAGTGACTCTTGTGTCGGTTCGGTTCTCTGAGTCTTTGGGTTCTTTTTTCCTGCCTTGAGTTTAAGCAGTGCTGCCTGGAAAATGCAATATAGTAGCAAGTTTTTATTTATCCTGTTATTTATTGTGATGTTGGTCTGCTGAGACACTTAGCATTTTATATGTTGCTCTCACTTCATTCTGAATGGCAGAAAATAGAGGCTTCTGCAGCCCTGCATTCCTAGAACAAGTAAATGAACTTTACAGAGACTTTATTTTTGCTCTGATATGAATTTATAAAATTACTCTTGCAGCACGTTATTTTTTCTGGATGCATCTATTCTGTCTTACCACAAATGTAGTTAAACTCATCTAGCTATTAGAATAGTTGCCAGTGAGCTCCTGAAGTATTAACTCAGAATTTTCCCTATTTAAAGCTGATTTTTCTGGCATCCTCTTTCAGAGTTGTGCTCTGAACCATAAGCACATGACATGATGTGATGCTGCTAAAATATAATTTGTGGTTTTCCATGAGCTGACACTGTTAAAAAAGGTGAAATATAAAGATTAGAAAACAAATAGGTGTAAAGTGCATTTACAGCAAGGTCTTTTAAAACTTAACGTACCTGAATGGCTCTTTAGGTATCCATTGTTGTATTTCATAGAGGTGATAGGAATATAAAGAAGTGTCTAATGGAAAATTGTAAGTTTCAGTATTTCAGAAGGTTTTTGATGTAATTGAAGCTCAAAGCTACTAAGTTACTGATTTCTAATTTGAAAGAAGTCATTATTTCAGGATGAGAAAGCAGAATTGCTTTAATGATTCCATAAAATCTACCCAGCTTCTTTCCTGCCATTATTGGGGGATAACAATATTGAGGCATTTACTCAATCTCCAGTAATCAAAGCAAAAAGAAACATTCCTTTCTTCTTCAGCTGGGTGGGTGTGTTGTGGAAATGCAGGAAGAATAATCAGAATAATCAGATTTTCTGCAGCCTCTACAAAAAGGTTTGGGAAAATGTCTTGATCCAAGTGGATATCAGGGGCTGCAGAGGATTTAATATTTGAGATTTAACTGCTAGAAATTAACATTGTTTTTGTAAAATTGTAAAATATAATAGTTACAAGTATCTAAAAATATATATATAGAGAGAAAAATAGCTGTAAATCCTGCATTTTCACTAAAGCATGGAAGAAAAGAATAAAATCTGTGCCTGTATTTTTTTAATCAACTTTATAGGTACAAGCAATGGCTCTGTCCTGGTGTTTCACCTTACAAGTGGACTCCTCCACAAAGAGTTAAGCATCCATTCCTGTGAAGTCAAGTAAGATTTTCATTTTAATTCCTTCTATAATCCTTCTAGGGAACAAATGCTGAAACACCTGAGTGATGTTTCCCAGCAGTGTGAGTGTCTTGCCTTGCAGTTAATGAAATCAGGAAAATTGCCTGTTGAGTGCTCTACCCTGACAGTGCCTTTGCTGGGTATGAGCTGTAACACCCTGACAAAACTGTGAGGAAAATGACATTGAGAGGAATACTGGAATTGCATCTCTGCCTGCTGATCTGGGGTGCATATCAACTGCTCCAGTCTCTTCAGTGCACTGCAGGACAAAGAAGTCTTTTTTTAGGATGGGAAACTTCATTTATTTTCTAACTCTTGGGATTGAGTCCTTTGAAATAATGCTGGTTGGTATGTCAGCATTTATTTACTTTATCCCCTTGGGGCTGAAGTTGCTGTTGATGCAGTTCTAGTCCTAAGGGAGGTAAGGAGAATTTTTTTAAAGACTGAATATAAGAATCAGTATTTATCCATCCTAAGAAGGAGCAGAGTAAGTTTTAAAGCTTTTGTGCTGTGTGTTGGTGTGGCAGAACTTTTTGAATAACTGATGGCACAGATATTCAAAGTGGTGCTTGCTGGGTGCATATTTCCAGGCAGATTTAAGCATGAAAATAAAATACTTACTTCTAGTACAAATATTGGTAAAAATTTGTGTCAGAATTGTGTGGTGAAGCCTTCATCTGGTTAAAGTCTGCATTCTACTGTGTATTCTGTAAGAAATTAAGTACAGGTTACTGAGAATAAGGAGCTCTGAGAGTTCATCATGGAAACCTGCTTGGACTCTACCACCAAAATAAAGTAACTTGCTTTATGTTTGTGGTGTGAGTACTTGGCACTGTAAGAATAGAATTCCCCTTTCTCTTCTAAACCTTTGAATCTCTTGGTGTTATACCATTAACTACACATGAAATTATTTTCATTTTGCTTTTCTACAAGAGGAGAGTCCTTTTTTATTACAGCAATTATAGAACTCAAAATGAAAACCCCTATTCATATTTCACATGTCAAAAAGAAAAATTAGATGGAGAGGGAGGAGAAAATAAACACAGTTTTGAAAAAAAAGCCTTGTGCATTACTAGAAGTATTGCTAGTTTGGGTTTTTCAGCTTTGTGAAGGGTTTGCAGCTTTTGAGAAACTTTAAGAATATATTGCCTTTTGCCTTTCTAGCAAATGTCCCTAACAAGTGTTTTTAGAATTCATATAAAATGTTTGTGGGTTCTATTTAGCCATAAGCTGTTATCAGGGTAAACCTTTTAAATATTTGTTATAGTTTCCTCAATTGTCTGAATGACTTTCTACATTAATTTTTATAAGTTCAAGGGAATGCTTCAAGCAATTTAGATTAAGGCAAAGGGATTCTTTTTTTTTAATTAATTTTCATGGAATGCAGAAGTTTTTCTTCCATGGGGAATTGTTATTTTACCTCTAAAATGCAGATGGATTGAATAATGCCTCTGTTTCCATTTTATCTGAAAGAACACCTTCAGGGACCATCATTATTTTGTTAGGTAATTGAGAATACCCTGAAATTGTAACTCAGGGCCAGCAGAGTTCTCAGTGCTCTGTACTGAGGAAGAGAATGTAATAAAAAAAAGGCAATTTTCCTTTCTAAATCGAGTGTTACAAATTAATGGCCACTGAGTTGTTTGGGTGTTAGCAATTATGATTTTTTTTATATATATTAAAGTACTCTACATATGTAGTCACATGCTGATTTTTTTGTTTGGTTAATTTTTTGTTTGTTTTTATTTAAACTTTGAATCTGTGTTATGACTAGAAGGGGGAACAATTGCCTTTCTGTCCTTCCTTTAAAGATAGTTTGTACTTGTGGGTAACCTTGAATATTCATTTTGTTTATGATTATCACTTAGCTTTCACTGTTTGTTTAGAATTATGGAAGTAAATACTTTTCTGCTGAGTTTAATTTTATTTTTATAAGGAGATTGAGGCAAGAAGCATCAGAAATGCTTACAACACAAAAAGAGGGAAAATCAATCAGGCCACTGCCAGGAGCGTAAGTGAGGGGGAAAATCAAGAAGGGGATTTTGGCCTGGCAGAAACTGAGAGCAGGAGTCAGGATTCCTTCAGGCCAGAGGGAAATGCAAATTATTCTTGTTACTAAACTGGAAGAACCATGAAATAACCAAGTCTGATAGCTGTGCACAGTAGGCAATACAGGAGACAACAAAACATCTTCAGTGCAGGGGAGAATATATTTGAGGCAGGCAAATAAAGTGCCTGCAGTGCAGCTTTCAGCTCAGTGGCACATTTGCAGCTCTCAGTGCTGCTCTTGCTCATTCTGACTGCAGAATAGCTGTGACTGGAGCAGTGCTGCTCATTCTTTTTCACTGAAGCTCAGCAAGTTCAAGGCTGCAACAGCCTTTCTTTTTAAAATTAAAATCTCACTGACTGTAACAAGAATGTCTATGGCCTGCAGGCACGCCTTGAAAATTACTATATTGCATCCCAATTTTAGCAGTTGAATTGAAGCTGTTTTAGCATTTGAATTTCAGCTGACTGCTCTTTAGGAAACTGCTTTGCAAACATTCATCACCTCTTTAAAAAAACTTTCCTTGAATAGAGAAATTAAAATGAAAAATGTCTACCACCACTTTGGGAGCACATATGGTTTAATTTCCCATTCTGCCTTTCTCTTTTTCTTACAATCCTTAAATTTAAGTAGCAGCTGCCATGTCATAAAGTCACAACAATCTATTCCCAACTAGAAATGTAATTTGTGTTTTTTATCCACTTCAGTGCATGTCGTGATTTGTTTGCATTGGAAACATTAATCAAAATAACTGAGTCTCACTCCTGTAGTAACTGACACAAGCTGAATGTACAGAATCTCTAAATGTTACATTTTAAAAGGGTGGATTCAGTCTGAGAAGTGATTGGCAGCTGAATGTAACCCTTCATTCTGGTAGGCAAAGATGATTTTTATGAAGAAATTTTTGCTGTTTCAATAAGGAAGCCATTACTTGTTTCCATCATTAAAAATTGAACCTCTGTCTTCAGATTCTCAATTTCTATGCGTGACAAGTGACAAAAATGATGTTGTTTCAGGTGCAAGTAGTTAGCTGAGCTAAGGTTTCCTTTTGATTCTGAGTGTCTTGGGTTTCTGTTGATTTTTATTGGTATTGACAGATGGCCAGGCAGCAGCAGAGAAAAAGGACTTGCCCTGGTAAATCTGAGCTGATGAAAGAAGTGTAGAAAATGCTTCAGATCTTTGCAGGAGAATGGTAAACAACTACCAGCAATAACAATGAAGCAGAGTGGACTTTTTCCCAAAAAACATAGCTGAGCAACAGATAAATGGAAGGGTGTCAGAATTCACATTTCTTCCATTTCAGAAAGCTCCCTGGATTCATGACCCTTTGGAGACTTGCAATGTCACCCATTACTGCAGTTGTAGATTCCTATTCAATCACGCCTGAAATGTTTCAAGTAATAATTGAATACTTCTCATTTTGATTGAAATTAATGGTTGAACTTCCATAAGTCCTGCTGGGAAAAAGACTGGGCTCTAAATTTTTAACTTTTTTTTTAGGACTTAGGAATAAAGCTTCTCATGTTTTTAAAGCTTGAACTAAAATAATATAAATTTGACTGTAAATTGTATGTGCTAAATATTATGGGAGTGCTTTTTGGTTTCACCCCTGTACATGGTATTTAGGAAACTTCTATTTAATGCAGTGTGAGTTGGATTTACTGACAGTAAATCATAAATACTGTTATTTATCTTTCTCATACTGCACATATATTCTTGCAAAGCACGCAGCTGGTGTAACAGAATACTTGTCCTGGGAGCAGTTCTTAAGGAATCTGTGTTTGAAGGCTTTGAGGAAAGCTTAAATCCTTTTATCTGTGTTAAAATGAAGTTGAGCACATGTGTGTATTAGAGCTCAGTTTTCTTCAGAAGAGCTCCTTGATTTATTTCACCAATAAAGCAATTTTTGCAGGCACCAAGTGTGTGTGGGAGATGGGGCTGGAGAAAGGTCTTGTTGAGGACCAGTGCCACTTGCAGTCCCTTTTGCCCTGGGGTTTATTTCAGGAATTGGCTGAGGACCCCTCTGTGCTGCCAGCATGTTCTGAGCACTGGCATTGACATCCTTGCAGCACTGCAACGGGCTCTGCTTGGGTGTGAGCTGAAAGAACACAAACAAACAAACAAACCAACCAGGTTGTTGGTTCTCTTGTGAAATCTCTTCAGGGCCTCTCTTTTTGTATCATCTTTATTTCTCCTCTCTCTGGACTGAAAGAATTAAAGACTACCTGCACTGCCACCCACATGAAGGTTTTCCTGTGTGCTGGGAAATTGGAGTTGTTTGATGGTAACCTCTGATGTGATCAGAGCAAGGCTTTTAATCCATTCTAGAGCTGAGGATCTGTGAGGACTTTTTGCAAAAGTTAACTGTGTTTCTGCCTAAATTTTTTATTTTAACCAAAGGAAAACTAATGCAGTCTGAAAAGAAAGCTGGTCTTGGTTTTAATTCAGTAACTTTATATTTACACCATAGTTGTTAATGTGTAGCTTCTTTTTATGCTTCAATATGATGTTTCCAGAAAGTGTAGAAAATTACATCTGTGCTGAGTTTTTAAGAATATATGTGAAAAAAAATACTTCAGCCTTTTGGCAATTCAAATATATTGGCTGATATGCTCCATGTATTTGCTTCTGATCACAGGGGAATTGAGTGGATAAGCTTGACTGGGTTCATTTCCTTTGCCACATCAACACCCAACAATCTGGGACTGGTCAGGAATGAGCTGCAGCTGGTGGACCTTCCAACAGGTTTGTGTTTCCTGAGAAATCTGCACCAGGAGCTGACAGATTTGCTGGGGAGTGACAAATTCTTACTTTCTTTAATTCCTTCTGTTGTCATGAGAAAATAAAATAATAGAGGAGCTTTCACTGTTTCTGCTGTTCTTTGTGAAGCCACCAGATGTGTTTTGTCTGGTGCTCTTTAGACAGATTTGAACCAACACCTTTGGACTGAGTAAAAGAATAATAAATGTCAGCAGGGGGTTTAGAAGCAGCCACACAGGGTATTAGTGGTGATTTTGTTCACAAACTGCACATATTTCCAGCTTTCCAAATGTGTTTTGTCATAGTCTGCACCCCCTGTTTCGTGTGCACCTGGAATTGTGTTGGACCATTTGTTGTGGTTTGTTTTCAGCAACAGGCCAGGCATGTGGTCAGAATTTAAGTGTGAATGAGTGTAGAAGGGATTTTAAACAATAAAATCTGATACTTTTATAAAGAATCGGGAAGGTTAAAAAATAAATGATTCTTCAACTGTACTGGCAATAGCAAAATTAACAGGTTCCACGTGTTGGTTCAACTATTATGGCCTCCTAATGGATGATAAATATATTTATAATGAACTCAATATTTGCATGGTACAAGGAGGTCTAACTGGGGAGATTAGACAGCCCAGAACTGGAAGCACTTCAATAATTTTAAATTATTTTTGAATGTGAAAACCTGGAGCCATTTAAGTTAAGCCATTTACTAATTGAAGAGCCCAAATCTTGTAGCACGTGGCTAGTTCTGAATTGCTTTATATAAAGTGATATTTCTTTTTAATTGAGTTTTTTTTAAGCTTATGGAAAAACCTCAGTTGTTGTATTTCCAGGGTGCTGCACAGAGAGGTTATTCTTGTAGCATAATATTGTTGTAAAGCTTTTTCATATAATGTCTTTTGTTCATTTGTTTAAAATCAAACCAGAAAAGATATGTGCATTGGGAAATTAATCTCATGTA
Source organism: Sitta carolinensis (assembly GCA_032173965.1). Classification (NCBI taxonomy): domain Eukaryota; kingdom Metazoa; phylum Chordata; class Aves; order Passeriformes; family Sittidae; genus Sitta; species Sitta carolinensis. The sequence continues at coordinate 30,486,119 of CM063287.1, forward strand.
AAATGGGAATCTGATTTTTCACTCAGCTTTTGAATCAGTGTAGAGCATTTAGACAGAAGTTTTAAAAGGTTCAGAATTTCTCCAGGCAACCAAGTTTTGAATAAATGTGAATACCTAAGATCTTTTGGTTTGCTTAAAAGTGGTATATTTATTCTTTTAAAGCTTTCAGGAAAGGCACAACAATTTAACTGTTTGATTTTTGCCTCTTCCTTCACTTTCTCTCTCCTAGGTCCCCAACTTTCTCTTTTAGGCCTAGGAAAACTGCTGATTCAGATTTACTTTGTCAACATTCACATGTACATTTGTGAATAAAAATATGAAAGAAAATTGCTAAGATGTTGGAAACAGAGGGGAAATAATTCCAGTAGCCTCTGACAGGAGAGCTCTAACTCATGTTCTTGATAACTAGATTTATTCATGTAGCTGGCTTAAGTAATTTAGCTGTGAGCTAAGATTTATAGCTTGAATTTTCCTTGAAAGCTAAGGAGAATGAAACTTGCATAGAAGATGCTGTTTGTAGGTCATTATTTATTTTAGTGATATCTCTAACACCTATAATTCTGCAACACTTCTACAAGTGGATGAAAATTTTGTTGGGGATGAGATTTTAAACTCTTAAGATTTATTCTTTTAGCTGGAAGGAAAGAGAGAATGGTCCTGATAAGTGTAGAATGCAGCTCACCATGAAATACTATCACACTTAGTTCATGGCAGTTAATTTCTCTTATCAAATTTGAAATCTGTTAATGAATTTCCTCCTTGGGGAATGGAGAGAATCTCTCATTTGCTTCGAGTGGAAAATAATACATCTTTGCACTCTTTCTCTATATTTATGTAATCCTGATGCATCCATTTGAGTTGCTGTTCTCTGGAAGTCAGTCAGGAGTTAGATTTGACAGAAGAGTTTACATTATATTTAATGTTAACTTTGAAATTTTAATGATAGACTCCAAAATGCAGTAAAATGAAATACAGTAAAGCTTTGACAGCGACAATGTTAGCGATGACAGGTGATTTGGAGATGCTTAGTTTTGGTTTGTGAACTGGTTCTGTGTACAGCAGAGGAGTTGATAAGCTCTTTCTCGAGTTCTCTTCCTTTCTTGAGTGTTGGTGTTGCCCCTGTTTTGCCCCAGGCAGGAGCATTGCATTCCGGGGGGAGCGAGGCAACGACGAGCCAGCCATCGAAATGATAAAGGTGTCTCATTTGAAGTAAGTGCAGCAGCCTTGGGAAGTTTGTAAATGCCACTGTACTGCATCAAAATCCTCATAACATCCTAGACATTCCAAGAAAAGAAACCACTTTGGAGTGTATAGGAAAATGCTCAACAGCATCAAGAGGAAAATGCTTCCAAATAGTGATTCCAAGTGAAAAAGCTGTGAATGTTTCTGTGGTTGACTTTGTCACTTCAGGATCCAATCCCATTGCAAGATCAGTAATTAATATTTTATTTCTTACAGGAATTGTGTTTACTGAACAGGCATTTTGATAATGTTAAGGAGAATAAAAGTGCTGAACTGTTTTTTTCAACTTTGATTCTGCTCTGAGTTAATTCTCTTTTCTATAACTTCAGCCTTACTTAAAACTATGAAGTTTGGCATTAAAGATTGGATGATTATTCATGTTTATTTAGCCTTTGTAAGTATTTCACACCTTTATAATAATTGTCTGCTGGAAAATTAGAAGTGAGATACAGTTTGAAAAATTGACCAAATTGTTTCCTTTCAAGTCCTCGTTATTTTGAGCTCAGGCCTGTGACAGGAGGCCCTGATCCTCATTGTATCAAAAATAATAATTATAGTACTCTGGAAAATCACTTTCTTGTATTAATGAAATTAAAATAGTGTTGAGTTTAATAGGGCATTGTCTCTAAATCTTCAAAGCTTCTTCTTTACAGTGGAGGAAAAAAATTAATGTCCTCTAGCTTGCACAGAAATATTTTTGTATGTAGCAGTTCCAGAGAATTTGGAAGAGTTCAACCATAAAATGTTCTTAATAATGCATTAAATATTAAGAACAGCCATGGGCTTAGATGAAGAGGCTGGAGAGTGTTGAGTGAGACAAGAAGGGAGGGTCACTTGCAGAGAGATGAATGCAGTGCCTGAGAGGACAAATTACTGCACAGCCTCTGTATTTTCAAGTTAAATGTGAATAGTGGTAGATTAAAGGTGTTTACACTCATCCAGCTCCACAGATGAGCAGTCTGAAGACATGATTGACAAGTGTGAGATGATTTTATACTCATTTATGCTGGGATTAGGAAGTTGCATGCATCTGCAGGAGGGAAAAACCTCTGTCCAGCCTGCAGTCTTGTGGGTTTTTCTGGTTTTTTGTGCCATCGACTCAGGCTGAACATGGTGAGATCAGAGGTGCTGCTGCTCTCTCTGAATTATTCCCCTTGTCTCCTCCACAGTAATTGTACAGAACCACCTGACAGAAATTTATAATTCTGTAAGCTTTGAAGAGAGCTCTTTTTCAGACATTCTTTTGCTGCTCAGTAACTCAAGGGAATCACGAGCTTCAGAGGGGGATTTGATTTGCTCTGCTAACTCGTAGTTTTTGAGGGCCTCCAGAGTGCTGCTGTGAACAACACATGTGAAGTAAAATGCTCAAAGGACTCTTGCTGGAGTAAATTCTCATTTGTTTCAGGCAGTATCTAGCTGTGGTATTTAAAGACAAACCACTGGAGATCTGGGATGTCAGAACTTGCACTCTGCTCAGAGAAATGTCTAAAAACTTCCCTACAGCCACTGCTTTGGTAAGGAATAAATTCTGGTACTATTTAATAAATGTAATACATTGGAATAGTATAACATCTTCGAAGAATTTTGCAGCAAGTGTTGCTGTAGCATGTACAGAGAAGTGCTTTACCATTTCATCTGTCACCAGATGGAGGCAGGAGAAAAGGAGGTTCTGCTGAAGAAATCTCCTCTGCCCCTTGGGTGATGGAGAAAGTACTGCAGAAAGCAATCTCCTTGGAAATCATTACAAAGCCCCAGTAAATTCAGGGAATAAAGCTTTGTCTTTTCCATTTTTCCTGGGCCATTTTCTGCAGGAATGGTCACCATCCCATAACTTAAAGAGCCTGAGGAAGAAGCAGTTGGCAGCCAGGGAGGCCATGGCCCGGCAGACAGTGGCGTCAGACACTGAGGTCAGCAGTGTGGAATCCTCTGTGATCAGGTATCCCTCCTCCTGATGTGATCCTGGGCTGCAGCAATTGTTGCTTTTGCACCTTGGGCCAGTTTTCTAATGAAAGGAAAATTTTGGAGCTGATTCTTGAGCGCACAGCTAAACAACTTCATGGGCCTCCCCTTAGTTTCTGTGCGTGGGACTTCGATGTGCTTTGATGTCCCTGTGTCTCTCAGGTGTGTCTGTGGCAGCCCATTGGTTCTTTAGGTAAAACTGTCACTTGCCTTGGCATTTCTGAAATCCTGATGCATCCATTTGAGTTGCTGTGCTCTGGAAGTCAGTCAGGAGTTAGATTTGACAGTAGAGTTTGCAATGTATTTAATGTTAACTTTGAAATTTTAATGATAAACTCTGAAATGCAGTAAAATTAAATACAGTAAAACTTGGACAATATCAACAGTAGCCTTAGAGATGACAGGTGATTTGGAGATGTGGGCATTTCCACAAGAGTGGAAGTAATAAATAGTTAACTGTTAAATAAAGTGTTTAGAGGGATATATGCTCTTTATTTTATGCTGTTTCTGTGCATTGGGTAGAATTTGTCTTGCAATTCTGATTTCAAGAAAGAAATAATTGTGTCTTATTACGTTCTTTTTAAAGTTTGTTGCAGGAAGCTGAAAGTAAATCAGAGCTGAGCCAGAACATCTCTGCCAGAGAGCACTTTGTGTTTACAGGTGCTGATGGGCAGGTTTATCATCTCACAGTAGAGGGAAACTCAGTAAAAGACAGTGCAAGAATTCCTCCAGATGTGAGTTCCACTTTTTCTTTAGCATTGATGCTTTAATTTTTTGCTTAGCTTTGATTGCCAGAAAAAAATCAGGGATAAGCTTTGTAGCAGCAAGCGATCAGTAATGTAGTACTTTGAAATCTGAAATCTGAATTCCAACTTACAAACTGATAGCAGTTCTGTTTTCACAGTCTTACATGTAATTTTTCCTGTTTTAACTGAGTAGAGTTTGGTCTATCATACTGTATATTTTTTTTATATGAATAGCAGTGTTGAAATATTTATTCATATGTTTGAGTCTATTAATCACAAGATATTTTTCTGCTTCTCAAATATTTTCAGGGAAGTATGGGTAGCATTACTTGTATTGCCTGGAAAGGGGATATCCTGGTTCTTGGAGATGTTGATGGAAACTTAAACTTCTGGGATTTGAAAGCTAGAGTGTCCAGGTATGAATGCAAATTAAGTCTGTCAGACATGAGATGATGAGGATTAGAAGGTGGAATGTTTTCATCCTTCCTCTTTTTTGTTCTTCACTGTAGGGAAAAATGCAAGTGTTTTGGAATAAAAATTCAGAAAATATCTACTGTGTTGCAGTTCCCTACATTTAATCTCTTGAGTTTTCAGAAGAATTAACATTTAATCAAGGTTTCAAAAACAGCTGGATGTTTGGGGTTTTTTGCCATTAAATCTGCAATGGCTTCTGGTAAAACATTAAGTACTGTAGTGTTTATTCAAACATTTCATCATTTTAGTTTAATAAATTCCTAATGTGGACATCCATTTGTGTGTGCATATATAGAGAGCTTGTTCTCCTCCTCAGTCTGTGCAATACCAGGATCTGCAAAGTTCCTGGGAAGGATTCAGTGTCCTGCAGTATTGGCTGTAGGATGATGGATGGCTCCTAACCTTGTCTTTCTCAGGGGGATTCCTACACACCGCAGCTGGGTGAAGAAAATACGGTTTGCCCCAGGGAAAGGAAATCAAAAACTTCTTGCCATGTACAACGATGGGGCAGAAATTTGGGACTCAAAAGAGGTGAGTGGCTGTGGGTTTTGATAGGTACCTCTCTTCAAAGCCCACACCTCTGAAAACCAGGGTGAGTGAGGGATTGGGTTTTACTGGGTCAGGATTTCTTGCTGGCAGTTGTGTGATAAAGTCAGATGGCTTTTCTCAGAAGACTTCTACTGCCTATAAAGCATCTTGGAGCTGACAAGTGTCTTCCACTCTTAAAGCTGACAATGTCTGAGATCCTCTTTGTCATCCTCTTGTAATGGTTTTGAGACAGGACTTGAAAATTTAAAGGGGAGTCCCAAATCTGAAACTTTAATCTGTGGACAGGAGATTGCTTTCACTGCAGGTTTCTTCTGTGTATGGTCAATAGATTTAATTTTAGGGAGTACCAGAAAACCAGACACTTGTTCATTAGCATTGTCTATCTTCTCTTCTTACTCAGGAACTTTGTAGTTATGCTCACAAACCTTTTGGGTTTGCTTTGTAGGTCTTTCAGGGGATTAGAATACCATGGGAAGAAAATATAATTGTACTGTTTTAACTTAGCCCCTAGAATAAGTTCAGAGTATCAGGGTATGAAAAGAATTTTAATTTTCTTTCCTATTCACTTTGTAATGAGCACCAAGCACTTAATTAGTGCAATATGAAACTCCACTGATGATAAGAATTGGACATCAGATATGAACAACTACTGTGAATTTCATAAGAGTAGAATATTACCCAATGAGTCTCTCCTTGAAGCACATTTGAATAGTTTTGATGCCACAAGATACTCTTCCTGTAGCTGTTCCCTCTTTTTTTTCTAGGATAAAGGAGTTTCCTGCATGAAAGCATTTAAAATGAAATCCACATTTTCTGTCAAAAGTCTTTCAGAATATCTGTAGTAATATTTTAGTCTCAGCTCTATTACACATCTAATCCTGTCCTGTTAGAAAAGATAACAAAAAGGCAGCTGTACACTATGCTCTAAAGGATTTTTTTTCTCAGCTCAAAATTGGGAAATAGTATTGCTCCAGGGCAACCATGTGACCTACTCCAAGGTTTCTAAATTCTCTACTCTCCAGAAAAGACCATTATTGAAATGATTTATGGCTAACTTCACCTCTCAGCGTGAATTTGGCGCTGTGCCTCCGGGGGTGTGTGACACAGCCTCACAGGGGGTGATGGAGAGGCTGCTAAAAATGAAAAATCCCTGAACTTTTGCAGGTACAAATGGTGAGCAGTTTAAGAAGTGGGAGAAACGTGAATTTCCGGATCTTGGATGTGGACTGGTGCACGTCAGACAAAGTGGTGCTGGCATCAGATGACGGCTGCATCCGAGTGCTGGACCTGGCCATGAAAGCCTCCTGTTTCAGGATGGATGAGCAGGATTTAATAGGTAAAAAATAGGTAATTTAGGGCTCTTTTGCTACCCACTGCTTGATACTCCTGCCCTCCTGTTTGGAGAGTGGAGCTCAGCACTTCGGGTAGAACAGGGAATTGGCACTTGTTGTTATTTCACAAACACGACATGGACTCTGTGATAATGAAAGGACTCTTTTATCAGGGGTGGCTTTCTTTTATATACAGTTTTACACAGACCAATGTGATTGGTGAAATAAAGGTAAACTTCAATCACATTGGTCAAACCAGAGGGACATTGAGAAGAAATCTTTCTTATCAGAAGGAATGAATAATATAAATATTATTACAAAAACATTCCATCACGTTTATCACACTTTCTTGAGAAAGAACATCAGAAAACTAAAACATCAAAAAATTAAAAACATTAGAAAACTAAAATATCAAGAAACTAAGAACATCAAAAAACTAAAACATCAAAACAAAAACGAAAAATCAAAAACTAACATCAAAAACTAAACATCAAAACTAAAAACATTAGAAAACTAAAATATCAAGAAACTAAGAACATCAAAAAACCAAAACATCAAACCTAAAACCAAGCTACAGTTACCTGTGAAGATTTTGATGCCTTTCTACTGCCTTTCATAGATACAGGTCTATTTTTTTATGCTTAGGTCATATAGATGGGTTTTTAATGCAAGTTTAATCTCCTAAATGACACGTACTTTTTAATATCTTAATTGAAATGTAAATGAACAAAATAAGAGCTTTTTGGTACAGCTGTCTAGCAAATAGATTTAAAAAGCATTGGCACATCAATTAGGAATCAGTACCTGTATCACTGATACTCATTACATGATTTAGAAACATTTGTTGGTGTGTAAAAATGTATTTTCTGATTTTTTTAGGTGTCTGTAGACTGATTCATTGCTTTTCAAATTGACCTTTGAAACAGCAATATTAGTGCAATTTTCCTTTTCAGCCATATGTTTAAGAAAGGAATTTAGATATTTAACTAGGTAATTAAGCTACATTTTGTAATATTTATTATTACTGGTGTTGCAAATAACTCTTCTTGCACAGAGTTGCCTTTTGAGTCAATCCTACCTTTACTCATACAATTTCCTAAGTAATTTCCTTAAAACCCAGTAAATTCTAAGGCACATGTAATAAACTGTCATGTGGGGAGCTGTGGTGTGGGTTTGTTTGAGAGTACATGTAATTTATCACAGCCATTTTTGCTATCAAATGAGTGTTCTGCAATATTGAGTCATAAAGATGAATGTTGTAAAGCCAAGCACACTGTGGTAATGTTTTAATTACCAAATCACATTTGCAAGAGTCCTACATCACTCAGTGCACACAAAGTACAAGGAATTGTGAATATTTAATAATGGAGCTGGCTTTGGTACTTGTTTTACTCCTCAGTCACTGGGGAGGATTTTCTTCCTGTCACCCTCCCCTTGTACTGCATACAGACTTACTGACTTTTACATTTGTGTGACAGCACTTAAGGTACAATTTTTATCTTATTAAACTTCCCACCATCTTTTAGAGATGGTGGGGTTTAATCCTTGTATTGTACTATAGGAATGAGGGGGACAAAGCAAAACTAAACATGCTTTATGATATCTTTGGTAAAGCTTTACTTGCTTTGCACCGTGGCCATGCAGTAGCAATAATCAGTGTACACAGCTCTGCCAGAGCCAATATAATGCATTCCAGGAGTCTCTGGCTAAATTCACTGTGGAATGTCCTGAAATTCTCATTTCAGCATGGTTGATAACCCTGTACCTTCTAGGAAATGTTTTTGCTTGAGTGTAGAGATAAGCTTTTATGTCTAGCAGCCTGTGCTGGGTGTGTGAAAAGACTTCTATTTATGCTTTTCCTCGTGCTTGCAAACAAGTTGGGACATTTTCTGATGTACATTTCCTGTGATGCATTATCTGGTGGGGTGTTTTCTGATGTACATTTTCTATGGTGCATTTTCTGTGGTACATTTTCTCTGATACATTTTCTGTGGTAAATTTTCTGTGATATATTTTCCCGAGGTACATTTTCTGATCAGTGAACACAGCATTATTGCATGTGACCCTCTGGACAATGAATCTTTTCCTTTTGTTTCAGAACCTGTCTGGTGTCCCTACCTGCTTGTTCCAAGGGCTTCATTAGCTTTAAAAGCATTCCTGCTGCATCAGCCATGGGATGAGAAATATTCTCTAGATATTATGGACATGTAAGAAGAAATACAGATCTATATGTAACATATTATTATTTTTTAAAGCCTACATCTTTTATTAGTCTTTCTGTGCAAATAGCTGTTGGATGTATAAGTTTCCTCACTCCTGGGGACAGTCAAAAATATAATTACTTCACTATTCACTGCTAAAAGTAATATATAGCTAAGTCTCTAAGGTCAGGTATTTCTTCTGGCTTTCAGTAGCACTTGGCTGTTAAAAACTGCAGTCTGCTTTAAATCCTGGCAATATTTTTATGCCATTATAATACTTCTGAGAAAAACTATGTGTTCTCTTTGTTGTAGAAGTTAATGCAGCAGTCAGAGTTGTTCCTGAAGTGTAAATGATAGTGATAGTTTGAAATCCTGACAGACCTGTCTGTACTCTTGGAGAGCCACGTTCACATCACCAGAGGAGCACATTTCTGGGTCCTGGGTTGACTCATGGTCACACAATAATGCTCTAGGCATTGCCATTTTTATGAATTTTAAGGTTAAGGAATAAAAGAGAAATGGGAAAAAGATTGGCACTGACTCTGAGGTTCAGTGGAAGCAGACTCAATCTTTCATTGCTGTTTTGGAGCTGGTAACTGGATAAAGAACCCTGCATGAATGGCTTCACCAACACAATGTGAATGATTGTTTCCTTGTATGTGCTTGTGATTTTCTCTTCAAGTAGTGCTCATCTCTTTCAGATCATTCTGTCCTTTTTGTAACAACACAGACATCCTCTCTTTTTTTTTTTTAAAATCCAGTGATTATCCAGAGAATGAAAATATTAAAAGCCTTCTTCAAGAGCAGTTGAATTCCTTGTCCAAGTAAGAATTTTCCTATTATTATTTGTGTGAGCTGTGATTTCTGAGATGGCAAAAAATCTGAAGTTTGTGGCAATTCAATTAATGAAAAAAGAATTCTTTTCACCTCTCTAAAGATGTGTTTGAATAATGACAGTTTTTTTTAAAAAAATGATAATTTTAATGTAATTTTAATGTAATTTTTATGTATTTTTAACATAATTTTTATGTGAATTTTATGTAATTTTAAAATTGGTGCTTTAAAAGTACTACAGAGTCAGTACATGATTTGCAACAGACCTGTGGGCATTTGGAATGTTTCAAGCAGAACTTCTCAGGGATTTGGGGGTTCTTGAGGCTGATCCAGACTGCACTGGACATTGCTACTTAAATACTCCAAGGTTTGTTAGGGTTTTTCAACTCTGTGGAGGAGAAAGACAATCCTGAAAATCCTTTGTTGAAGATACAATTCCAGAGTAATGTTGATGCACATTTCTCTCTTTACACAGAAAACAGATTTTGACATTTTCAATTTCAACCTTGAAGATCATAGTTAAAGCTGGCAAATAGACAATTTTATCCATTTTCTTTTTGTCCTTTCATTTAGTAGGATTGAAAAGGTAACAGCTTGTTTTTATCCAATCTGAAACACGTGTGGAAAACCTAAATTCATGCATGTGCATCCCTTCTGCTATGACACCACATAGCTGCAAGGTGATTATTTGTAATTGAATGAATATTGTAATTAGTGGAATTACTGCAGACTAATTGGCAGCTTTGCATGCTCTCTGGTGGTGATTCCCTATATTGCAAGGATAAAGAGTTCCTCATGGACTTGCTGCATTTCCCTCTGGGGATCAGTTATATTTCAAATTATATATAATTCCTGTTGTAATTGTTTTCACAAATGCATTTTTTCATTTCAGAAAAGAAATTGGGTAATTTGGAGGTTGATCTTTTCAGTTCGTATGTGATGTATCCTATTTGTGTTCAACAAAAAATCCTGCCCAGCATTTTACAGGTTCATTTTACACTTTCTCTTTTGCAGTGACATAAAGAAGCTTCTGCTTGATCCAGATTTTACTCTCCTGCAGAGATGTCTCCTGGTGGCCAGGTAATAGAGATTCAGATAAATACAGGAAATGTTTCCTAGGAAAATCTTGATGTTATTAATGCACAGAAATGAGCTGAAGTTCAGGAACTCACTCACCCAGCTGTCCTTTAACTTAGCACAGTCCCCACACTACTTTGTTACCCATATAATTGAGTGGTTTCAGGACCAAGATGGAAATGTTACCTCACTGAAGCAGTTTTATCTGCTTGCTGGCTACAAGGAACTTCCTCAGTCTTGGTGGCACTTTTATAACTGCAGTTCTGCCAGCCACATTACATTTAGTTGTTCATGCCCCAAAATGTCATTTAGAACTTCACAACAGTTCTAAATTCTAGATTCTAGTTCTAATAAACAGGGGAGGGCCTGGGGTTTATTTCATGTGTTTGTTCTCTCTGGTTCCTCTGCCTAAACTCAGCTAATTTTAGTCTGTATTCAGAGATGGTTTTCAAACTTAGTAACTTGTGGTTGAAAGAGGATATCAGTGACTAAGTGTAAAATAATAATAAATATCAATTTCCACATATTTCTATACTGAACATTCCTGGAGTTTAATTGCTTTTGTAACTTACCTTGCTGAATGTCATTCCATAATCTCCTCTCGTGGTTTGTCCCACTGATAATGCAGAGTATTTGTGTTGTCCACAGGAATGCCCAGTCCTTGAGAAAATGAAATATATCATGTTTTTATGTGGTGTTTGAAAAAATACAAACCTGTTTCACATCCTGCTTGGTATCTTCTCAGACTGTTTGGGGATGAATCTGAACTGCATTTCTGGACTATTGCTGCCCACTATTTGCACAGCTTATGCCAGGAAAAGCCTGCAAAACCAGACACAGCCATCTTCCAAGAGCAGTTGGTTAATCCTCTGGATATATGCTATGATGTACTGTGTGAAAATTCTTACTTCCAGGTATGTCAAAGAGTTCAAAACCACATTTAATGGGAATGTCATCAGCACAATAAACACTCACTTCCCTGTACATATTTCACTTTTATTAGTAACATACCAGTCTGGATTAAAACATTCCTGGTACTTAAAAATAGAGGCTGTCCCAAAAACTGGCAAGATATTTACATATCTTTTAAATGCCTGGGTTTATTTCTTATGGTAGGCTTACATTTAAAATATTTTTCCTTCTTTGTCCAGAAATTCCAGCTGGAAAGGGTAAATCTCCAGGAGGTAAAGAGATCAACATATGAGCATACCAGGAAATGTGCTGATCAACTTCTTCTCTTGGGCCAGGTTTGTGGGTAATATTTGAATTTTTTATTCTTCTTCCCTGGCTATTTTGTGTACTTAGCCTATTCAAGGAAAGCTTTTTCTAACTTTATTTGTTATTTGCTACTTCTATGAACCCAGTGCAGAGCTTTTGCTTTCTGATGTTAAGTTCATGATGGGTTGTCAGTGCTGTCCTTATTGCAAATGTCTTACTGAAAGAGAATCTTAGTCATTACTAGACAAGGAGATATTTTTGTAGCTTGTTTTAGAATAACTTTCATTGTTATTTGTTCCATGCCTTAAAAAGGGTAAAAATAGAAAGGCTTTTAAACAAAACTGATGTGTTGTGGTCAGAGTTGCATTTTTTTCTCTTGCCAGACTGACAGAGCAGTGCAACTCCTGCTGGAAACCAGTTCAGAGAATGCACATTATTACTGTGATTCACTCAAAGCCTGCCTGGTCACCACTGTCACCTCGTCAGGGCCTTCTCAAAGCACCATTAAACTGGTAGCAACCAACATGATAGCCAATGGGAAGCTTGCAGGTAAAATAGCTCTTTCTCTTGGCTTGTAAACTGGTAATTGTCACCATTTTTAAGGATGCCAGTGGAAGTAGGAGTGAATCCTGCTGTGATAAATCTTATACATTTCCTGTGCTGTTTAGACACTATGCAGAGTAATAACACCAAAATGATCAGTAACTGAGTTATAAAATCCAGCTTGTCTTGATTTATTTTCACTGAAAAACTTACCTCTGAAGTAAATCTTTTAGCAGTTGTTTACACAAAAAGAAGCTGAGCACATAATATGTATTTTCCACCTTTCTAATTAAAGAATTAACTAAAATTTGGTGTCCTGTTGCAAAACTTGAAGTATGGATTTAGTCTCCTTTTCAGTTCAGAACTTTTTTCATAATATGTATTTTCTTACTAGTATGGGTTAATTTTGCTTAATGCAAGAGCTGAAACATACCTGAAATATTTCAGTTATGACCATATAACTGAAATACTCTGACATGCTGAGAAAGTTAAAAGTCTGTACTTGCCTGGAAAAACTACTTTCCACTCTGTAGACTGTTAATAATGGCACTGTGGACAACATTAAACTAAAATAAAGAACTACCTATGAAATCCATTTATTTAATTTACAGAGATCATTGTCTTTATGATGAGAAGTCCTGTGAACCCCTAAATTTGTGTTTAGAACAAAGACAAATGAGAGCTTTGTGAGACAAAAATGCAATAACTGGCATCCAGGTTATATTGAGAGCAGTCTCTACATCCTCATGGGCTGAGGATTTAGAGATCCTTTTCCACACTTGGATAGCAACTCTTTTTTCCCTGGATTTCCTGAGTGGAGTGCATTTCTGTGTTCCAGAGGGGGTGCAGCTGCTGTGTCTGATTGACAAGGCAGCCGATGCCTGTCGCTACCTGCAGACCTACGGCGAGTGGAACCGTGCAGCGTGGCTGGCCAAGGTGTGCAATTCCTCACTTCCCAGGCTGGTAACCCCCACCACCTGCTTAGCATCTCTGCTTTGGAGGGCTGAGGAGGGTGCTGAAGTTCCCTAAATAACTGAAACACCAATTAGAAATACCAGTCAGCTATGGGAGGCCAGTCCATTCAGTCAGCACTGGCGGAGCCTTCTGAACACACAGGTCTGCCCTTGTTGTCCACATTGCAGGACTGGGGCCTAAAAGGGTTTGGAATACTCAGTTTCCTAATTTTTCAGCAGGTTGGGAATGTCCAGATAGCTGCAGCAGTATGAAGTTGGTAATAAACTACAAAAACCCATTCCTGGATGTGGATAAGTTGTTGGGCAGTGATTTTGTGCTGAGCTCTATGTAAGTGTGAGCTGATTTCAAAATTACCACCACCCACTTAAATTTACATTACCTTCTGTTTTTGTGTGCAGCCATAATTACAGCAAAACTACCCAGACACAGCATTCATTCCCCACATTATAGATGGGCAGGAGTTAGTAAGGAGTTTTCAGTGTCTCTTAAGTTTCTGTTATATTTCCTGGAGAAAGAATGGAAAAATCTGTACCTAGATTTTCTAAATGAGTGAATGCTGCTTTTCAGAAAAATAAAGTCTTCAGTAAAGGATGAAGAGCAGCTTCTTGATTTAGAAAAACTTTAGAACAGCTTGGGGTAAAAATGATGTTAATCACACATCAAATTGGAGTGGCCCAAGTGAAGCATTTTTATACTCGGAGATCTCCGATTTTCCTTAAGGCCCTAGTAAGTCAAGGAATATGCATACTTTTTATTAAAAATGATGGGTCCAGGGCTTTTGCCTGTGCCCAGAGTGTTGCCCTGAGGAGGGTGCAGCAGAGGCAGTGTCTGTGTGTGTCTCTGTGTCTTGCTGTGTTGTGTGTGTGTCTGTGTGGTCTCGGGTTGTGTGGTCTGGTGTGTGTGTGTCTGTGTGTGTGTGTGTCTTGTGTGTCTGTGTGTGTGTGTGTCTGTGTGTTGTGTCTCTGTGTGTCTGTGTGTGTGTGTCTCTGTGTGTGTGTCTCTGTGTGTGTTGTGTGTGTTGCTCTCTGTGTGTGTCTGTGTGTGTTGTGTGTGTTCTGTGTGTGTCGCTGTGTTCTGTGTGTGTGTCTCTGTTGTGTGTGTCTCTGTGTGTGTGTGTTCTGTGTGTGGGGTGTGTCTGTGTGTGTGTGTGTCTGTGTGTGTGTGTGTCTGTGTGTGTGTGTCTCTGTGTGTCTTGTGTGTGTCTTGTGTGTGTCGCTGTGTCTCTGTGTGTGTGTGTCTGTGTGTCTCTGTGTGTGTCTCTGTGTCTCTGTGTGTCTCTGTCTCTGTGTCTCTCTATGTCTCTATGTGTCTCTGTGTGTGTCTCTGTGTGTCTCTGTGTGTCTCTGTGTGTCTCTGTGTGTCTCTGTGTGTCTGTGTGTCTCTCTGTGTCTCTCTGTGTCTCTGTGTGTGTCTCTGTGTGTGTCTGTGTGTGTGTCTCTGTGTCTCTCTGTCTCTCTGTGTCTGTGTGTGTGTCTCTGTGTGTGTCTCTGTGTGTGTCTCTGTGTGTGTCTCTGTGTGTGTCTCTGTGTGTGTCTCTGTGTGTGTCTCTGTGTGTGTCTCTGTGTGTGTCTCTGTGTGTGTCTCTGTGTGTGTCTCTGTGTGTGTCTCTGTGTGTGTCTCTGTGTGTGTCTCTGTGTGTGTCTCTGTGTGTCTCTGTGTGTCTCTGTGTGTCTCTGTGTGTCTCTGTGTGTCTCTGTGTGTGTCTCTGTGTGTGTCTCTGTGTGTGTCTCTGTGTGTGTCTCTCTGTGTGTCTCTGTGTGTCTCTGTGTGTCTCTGTGTGTCTCTGTGTGTCTCTGTGTGTCTCTGTGTGTCTCTGTGTGTCTCTGTGTGTCTCTGTGTGTCTCTGTGTGTCTCTGTGTCTCTCTGTGTCTCTCTGTGTCTCTCTGTGTCTCTCTGTGTCTCTCTGTGTCTCTCTGTGGCCGCTGGCCCCGGCTGAGCCCCGCTGTGTCCGCAGGTGCGCCTCAGCTCAGAGGAGTGTGCCGACGTGCTCCGCCGCTGGGTCGACCACCTCTGCTCCCCGCAGGTCAACCACAAATCCAAGGCCATTCTTGTCCTCTTGTCTCTTGGCTGCTTCACAAAAGTTGCAGAGATGCTGCACAGGTAAAGGTGAAACAGCACAACCCGTGTTTGCTCTTGCCCACACTCATTTCTGACATCTGTTTCTATTTTGGTGTGTTTTTCTTTAATTAATTTTAACCTGTGGGCTGCAAGTGGCCTTTCATTTTACTACAGGCTTTAAGATTGCCAGCACCCATGGGCCAAGCAGTAATGATTTCTAGTATCTGTGATTTTTTTCTGAGTAACTTCAGTCCTGATCTTTCAGAAAAAATTATAGCAAGTGTCAGTTCTTGAGTATGAGGAGGAGGGGGAGATATAAAAAGTTTTTGAAAGCCTCTCTTGCAGGTGTTTTGGTGTGATGTCCTGGAATACTTTTCTGGTTTGTATCCTAACAAATTATTCTCTTTTTTTTTCCCCCATTTAACAGTATGAGGTACTTTGATAGAGCAGCTTTATTTGTAGAAGCTTGTCTGAAGTACGGGGCATTTGAAGTTAATGATGATACAAATATCCTTTTTCTGAAATCCTGTCTTTGCTCACTAAATCTTCACACCTGGTGTTCTGGAAAGCTGAGCAGTTGCACAAACTGTTGTATTATATGCTAGAAATAATAATGCATATGTAGATAATACCTGATCCTGTTCTATGGAGTCATCAGCCTGAAATAAAAAATGCCATTAATAAGTCATGTTGATAACTTCAGGTCTAATGAATGAAAAAATCTTTGTGACATTAAAAGTTCTGTTGCAATTTTTGCCATTGTATCATGGTAGGTACTTAAGCATATCTGAAATGTGTCTGGTTTAGTTTACAGCACTCTGCATGTTGCTTTATAAATACTAATATGAGTTCAAAAGGAGGACTTAAAGCAACTTTTATTTTTCATATTTGTGCTGGAAAGTAGTGGATTAGCACAATTGGTAGCAATGTTCAGCATTTTTACCTTGAGAGTAAGAAGGGGAGGGGGAAAGGAGTTTTTTTCATTTTGCTATTAATTTGTGTTTTCCTTAATGCTTCATTTACATAAATTGATCCATGCTGTGTATGCAGATTATGCCAGAAGCTTGAAGCTCCTGGGCTTTAAGCAGGGAGCTGCTGTCTTTGCCTCAAAAGCAGGAGAGAGTGGGAAGGAGCTTCTGACTGAACTCAAGCAGCCAAAGGAGGAGGTGACACAGGAGTGAGAATTCCGTGTTTGTCAGGTTGTCTGTCAGGCTGGGATTCCCCTGGGTGAAAATACATTTTTCTCTTGAATCACTGTAATAGTTGAGCTGTGTGATTTGAGCAAATACTGTTAAATGTGTTCAAAGTCGGGATTAAGAACTGTGGTGTTGCTTCTTGTTAAATTTGTCTGCACTTTCACAAGAGGGGAAAGAGGCTTATGACAAAGTTATACTCTAGTATTTCCACTTTCTCAACTGTAGCAGGAATCAAATTTAAAAATGTGCTGAAAGGCTTCCATACCTGTGTAAAAGTGTGGTCCATTTACTTCTAAAAATCAAATCCTAATAGGACTTCAATGCTGTTGTATTTATATGTAAAAATGATTGACTCTGTACTGTAAAAATATAAATATATTTAAAAATAAATAGAGATCACAAAGCACACAGTTCTTTCCTGGAACATTATGGTTTTTTCAGTCCAATTTCTTGTTTAAAATTCCTGTTACTTTAAATCAATTCAGTGTATTGTCATTTCCATAACTGCCTGGGATGGAATCCTTAACAGATTCACTTACAAATGTTGCTCTCCTACCATTCCAGAAGTCCATGTAACATCACTCTTTTCAGCTAAAGGATTGTCATATTGCATTTTATTTTCAAGTGTGCACTCCCTGCATGCCCTGGGGACTGAATTCTGCCTGCCAAAGGATGGGAGAAGGTTTTGCCTCCCGAGGAGCAGCGAGGTCAGGACACTGCTGGTGCTGTCCCCAGGCAATGTTTGGTTATGGAATGTCTGATAAACAAAAGGTGAAAAAAGCATTGTGCAAAGCCAAAACAATGGCTTTTTCCTGAGATACTTCTCCAGTTAATATATCTTAGGGTCCACATACACAAGAATGCCACCAAAAACCTCTTTGCTGATTTTTTGCCAGTATTTCAGTGTTTCAGTACTTGTTTGCATTATTGTTTCTAATGTCAGATGTGTCTTTTCTGTGTAATACTGATGAGAAATTTTGCAGTTGAGGGGTGGGTGTTGATGGCACATTGCCCTTGCAAACTGAAGACTGTGGCATTTAGGCTAAAAACCTAAATTCTTCTTTTTCCCAGCTTGTTGGAGCTACTGAAGTTGAATTTGTTGTCATGAAAAGAATCCTCTAAAATGTCTCTCATTTGAATGTAATTTTTGTGTAGTCTACTTACAGTAACAGTGCATAGGATTCTCCTTTTGTTCAAGATCTGTGGATATGTACTGAGAACTCCCATCAGCTTTGGCACATCTCCAGCTCCAGAAAACTTTTTGGTTCAAATCTTAAATAGCATTTCTGATAAAATTGGACAGGGTAGACTGTTTCAAGTCTTTTTGAATCCCAACTGGAAAAGGGAGTTTCCTCATTCTAAGCAGAAAAGTCGGAGTTATAACTGCAATGTGTTGTGTTTGTTCTCGCCCCATCTTACATAAGTAGCCATAAAATACCTTTTGTTCAGTGTATTGTGAACTGTACTTAGGTTGTTGCTTTAGCTTGGGAAAATGAGTATACAAGGAAATTTGCCTTAAGTATTATGTGAGCAACAGAATTAATCACAATTAGCTGTAATTAGCAGAGGCCTAAATTCTGGCTCACACTGGCTACTCCAACTCTGCTCAGTCCCTGCTCTTGCTTTTGTAGCAGCCTTTGTGGACAAGGCTCCCACACCCAAACTTGTTCCTTGCCAGGTCGTGAAGCTGTTTGTCAGTGGGTCTGAAATAAATCTATTTCAGTATACACTTGGATTTATAACTCTGATTTTTAAAGAAAAAATGAAACATACTGCAAAGGCCTTTTAATACTGAATGTTTCTATGAACTTTGAAGTCTGCAGGTTGCAGGATACTTTGTGGCATTCCCAACTGGAACCTTCATGAGGAAAATAAGAGTGTAATAGTGATTGAAAAGTTTATTTAGATAATATTGCAGTCTCATTACAATAATAAAAATATTTTTAAAATCGCTCTGTGTCCTGATTTAATACGAACCCATCCTGTGCTGCCCTGGAATTGAGTGCTGCTTGTGCAACTGTTGTCATTTTGCCTTCTAGACAGGAACAATGCTCAGGGCTGGGTTTAATAGAGGGAGTGATTATCCTTTGTACATCTGAGTCACATTTTCCATATTAGTTCTAATGAAACATTGTGTTTGAGCAGTATTAATTCCCAGGCATTAGCAGCAAGCATAAAATTTGTATGGGTTAAATTAGAGCAGGACACGGTCTGCACATCCTGAGTTTTGAAAAGCACAGAAAGAAGTGATGAAAGAAACCCCCTCCCTTGCTGTTCTCACAACCTAGAAAGTGAACTGAAGGAATTCTTAAAATAAATATGATTTTAACTCCTTTAAACCCCCTTGAGAATTCTTTCCTCAAAGCACTGTGAATACTGCAAGAAGCCACAGATGTTTATAAATTTGTATTTTCTCAATTTTGCATTCTGTCAGCAGTGAAGCCATAACTCTGGAACCTGTGTTTGACCATCCTTGGCAATGAGGAAATGGTAAAATTGTGTTTGCAGGTCAATACACAAAGATTCTTTGTGCATTTAACACCAGCCTTGTGCTAATTAACTGGGGTGTTTGATTAGCAGAGCAGTGTATTCATCACCTGTTTAAAAATACATTTGCAAAAGGCCAGGACCTTTGGAAATAGGGAGGGTTTGGGCCATTTCGGTTGTCTACAGGAGGAACTTCTAGTAGGAGAAAATCTTTCAGCACAGCTAGTGCTGGTTACTCCTCTCATTGTTTTATATGAATTTTGGCCTCCCATGATCAACAACAAAACCCCCAAAAAAGCAAAAAATTGAATCTGCAGGATGCAGAAATTGTCTTCAGTTCAGTGGAGCCTCTGAAGTTTGTAAATCTCTGAGCTCAGTGAGTCCCACAGGCAGCTTCTCTCCACATCTGTGAGCTCACATTCCACTGGTGCTTGTACAACCTGAGGGAAGCTTACAGGGAATATTGTCATGGGACTCTTTTGGCAGGGCTGAATTTTAAAAATGGGCTTATTTCTTTTCAGTTCCTGAAGCATTTCTTAAAAAAGGACCAAATTATTTCAGTCTTATGATAATGGATTTACTTATTCTGTTAGTGAAAAGTCTAGAAAATGGTCTTTCAGCTTGGCTTCAGTAAAGGCAGGCCCTAATGAGAGTTTTAATTGGATCACGATGTGCTTCACAATAAAGGCAGCCTGGAAATTAAAGATACTGACCATCAGCATCTAAAATTGCCTAACTTGAGTCAGGTTTTGAAGTACTTCTCAAAAAACTTCAGGTTAATGGTGTGTGGATGTGTTTATATATACACATATACATAGAATTGATTCAGGGGAATAATTAGGGGAAATGACAACATGAAATACTTGATTGCACTGTAAAAATGATTAGTGCTATATTGCAAATTATTTATCATTTGCTTTCATTAAAATGCAGTCTGTCAGTTTAGAGACACTGCAGCCAGAGAGAACATTTATTATACATCAAGAAACCTGGCCCAGAGTGTTGATGTTGAGTGTCTGAGCAAATAATCTGAGAGATCATTTTTGGTGCAGCTGACTCTGGGGCCAGAAAATGGGGACAATCACAGATTCTTCACTGGGGCATGAGTTCAGTTTGGATGATCACTTGCTGCCTAAAATTGTATTCTAAAAGTTTAACTAAAATTTAATTGCTGGGGAGGAGGAGAATAGTAATAATTGCTTACAAAAGAGTAGGGTTTGGGGTTTTTTTAATAATTATTTATTTCTTTCTCAGAATAATTCATCACAGCTTTAATATTTATGTGAACCATTCATTAATGAGTTCAGGGTAAAAAAACTTAAAACCCCTAGATCCAAGGAGTGGCATAAAATTCTTTAATGAGACTGATACTGACCCACTGATATTTTGAGTTGGGAATTCTGATAGTTAATTGTTCATTTTCTACTTAAGCACTGAAGATAAGGAAGGGGAAAGAGAAGAATGAGGAGAGATAAGGATGGGGAAAAAGGTTTTAAAAAGGCTTCTGTAGGAATGGGAGAAAGGCAAAACAAAACCAGGAGGTGGATGCTGCTGAGGTGTTTGGAGTTACACGAGGCAAAAGCATTTTGCTCAAAGTGGCAGCTTTAATACAGGAGTATTGACAGAGGGGCTCAGCAGAGCTGTGTTCTCACCTCTCCAAAGGTTGGAGTACTCAAAGACTAAATTGCAAAGTCAATATCTGCTCATTTCCCAAACTGATTCCAGTTCTTTTCCACCTTCACACCCCCCTGCCCGAGTTTGGGGCATGCTCTCATTGCTTTGGGTAGCTGGGATCTCACAGTTACCTCACAGGCAAAGTGCATTTTGTCCACTCCTGTTGATTCCAGGGGAAGAGAAACACCTTAAAAACCTGAACTTGAAATGTTTAGAAGCAGACTGGTGGATTTGGACTCGAAGTTCTTTCCTGTGGAAGGACAGCCCAAACTTTCTTTGCAGATCTGAATCCTGCCTTCCCTAAGGATGGGCAGAGCTTGGCAGAACATGCAGTCAAAATTTGCTGTCCATGTGCAAAGTGCTTTCCTCCCTCTCACATTTTGCTCCTTTAACCAAGAGACAACATCCACCTCTTGAAACATGCCTGGTTTCTGACGAGTTTTTATTACATGTGATGAACTAAGCCCTCCTACCAAAGTGCATCCTCACAACTTAACTGACAATTTAATTTCCTGTAAATTTTAACAGTAACAAACGGGCTGGAGTTGCACAAATACAGCCTGTTCTAAAGAATCCATTAGCAGAGGCTCCCAACCTCCTGTAACAGAGAACTCTGCCCTGTTCCCTCTTGCTCCCCTGCCTCCTCAGCCCGCCTGAACAAATTAAGTTGTAATGAGTTGGGTGTGGAATGACCAATTAAAAGGGGAAATACTGGAAAAGGTAGAATTTAACCTGGTGGAAGTCACAGGCACAGTGAGGGATTACATCTGGCACCTCATCCATCTGATCCCATCTGCTCTGGCAGAACAAAATCAGAAAACATGCAAATGTAGCTGAAATAGAGCATCTAGATTTCAGTTATTAAAGGGGTTTTTTTATATAAATTCTATAATTTCTTTTTGTTTAACTTGCTATTAGTGTGGATTTTATTTTTTTTTTTGGTTGGTTGGTTTTTGTTTTGTTTTGAGATTTCAAATGGCTTTCTGGCTTGGTTGTAACAATTTGGAAGAAAAGGAGAAGTGTGGATCCCCAAAGGAGGGAAGCAGCACATTTAAAGTGCACTCACAGAAGGTAAGTCCTAAGCTTATCTCAGCCTTGAATATCTTAGGTGATACTAAGTTTGTTTCCATGCTATTCATCGAAATTGCTGCTCCCCTTTCATAGGTTAAACTCCCCCCTCCACCTTCCCTGCCAAAGCAGCATCAAAAGGAGAAATTGTGGGTGATGGGGAGGGAGCAGCTCATGAGCAGCTGCTGTTTGGAAAGCCAAAGTTCCTGTCACACCAAACTCAGCACTGCTGAAGGCAAGACTGTTAAATACTTCTGCAGTGTGACTTTCTTGGCCCAGCTTAAAGGGGTTTTTTTTCTGGAAATCAGATCCCCAAGTTGAAATTTTTTTTTTTTTTTTCCATGTCATTGTCACGGCTACTTCATTTAGCAAAGAGTGGCCGCAGGTCAGGAGGGTTCCCCTGGCACACTCTGCTTCAGTGGCTGCTTTCCTGAGGTTTGGTGAGTGATGGTGCTGTACATCGGGCAAAACAGGTGCTTTTAAAAAATGCAGTGTTACTGCTTTTCACCCTGGTGTAGCAGGAGATAATAGAGTTATATTAGACTGTGTCTGGCTTTTATTTCACTTGCTATAACTAATAAAAAGCTACAAATTTCTGTTGCAAAAAAGGGTCATCTTTCTGCTTTTTTCTTTTTTGCGTGGTCATTTTTTCAGACTGGTTTCATATTTATGGCCCTACTGAGTAAATCCTTTTTTCCCCTGCTTTTGGAATCCGACCACAGGCTCAGGAATAATGGTGTCATTTGGTGGCTCTTTTTAAATATTTTTTTCCCAGCATTGTTTATGAATTTTATACACGCACCTCTTTTTACCTTTTTGGTTTCTGCCTCTAGTAATGCTTTATATAAGAGGCAAGTTCATCTGGTTTTATGCAACATGCAGGACCAGCTTTTTCAGAATGTTTTGAGCCTCTCCAGAGCTCTGTACCTCTTGTCTGGGTTTGCTGTGTAATTCTTTTGTTGCTTCAGCTCCAGCATTTGCTTGGTTGCTGCTGCAGGTGTCATTTTTTCAAGACCAGCTTTTGGTCTTTTCTTCCTGGCTCCTAAATGAACTTTTTCCTTGGTGGTTTGGTAACCAACCACTTTTCTTTTGCAGAATATTGCCTTGGGAACACAAGGATGATTTTTAAAACAATGAACCCAATGTTTGAAAGGCAGCTGGGGATCTCAGCAACAAAACCCAAAAAACAACAACAAAAAAAAATATGCCAACAAACACCAAATAAAATAAAAGCCCCAAAAGACAACGCCCCAAAGCCAAAAAACCCCAACACAAATCCCTCCCTCCCCTCAAATATGTGAGTCTTTTCTTTCCTACTGTGTTCTGTTTCAATAATTCCTTATATCTGGAATTTTAACTGGTACCTACAGTAATGGCAGTACTGGCGCTCAGGCTCTGGTGGTTTGCATACAATCCCTCCCTGGAACAGCTGATTGATTTGGGGTATTTGTTGGCTTGTCTGGAGTACTTGTTTGCTTGTTTCTTAATTGCTGGCAGCACAAAAATTTCATTTCCACAATCTGATGATTGATTTTCAAATTGTCAGCATTGATTTTTTGCTTTTTCTATGTTGCACAGCTAAATAGGAGCTGGCACATGCAAAATACTGCACAAACCAGCCCATGCTTCCTACATTTGGGAAAAGAAGGCAGACATAGCCATTTTTCAGAGCTGGAAAGAAATGGAGCATTTTCTTTCTCCCTTCCCTCTAGAAAAATAGTTCTTAAATCCTTATCAAGCCAAGGAGCCTTTTCTTTCTGACTTTCTTCCAGTTCTACTCTGTGGTTTACCTCAGCATCTGCTTTCTTTTTCCACTGCAAAGTTAAGCCTGGCTTTGATTAAAAGGCAGCTGAAAGGCAGATTAATGCAAGGAAAAGCAGCCTGGCTAACAAGAAAAGAGAGCAGGGAGGGAATTTGTCAGAGATCACCTGGATGTGATGTTTTCTGGTAGCAGCTTTTTCTACCAGTAGGACTAAACCAATGTGGAGGGAGTTTATTCTTATTTTATGCCACAACCATCTCATCAAATCCAAGGTACATTCTTTGAACTGGACTGAAATAATCTGTTTATCCTTTCTGACTGCTTTGCAGGCACATTCCTTGGCCACAAGATTATTTGCAAAGCACCACATTTTTCTCTTTCCCATTCCTCCACGTTTTCATGTTTGAGGAACTTTTAAAATGTTTGTGTTTCTGTGAAACTCCAGCGCTTTGTGGTAATATCTTGAACTCAGGGATGTAAGTCCCTTGGAAGAGTGGCTGAGGGAGCTGGGCAGGGGCTCAGCTGGAGCAGAGGGGGCTCAGGGGGACCCTGAGCTCTGCACAGCTCCTGCCAGGAGGGGAGAGATGGGAGGATTTGGGATCTGGGAACAGGGACAGGAGGAGAGGGCACGGCCTCAGGGTGGGCATGGGGACATTCAGGGCAGATATTGGGAACCACTTCTTCCCTGAAAAAGTGGACAAGCACTGGAACAGGCTCCTCAGTGAAGTGGTGGAGTCACCATCCCTGAAAGTGCTCAAAAATCAAGTGGATGTGGCACCTGGGAAAATCTGGATTAGTGGGCATGGTGGTATAAAGTCAAAAGCTGGACTTGTTAATCTTGGATGTCTTTTCCAACTTTAATGATGAGATTATTATTTAATTTATTACCGTTGTTCCTATTATTTTTGTTATCATTATTGCTGTTACTATTATCATTATCATTTTAGCATTATTGTAATTATAATTATTTTGCCCCTCGCTGTGCTCGATACGCTGTCATGAGCACTTTCCGTTTTCAGCTTAAATTTTCTCTACTCCTGAAACTCGTGCCCCGTCCCCTCGCAGTTTAAACACCTCCCCAGAGCAGCTTTAATGCGGAGTTATTTCGCTGAAATCCTGGGAGTTTGCGGGGGCTGCAGGAGAGGGCAGCAGAGATCAGCGAATGGAGAGGGCTCGCACGGAGGAATCACCTCCGCCCAAGGGCTGGGCTTTAATTTCCCTTTTCTCAGTCCTGAAGGAGTGGCAGCTCCCAGGCACCACCGAGCAGGAATGAGCTCAGATTTGGATTTTAGCATCAGCTATAAATAGCTACAGGAAAGGAAAGATGGGCTTTGAGAGTGTCCAGTTTGCTTGTAAAAGTAGGAGCTCAGGTCATTAAACACAAGGTCGCAGCTCACTTGAAATCTGCTCAGATTTGGCAAAAAGGAGATGCTTGAAAATGCACTAATAAATGTGATTAAAAGCTTTATTTTGCATGTAATGCTGGAAAGGTGGGGTTTGTTTCAAAACTTGGTTGTGGTCAAGCCTGGCTCAGTTTATTTTTATGCTGAAGGATTGCCTTTAATTATTGAGATAAAGGGGAAGATTTGCTCCCTAGAGGGTGCTGGGAGCGGATGTAATGCACACACAGAAAATGCAAAGTGTGTCCCGTGTTGGAGCAGCAGAAGGAAAAGAGTTTCTGCATTAACCTGGGGATCAGAGGGTGCTTGTGCCAAAAATCCTCTGAGAATTGCTGGCAGCATTCCTGGGTACCAGCAGAGAACACAGCACCTTCTCCTTCGTGGCTGTGTGTAGGAAGATGAAGGAATCAGTGAAAAGTTATGGCAGGAAAAGTTCTTTCTGGTGGGTTCCAAAGGTATAACCCTCAGCACCTGCTGGTCTGGGTGTCTCTGCTCAGCAGCAAGTTGTTGCCTGTGAATTTTACTTGATTTTAGTACATTTAAGTAAACTGAAAAGTATTGGGAGTACAACTGGGCAGAGGCACCAGTGTAGGTTCATCCCTGGCCGCTGGAAAGGCCAAAAGCAGCCGGCCTCACTAGAGTAAGAATATGTTTCAAAGTAACTAAGTGTAACTTTCAGAGCACTACCCCTCTGTATATCAAGTATTTCTATGATTTCTAAAGTACAAAATCACACTTATGAGAAAAAAGGGAAAAATACCCAAATTGTTTTGTTTCAAATTTTCATTTGTTATAAAGATGTTTAACTATGCAACTGTTAAAAACATTTAAAAACACATCAACAAAATGAGTTGCTGATGAGTACATCCCTTTGCCATATGGAAAAACATGCCAAAGCCATTTTTATCTGAACCTATGTAGGAATAACTGATCGGTAGAAAGGAACCATGAGCATGGACTGGAGCATTTTCCCAGGACAGCCCTTGGCACAACAGGCAGGACTGTTGGACTCCACTTTTGAGGGGCTGGTAGCAATATTCCTGGAGAGGAGAAGAGACTTTGGAGTCTTTTCAAGAGTGTTTATTGTCAGTCTAGAGCTCCTTAGCCATCACACAGAGGGTGAGAAGGTGACTGAAGGCTCCAGCCAACCTGTCTGTGTTAAAAACAGTTGTCATTCCCCAGGAACACCACCCAACCCAACGATGATGGAGCAGGGTCTGAGCACTGCTGTGCTCCAAGAGTCACTGTCACCCTTGGGGAAATGCCAAAAAGAGCAGGACTGGAGCAAAGGACAGTGCCAGCCTTCATTTTGTGCATCTCAGAAATGTTTGTAATTGGGAAGAGCAGAGGAGCCCCGGCAGGAGATTTTTAGATTGCAGCACTTCATGCACCGTGAGTGCAGAATTGTGTGATTTCAGTCTGAACCACCTTGTATTGCTGACATTTGTCCCAAATGCTTTCCAAGGTCCAGTTTGCTGCTATTAATTTTTTTTACCCACTGATTTTTATTTATAGGAGGAACTGGCTTTCTGCTGGCAAATCTTCCCTATCCCCTTCCTTTTTCTGTCTCTTAGATGAAAACTTGTTTTCACAGAGCAATGACTTAACACTGACAAGCTCAGTTCCCTCCAAAATCTTCCCTCCTTTTCACATCTCTGTAGGATTTCATCCTTGCCAGCTCCTCTCTCAAGTTCCAAGCTGCTTACGTATGTAACTTTTGAAGACAGTTCTCTTGTCAGTGTCAGAGGGTTTTATGGCAGTAATTATCTCAGAATGAATACTTTGTTGGGATTAAAGGTTTCAATAAATGTCCTTTTGGGATTTATTTTGTTTTTCTGTGTTTTTCTGTGTGCAAATCATAGGCTGCTGTTTAATTTCATCTTCCAAACTTTTAATTATTTAAAGTTTTGCCCTTTTTCCTTTGACTAACATGTTACAGGTTCCCTGTGGGAGCCCAGTTCAGGATTCAGCAATAAAACCAAGTGAAGAGTTAATTGCTTGGGCTCTGTCCCATCCTATTGTCTGCTCTCTGACTTAACAGCTAAAATCCTTAAGATGACATAGCTGGTGGGAACAGTGGCATTCACATGAGGTGAATAATCTCCAAGAGAGCTTTTCAAATTCACTGTGAGGAATCTTCAGGATGTAACTGAGCAGTGCTTTTCTGAAGCCAATTGTACACCAGCTGAGGGTCTGCCCAAAGATTCCTCATGTACCACGCCTTCCTTACACTTATTCAAGTTATTCAAAGAAATCAAATGACAGTGGATGTAAAAAACTTAAGGAAAAAAAAATAGCAAAGTGAAGTCATATTTGTTTTGAAAGTTTGTAGAAAAGGGTTGGATTCTTTTCTGCAACGTTGGCAGGCTCTGATTCAGCTCTGGCAGTAATTATTCAGAGGAAAGATGGATTCTGTATGAGAGGGAAAGAGAGAAAGTGCACATAATTCCCAGGGAGTCTTGACAGTCTGTGCAATTATACTGATTTCTGACATCTCTGGACAGTGGGAGAGGATGAAAATGGAGTTCATATTTGATACACATGAATTCCTGAGGTGGAAAAGTCAGCCTGCCTCCCAAGGTGCCACAGGATCCCATGTCTGCCCCTCTGGTCCTGGTGGCTCTGAGACGCCCTGCCCAGATTCAGAGTCTCATTTAAAATTACAACTTCTGCTAAAAACCCTCTCCAGATGGAAGTGGCCTGGCTTGGAGCCATCCATCCAGAGGTGGAGCTGAGGGTGTTCCTGCTGGCCAAAGCCAGGGGGGAGCAGCTCTGGCCCTGGGCAGGGTGATCCCGGCAGCATCCTGCACTGCCAGGGCACCCAGCTCCCAAATTCCTGCTCCCACCAGGTGTGGGCACAGTGGGTGAACCCCTGCCCCTTTCACTGCCATTTCCCCTCCTACACATTTAATCACTCCCCACTGTGCTGGTCCTCAGCCTTGCTGTGTTGTCTGGCTCAACTTTGGCTAAAAAAATACACAAAATTCACTGAGTTTTTGTGGCATATAAGCAGCAGAATGGGTTTCTGGTAAAATCTTTCAGGTGTATATGTCAGAGGGACCTGGGGAGTTTTTTGGTGCATATGGTTTAGAATCAGGGTCAGATTTGCTGTTCAGGGATTCCAAATCCCTCTCAAGCCTTTGAGACTTCTGTTTAAATGCAGACAGTTAAATTCCGTTCATCTTCACTAATTCAAGCATGCACAAATGCACAACAGGTTAGTGACAGTTATTTTAATATGGATGAAATACAAAGACTGTATTTATTAAAACACCTTCTTCTAATCTGGACCTGGTTTCCTCTATTAAGTTTTTTCCTGCTTGTGGATATATTCATTTAAAAAAGAAAAATTGTGAGAACATACTACAATTGGATAGTCTTTATAGAACTGGGTTTATTTGGATTGTTTCTTCTTATAATTTTCCTCTGGTAGCATTTTGACCTCAAATTTAAAATCTAGGTTGTTCCAAGCCTGATCCAACCTGGCCTTGGACACTTCCAGGGATCCAGGGGCAGCCCCAGCTGCTCTGGGCACCTGTGCCAGGGCCTGCCCACCTCACAGGGAAGAGTTTTTTTGTTAATGTCTAATCTAAACCTACTCCCTTTCAGTTTGTAGGCATTTGTCTTTGTTCTGTCACTACACACTCCTGTAAAAATCCCCTCTCCATCTTCCTTTAGCATCTGATTCCAAAACCAGCCCCTGCAGCTGAAACCGCTGTGTCTCGGATGGGACTCGGTGGATGAGGTTGTCAGAGCCAAGCCAGCAGCCTGCAGGTCCCTGTGAGCCCCTGGCCACAGTGAATGCTGGCCACCAAGCTGTTAAACCCCTGAGCAATATTTGCTCTGCCTTTGCACCCACCACCCCTTTTTCCCCTCCAAGCTCCTGCAGGATGAATTCCCGTTGTCTCGTCACTCCCAGCGCAGCATCCCTCCCTCCTGGCTCCAGAGCCTCTCGAGTGGGTCGTGCCTGAGGCTGAGGCTCTACTGTGCCTCTGCTGACTCACAGGAGACCCTGGCAGTGCCAGGCTGTGCTCCTGCAATGGCCAGCCAGATCCCCAGCCCCTGGGCAGGTTGGCAGCGCAGGCACTGGCCAATCTCTCTGCCTTCATCCCCAGGAGAGCTCCCTCTGAAGTGGTTTATTCCCACTTTGAGTGGGATGGAGCCAGAAAGGGAGTGCTAGCTCGGAGGAATCCACGGTGTGCACTTAATAAAAAGAAGCTTTCAGGAGGAATGTGTGAGCTAATGCAGTCCCAGAGCAGCAGGAACTCGTGCTCTGACAGGTTCTGAGCATTCCTGTGTCTGAGGCCGATTGCCTGCCCCTGCTTGTCCTGCTGTTTGTCCTGCCAAATGAATGCTCAGCTCCCAGCGCTCATGAGGTTCAGCCCTTCGTGCACAGCTCCCAGGCTGGCAGGGAGCAGCTTCCCCCGGGTGTACAGGCAGCGAGGGGGTGTAACACACCTATTCAGCACAAGGTCACTGGGTGTCCAGGCTCCCACTGCACAGTGCACAGGCAGAAAAGAGAAAATAGAGCACAAAAAGACACATTTCGAATAACAACAATGGCCCAAACCATCAGAGAATGTTATAATGTGCTTGCCTCTTGAATTGAAAATTTCTAAGGGAGATTTTGGAACCTATACCACAGAAGTTTTATTTTTAAAGAAACTGAGGTGCACATTTACTGGGAGCAGCAGAGACTGATTGTCCAAGGGCAGAAGGTTGAGTGACTGGCATCTCATGGTCTCTTACACTCTAGTTTTATGTCTGAAAAATGCATTTTCACTGCTGTATAAATGACATTCTCTAGTTTATCTAAAGAGATGTTGCCTTTCAGTTGGCATCCAGGTATCCCAAAGTGCTCAGCCGTGAACTCCTCCACACTGATCACACATCTGAGCTATTAGAAACTTTTGTTAAGAGGGAAAAAGTGTGCTCCTGAGCTATTGGAAAGTTCAGGGGGTGTAAAATATTTCCTGCTTCAATGAACATTTGAAAACCAAGTGTTTCATTACAATGGCCATTTGGAAGCTGGAGTTGGCAGCTCTCACTTTGGAGAGGAAAAAGGATTGTGACAATAATGAAATAACAGTGAAAGTGAGAGATAGCTGACAGCGTTCATAAAGATGTAATTGCCTCTCAAACTGAACTTTTAATTCAGTGTCAGCAGACTTCCTGAAGAAAATATTAAGCCACAAATGAAAATATTCCTAGAGAAGACTTGATTTGGGGGCAGGAGGAGGACAAGGGAGGGAAGGAGAATGATTTCTCAGCACTCCAGGGCAATTCAGGCTGGAAGGGATCCCAGGAGAGTTTTGGTCCAACCTTCTGCTCTGAGGGGGTCAGCTCTGGGATCACAGTGGGCTGGGCAGGGCTTCCTGTATCCTGGAAACCTCAAGGATGGAGGCTGGCAGCCTCTTGGGCAGCCTGCTCCCCTGACCTCGTCAGGGGGACATTGCCATCAGGCACTTGACTCTAGATACTGGAAATCAGGAGAAAATGTGACCAGTGGTGGCCTTTGAGACAGTTCTCTTTCTGTGAAGAGACAGGAATGTGCAGCTTTGGGTTTTGGGGGGCAGAACTTTCTCAGCTGGCTGCTCTGTTTTGGGGGAGTGTTTCTCCAGCCCGTGCCCATGGAGCTGCCCTGACTGAGGTAAGATATGTCTAGGAAGAGTTTGTTGGCTGGACACTTTTAGAAGACAGCAGACCGGAATTCTGGCTGGTGTGGCCCCCACTGCCTGCCCTGCACGGGGAAGCACAAGACAGCTTTCCTGTTTGCTTCCTACTCCTTGCAAAGATGCAGCAAAGGACAGAGACTGCCCTCGAGTTTCGATTTTAACCACTGAAAATTGCTGAAGAGCAGCAGAGCGATGGTCTGGAGGAGCAGCCTGAGGAGCTCAGGTGTTTGGCACACACTCCCAGGGTGTCCCAGCACCACTGTTCACATGTGCCACTTCCAGCCTCTGTTTAACCATGGCTGACCAAAGCCAAGAACCCTGAATGGTGTAAAACCACACCTCAAGCTGATACCTGTTCAAGCAGGTGTGTGTTATTAATGCTGCATGTCTGGAAGCCATTCCAGCTCTGTTGATAAGCCCTCAGGGCTTTTTTTTTTTTTTTTCTTTCTTTCTTTATCCTTCTCTTAGAATATGCTTGACTGACTGTATACAAATATCAATGTTTATTTGTCTGTGGGAATGTAGGAGGCAGGAATTTTGGGTTTATTTACTTGTTGAATGCTGACCTCTTTGAGGGATTTAAAAGTAGTATGTAGGTATCCAAAATATGATTGGTTTTCAGTATCTACCAGTCATTAGGTTAGACTTTATGGCTATTTAATAAATTCCCTGAGAGAAGGTATTTTTAATATAAATTGTCACAATGTGATGGTTTATTTTAATGGTTTTTTTTCTATGCATAGCACATACTGATTTTAATTGCTGTTTACTCAGAATTTCATACGCTTTAACCAAGTCTGTTGAAATATCTAAATATTTGCCAGCGTAATAGCTGCATTTATGATTGATTTTTATCTGTAAATTTTGACCAGCTTGGAGTGGAGACTGCTGTTTTAAAACCTGGCTCTCATATCCAATGTTATTGTAAATGGAAATTTTTAATTTTAAAGCATTTAAGGGAATAACAGCAGGCTTTAAAACTGTGTACTTAACTGAGTGGTTTTTACCTTCAAAACCCAGTTACTGTGGATGAGGCTCTCATATGACTGGAGGTTGCAAGACTGGATCCAGAGTAAATACTTGATTTAGTGGGAGAATATTCTGAGTTCTTTGAAATGTTATTCAAGATATCCTAAAGTATATTTATAATTTACTGGAAATATTTGCTGTTCCAAATTTATTTTTCTTCCTCTGTTGATGGTATTTGATATATACTTACTCTAGCTTGCAATAACCCAGTGTATAACAGATATTTTCCATTTCCTTTGGACACTTCCAGGTTAAGTAATCAGAGGTTAAAATACATTCTCGAAAGAAATCCTTGGCCACAAGGATTGGGACACTTTGGTCCCCATCACTGCTGGTTCTGTCAGGTGAAGTCACAGAATCCCAGGATGGTTTGGGCTGGAAGGGACCTCAAATCCATGCAGTGCCAGCCCTGCCATGGCAGGGACCCCTCCCGCTGTGCCAGGGGCTCCCAGCCCTGCCCAGCCTGGCCTGGGGCACTGCCAGGGATCCAGGGGCAGCCCCAGCTGTGCCACAGCCTGCCCACCCTCCAGGGAACAATTCCTGCCCAATATCCCACCCAGCCCTGCCCAGCCTGGCCTGGGCACTGCCAGGGATCCAGGGGCAGCCCCAGCTGTGCCAGAGCCTGCCCACCCTCACAGCCTGCAATTCCTGCCCAATATCCCACCCACCTGCCAGCCTGGCTGGCACTGCCAGGATCAGGGCGCCACAGCTGTGCCAGAGCCTGCCACCCTCACAGGCATTCTGCCCAACACCACCTGCCACGCTGGGCACTGCAGGATCCAGGCAGCCAGCTGTGCCAGTCCCTGCCCACCCTCACAGCCTGGAATTCCTGCCCAATATCCCATCTAACCCTCTCCTGTTCCAGTTTAAAGCCAAATCCCCTTGTCCTGTCCCTCCATCCCTTGTCCCAGTCCCTCTCCAGCTCTCCTGGAGCCCCTTGGGCACTGGAAGAGGCTCTGAGATCTCCCACCAAATATATTAACTCTTGGTGCTTGGTTTCCTAAAACAATTGCTGGAGAAACTCATTCCCTACAAAACCCCTTTGGGACACACCACTGAATTATTGTCTGCTTTGATAACGTTTAAATTTCTGTCTAAAGGCTGAGAGCTCGTGGGAGAGCTGGTTAAGAACCAGCACTGCAGTGCTGGGCCCATCCATGGGTGCAAACACACCAGCCCTGCCAGCATTTCTGTGTCGATGCCAGTGATTAATGGGCATGGGGTATTTCTGTATTTCTGCTTCAGACTGCACTGAACCTGAGCTGACATTTATTTCAGGCTGCAAAGAGCAGCCTGGGGTGGGGGAGAAGGCACAGAATCAGACCCTTTACCTTCATCTTCCTCACAGCAGCCTCCAGAGATTTATTTTATTTTGTCTGTGACGGTGAAAACAAATTCACTGCTCATGCAGGTTGAGATCTTATCAGGCAAACCTTAGTGAAAAGAACATTTTGCATGCAAAATGAA
The DNA here is from genome assembly GCA_032173965.1 of Sitta carolinensis. Taxonomy (NCBI): domain Eukaryota; kingdom Metazoa; phylum Chordata; class Aves; order Passeriformes; family Sittidae; genus Sitta; species Sitta carolinensis. The sequence goes on from CM063287.1 coordinate 30,519,084, forward strand.
TGCCTGAAAACAGAGGCTTATAAGGACATTGCTGACAAGGTTTGGCACTGCAGCAGGGTTGATGCCAGGAAGGTTGGTTAAAATGATCTTGTTTTCAAAGTAAGGATTTGTATTTGGTTTAACACAGTAAAGCCTCGAAAAACAAAAGAGGGAAAACATTACTTAGGACGAGTCATAAAAATGCTTTAAAAATGCTATTAAGATTTAAGGCATAATGCAGATCCTATAAATCTGCTCTGCATTCTTTCACTAGGAATGACTGACTTTTATGAAAACTAGGGACTGTAAATCAAGAACCTAAATAAGGGGGGATTTTGACATGTAAATATAGATTATACATTAGCTGAGCCCAGACTTGACTGCCTCCTGGTTCCAGGGGGCCACACAAAGCAGGCAGTTATTCTCCTGAGCAACACTTTCACCTTGTAAAAGCTGCTAGGCAAAAAATATAGTTTATTACTCCTCTGTGGAGAACACTTTTTTTTTCCTAGTGATTTGGGAAGGGGATTTGCTCGCTCTTTTGCCTAGCCCTGATTTTCTGTCTCCCTGATCACTCATTTCTTGTTTAAGGCTGTGTGTGTTTTTGGAGGAGGTGACAGTGCTTCTGAAAGCAGTCCTGAGGCTCTCTGAACACAGAGTTGAATAGAAGGTTAAACCCAACTGGAAAGATGAACCAGCTAGAAGGTAAACCCAACTGGAAAGATAAACCCAGCTAGAAGGATAAACTCAGCTAGAAGATAAACCCAGCTAGAAGGGTAAACCCAGCTAGAAGGGTAAACCCAGCTAGAAGGGTAAACCCAGCTAGAAGGGTAAACCCAGCTAGAAGGGTAAACCCAGCTAGAAGGGTAAACTCAGCTGAAGGGTAAACCCAGCTAGAAGGATAAACCCAGCTAGAAAGATAAACTCAGCTTGAAGGTTAAACTCAGCTAGAAGGATAAACTCCACACATGGGTACACAGCCCCCCTTTTTCAGTCTACACAGGTGGAGTTTGCAGTTTCTGAAGCTGTTTTAAGCAGTATCTTCCACTCTAAACCATCTCTCAAAGCGCCCAGAGCCTTCCACCCCCTTATCACAGATGCACTTTTTGCATCTCTGGCCTCAGCTCCATCACTGTCCATAGTCACCCAGGGATGGTGCACAAGGAACACTCCCCTGCCCCTCCAGCTCCTTATCAGGGCAGCCCTGGCACAGCAGCCAGGCTGATTTAACCTTATCTGCCTCGGGCTTCTATGTTTAAACAAGGAGGGCTCTTTGTGGCTGAACTAATTCCGAGCACAGCTTGACTGGAAGCCTGGCTTTTAGAGAAAGGGCATCTATCACTTTTATGTGGCATTTCAAAGCAGAAGGCATTTAATAACGCTGAGAGACAAAGGAGGGATTCTGTCTTAATGCACAACCAGCCAGCTAATGATTAACTTCTCTTAATACTTGATAGGTTTATGTGAAAAAAAAAACAAACCAGCAAGCCCAGTGCCATGGCACGGTGGAGTGGTGTGGAGGAGTTTGCTGCACTGTCTAGAGTGATGTGAAACCTGTGTGCAGCAGGTGAGTGTATCATGCACTTCAAAAAATGCATGCAAGTGATAATCAACAGCCTTTAAGAGAGGAGGAGGATGGTTGGGGTTGGGTTAGGGCAGCAGGGAGAATCCACCCTGCAGGAGAGGGCAGTGGCTGCAGACCAGGACTGAAAAGAAGGTGTAGGCTGAAAAGAGAGTAAGTTTAGATGAGATATTAGGAAGAAATCCTCCCCTGTGAGGGTGGGCAGGCCCTGGCACAGGGTGCCCAGAGCAGCTGTGGCTGCCCCTGGATCCCTGGCAGTGCCCAGGGCCAGGGTGGACCATGGGGCTGGGGCAGTGGGAGGGGTCCCTGCCATGGCAGGGGTGGCACTGGATGGGATTTAAGGTCCTTCCCATCCCAAACTCGCTCTGTATTTGTAAGAAGGACCTGCTGAATTTGTTTCCTCCTCAGATTAAGAGAGAGAGAGAAACAAACTCCTTATCCTCACTCTTCCTCCAGTGGAAAATGCCTTCATTTGCCCTGTTTCCTTTTATGAGAGCACAGTGCAAATGAGGCAGAAAAAGGCATTTTTTTTTTCTTTCCAATGCATTTCCAGAGAGCTGGAAGCCCCTAATCTGGTTTCTTATGAGGGTGGCTGTTACATGTATTCTCAAAAATAATTATTTATAAGTCAGTTAGTTGTGATAAAGTCTTTTTTTTTTTCTTTTTTTTTTTTTTTTTTTTTTTTTTTTTGTGAACCAGGATCAACTCTGTATGTGCAGAATGAAAATTGGAGCTGAGTGCCCCTGGACAGAGATCCCTGTGATGATCTGCAGGGATGTTTCCCTGGCACCCTCTGAGATCTGTTTGCACCTCAAGAGCATTGCCTGGCCCACTCAAAGGGCAGTTGGGACACACTTTCCATGGGCTTCTCCTTGCCTTTCCCAGCAAGGGGCAGCCCCTGAAGTTGCAGCTTCCCCTTCCACTTTGGCCTGAAGCTCTTCAGAGGTGTGTGAACTCCTGTGACCCCAGACTGCTCTCAGGACATGGGGCTCTGGTTATTAAACCCATTTCAGTGTCTGTGACAGCTTCCACTCAAGGACCCAGGACACTCAAATGCTCTCATGATTAACTGCCCACACTCTGTCCCTGTAGGAAACACCTGGGAAAGCCCTGTCAGCTCTGAACACCCTTTCCCAGCAGGAGAATGTGGTGGAGGGGGACCTGCTCTGAGCTCTCAGTGTCTCAGCAGCTCTGCTTTCCAGCTCTGCAGTTTGAATGGCCCTTGTCTACAGCATGATTGCAAGCAAATGCAGATGCCATGCCACATAAATGCAACACAGCAAATCTGCCTGAAGATTGTGCAGTGAGATGAAGGGCAGTCACAGGTTTAGGGTTTTGGTGTTTGATTTGAAAACCTGCTTTCCAGCATTTCCTTCTCCCATTACAGGATTTTGGAGGGGAAGATTAAATCAGTTCTGTCTCATAATTTTATTGCTTTATTAGACTTATTGTGCTTGAAACAAAGCAGGTTTCTCATGCAGAAACAAGCACTAAAGAGGGAGCTCAGCCCCAGTGTCAGGGTCACAGTGGCCAGGTAGGTGGTGTGGCAATTCAATTATTTCCCCTGAACTGAGAGCCAGCAGTGGGTACAGAGCCTGCCTGAGCAGTCTTGTTTTGTTTTGGGGACCTCCTGAAACACAGAGAAGTCTTTGCCAACCCTTTGAACACCTTTGTGTCAGTCTCTCCTCCACACAGGTGGTGTTTAGAGGGAATTTAGTTTAGTTTCCTTTTTCCTTTATGGTTTTGGGGGTTTTATTTCCAGTTGCATCTGTCCTACAGTCTCCAAACTCCAGGTGTTTGTTGTCTGTGTGACTGGATTTTGTGTTTGCATATATTTGAAAGCAACTGTCAACACCAATCCTGAAGTTTCCTACCTCCTTTCAGTCTTTCAGACCCAGCTAAGCCTAAAACCACAGAGCTGCCCTGCCAGCTTTCCTGCATGGCTGGGGTTTTACAGCAATATCAGCCCTAGGGATGACTGACAATTCATAAAACCCAGAAGCTGGGGGTGCAAAGGGCTGTTAGGTCAGCAGCTCCATTTCCCTGCCAGGGTGGGATGTGCCACAGGTATTTCAGAAGTGCTGTGCCAGGGGTGGGTGTCACTGATCACTGCATTTTGAACCAGGACTGAACCCTGCTGGTTCTGAGCCCCTCCTTCCAGCAGTGGGAGCCCAGAGTGCCCAGCTCTTCCCAAAGCTGGGGCATCATGGTTTGAAACGTGATCCCCCGTGGCCATCGCAGTGATCAGCACGGGGGAGAGCTGGGCTGCTCACACAGGCAGCGTTTCTACTGTTGCTGAGATTTAGACACTCGCTGGACCTGCTTGGTGTGATAACTTAATCTGCCCTTGCCTGTGTTAAACTCGGGGAGGATTTTCATTCTGTTCATTCACAGTTGTGTTCTTCCCCTCCTTTACCAGTTCAGCACTGTGCAAATCACTATGGTTTTTTTATTATGATACCTTTTGCAGAGGACATTTCAAACTATTCATTAGTAGGCAGGTATCATAATGTTTTTCTTCAATTTGCAGAACTAGGGTTATTATGGTATTTTTTATCTTCTTTTTTTCAAGCAAAAATGAAATTCTTTTACTATTTACTCTTAATATGTCTGACACAAAGAAAACAGAATTAAAGCTTTAGTAATTCAGCTTTTACCACAGCATGAAATCCTGTTTGCTCTCTGCACATCAACTGTTGACATTAACTGGCAGATATGCCACTTCCATGCCAGGGCTCCATTCTTGGAACATGAGATCAGCCTGACTGTGAAAATAAACACTACAGAAAACACGTTCATTGCAGTGCTCAGCTCATAAAGGCCAGTGCTCAGAAACCTGGGCAGCTGCTGCCACCCCACTGAGACTCTCTCAGCTCTGCAGGCTGTGTTTCTGCAGGTAACCAGCCTGGTCCTGTTCCTGTTTAGAGTTACAGGACTCCAGTTTCCCCCAGCACTGTTTGGAATGACCTCTTTTCTCCATGCTGCAAGTGTCAGTTCTTTCACTCTTTTTCAGCTGTTTCCATGTCGTGATAACCTGGCACTTCCTTGGCTTATTTTGTTACAAAGCTGGAGACTTGTTTTTCTAGAGTGGTTTCCTTCTCTTTTTGAGCTTCCCCAAGCCCAGAAATGACCCCACAGCAAGGTTCAGCCTCCTCTGTGCCTGCTCTTCCTCCAGAGAATCTTTCACAAAAGTAAAATGTGGCTCGGGCTGTCCTTGCCTGGTGCTTAGATGTTGGGACATAAGAAGCATGGCACAAGAAATATGAAGAAAAAGGAGAGGGAAATCTTCTTCCCTAGAGTTACAATTAAAGCTGAATAGGAAGTCCTGAGTTGAAAGGTAGAAAAATTAATTTTGTTTCAGGTGGAGCTCCTTTTGGAGGGAAGTGTTGAAATGAGCGAGCTTTGGTGTTAAGAAAGTTTTTATGCTCAACTAAGTGGTAGCTGAAAAATTGCTTTAAATAATTTCAGTAAAACTAGTGAGCAGGGAAATTAATTTCCTTTCAAAATGAAGTGGTGGAAAGGCAAAGCCTTGGGTTACAGCTCAGACAAAGAGAAAAAGCAAGTGCTTTCCATTAAATTCCTTGTGCCTCTCATACTTGTGCAGACATCTTTGAGATTTACAGTGCAGATGCTCTGGTTTGAAGTGCCAGCTCACCTTGCCTGACCTCCCCCATCAGCCAGGTCTGGGAGTCTGACCCTGTGGTGCCTGCATCAGGCACCTCTGTCTGAGCTGTTACACGTCCCTGAGATACCCATCAGCTCCTGGCTGGGAGGCTGCAAGCACAGGAAATCCATCACATCCTTAGGTAGCCGAGTTTAAATCACTGAGATAAGCCTGCACATCTGAGGCTTTCCCTGAGGACAAGACAGCAGCAAGAATTTGCTGAGGAGGCCAGAGCTCGTGGGAGGGAGGGAGGCTGCAGATCCTGCCAGTGTTTTCCTGAAGCTGGGAAATGGGGAAAATGCAAAGTGTTGCTCTAATTCCAATGAAACACAAGTGCAGCATCATTCTGCCTTAGTGGGAAAGGGATTCTTCAGGAAGCTAAAGGGCTTTGAAAGGCCAGTGGACTCGAGTTTATGAATTAGTTGGTTTTCAATTATGACATTGTTTGAGTGATGAGGCAGGAATGTTATAAAGAGAACAAATTAAAACCACTCTGGGAAAAGAGAAAGGATTCTCTACCTGTGAAAACAATTCTATTTGGTTTTGTACCATCTGAGCACAGGGCATCTTTTTCTGTCCCAACTGTTTCAAAAACTTATTGTGAAAGTATTTCACTTATGGGTTTAGCATTTGAGAGCCAAATCTGGTGTCTATACCAAAGACTTCAGGGAAATTTAAGCCAAATTTAAAAAAGAATGGAATTGTCTAAAGTGACATTATACAGAATAAATTTATTTCAAGCTATCAACTTCCAAATGATGTTAGTCTCTAGTGGTAATAGACACAAACCCACATTTCAGTTTTGTTGTTCTTTATATCTACATAACCATAGCCAGAGTTTCTCAGACTGAAGTTCCATCTGTTACATTAGTATTAGAGAATATAGTTTCTCTATTATTTAAATAATATAGTTTTTACCAAAATCTGAAAGTAGGTGCTGACTTACGAGCCATCCAATGGCTCTGTATGTTTTATATAAATATTTTTATATATTTTCACATACTGAAGAAGTTTCTTGTATTTTTCCCCCTCCTATCTATTATATCTTTACTGCAAACCTCTAGTATTCTAGTATTTTTGCTTCATTCCTTTTCCATCTCCCACTTTTTTCAATACAGATCTCCTGTTCCTAGCTCAACATTTCTCCCTTCCCATCCAAAATTTCATTAACAGGTGTGAAAAACAAAGCAGAATATGCTGGGTTTGTTTAAGGACAATTGTTTCAAATGCAGTTGACCTGTGCTTTGCAAGTGAAAATACATTTTCCAGACTTCTAAATGAGAGGCTAGGACAGTGTATTTTATCATTAAAACACCTACTATGCCTGAGGTAAAAAGAAATGAAAATATAAGAAAGATGAAAGCTGTCTGAGTACCTGTGGTATGAAGACCAAGGTATCCAGGGGGAAAAGATGAACAAGAGATTGGAAAATAGTGTTAATCATTAATCTATCAACATGCATTCTTTTGGGGTGTGAGGGGGAAATTCATTAAGAAAAACTAAGCAGGATATCATCTGAGCAGACACAAAATACTAAAATACCTAAGAAATTTGCCTTTCAGATAAATAATGTAATTAAGGAAATACACTTAGTTAGCAGCCTAATTTCAGGAATTTGGACTAGACTCATTAGTCTGTGGTAGCTGCCTTGACCAATCCATTATGACTGGAAGGATTTAGTCTGCTTAGAGCTGCTCTTCTGAAACTTCTATTATCACCACTACAATACTGGGTATCATAAAAAATCAGGGTACTTAGGGCTCCTATGCATAACACATCAGTGCATTCAAAGTCCTCATTCTGGGATCCAAATTCTGCTTAGAATTAACCCAACTGGAAGGGAACTACACAGAATTTCTGCACAGAATAGCAGCAACCTGCTCTACAGAGAGCACCTGGCTACAAAGGTGTTCACTTCAAGGCATCTATTGTGCCAAAAATATAAAGACTTCCTTTTTTTCTAGCAGGCAAGCAGGAAAAAAATGTGCAGATTGCTGTCCTATGGAAACTGTAGAGAATTGCTGAAGGTCAGGAGCACCCTGGTACCTCTGCAGTTTCTGGGGCTGTTTCCAGTGCAAAACTTTTCCGTGAAAAAGAAACTTTTTAAGCTTCACAGCAGAGGCAGGGTTTATGGCATGAGCTGTTAAAAAGTTGGGATCCTCTGCCAAACTGATTCACTAGTTAGGCAGAGATGTAGCACCAGGTAGCAGCTCTCCCCACCCGTTTGTGGCTGGGTCTGATGGGTCTGGGGGGGTCTCAAGCCCTCCTTAATCTCCCTCCACGCAGGAGAAGCACAGGACCTACCATGTTGTCAGGCAGAGCGTTGGAAATATGAAGTAAAATGTTTATTTTCCAAGAGCAATTAGGTGTGAGTGAGGCCCTGTCTGGTTTGGGCTCTGCTTCTAAAGGAATGGGCTAGAATTTGGCAAGTGCTGGCCTACCCAGGGAATGACGAGACTTGAAAGGAAAAGCCCAGAGTTTGGAAAGCAGCATCCAAATATCTCCCAGTGTCTTCTAATCCTGAGGAATAAAAACAACCTTATGGTGCTCCTATAATAAAATTAATAGAGATTAAATTAAAATGAGTTTTAATTAAAGTAGATTAGCACTGTCCAATATAATCTTCTGACTTCCAGAATAATTTGAAAGTCCAACTCAGCTATTAGATCACAGTAAGAATTCAGAAGAAAATTGTGCACAGCCTCCACATTAGGCTGGAAGTATTTTGGGTCTGTTTTCCTATGCCCTGCTTCCATTGCTTCTTTTATTTTGACGGTTTCATGGAGTATCAGTAATTATTATGGAAGCAAAATGAAAATAAATCAAAGCTTTTCCAAAAGGTTATAGGAAGTATAAACTCATAGCCTAGGAAACCTCCCCAAATCCATGTCAACTGTACAGCCAGTGACTGCAGAAGTGCTTTGGGAAACTTTCTTCCATTTGTCTTAATTTTAGGTATCACGAGGCGCCGTGTGCAATGCTGGGGTGACCTGCCTCTACTTTTCAAGTAGCTGGAGACAGGCTGGGGTTGTGCAGTTTCTGCTGGGAGGCTGGGGGGATGCAGGTGGGAGAGCAGCCACTGCCAAGCACACAGCAGGCCCCCTGCCAGGGGAGGCCCTGTGAAAACCCCCCCAGACCCCGGTCACCACCTGCCCCAAGGGAGCCTCACTGCTCAACAGCCTCACATGTACCACGGCTTAAACACCAAGAAATGCCCCAGTGCCTCCCTGTGGTGGGCAAACACCCAGCAAGTGCCAGGAGCTGTTGTTAAGCAGCAAGGGCAAGATGCTCTTCCAAAGGAGTGACCACAAAGGTGTGGGAAACACCTGCAAGGCTCTGTGGAGTGGCACCCAGCAGGAGCCCAAAGCCCACCTGCAAGTTCTCTGCAAAGCTGTGGCAACGACATCTGCGAGGCAGGAAAGAAATGCACCTATTTATTTATCGGGCTTGTTTTGTTTGTACAAATGAGGTGGGCACACGCCAGTCTCTGTAGGGTGAGGGAAAATCCCCTCCCCATCATCACTGGGGAGCACAAGGACTAGGAAAAGGGCCAAAGGTGGTGGCTGTGCCCTCCAGAAGAGCCCAGGCTGGCACACCTGCACCCAGGGGTGTGACACAGCACTGGCTGTGTACCTCTAAGAGCTCTGTCTCAAGATTTACTGTGTAAGAACCCCACAGGTCCAGCTGGGATTCACAGATGTCAAGCTGACAGCATATTTTTGTCAAATACACCTTGTGTAGTTCCATTTGGTGTCTTGAAAATATCACCTCGAGTGGGAGGAGACAAACTTGTTCCATAGGAACAAGTAACTTTATAGAACAAGAATATAACCATTCCTAGATTTAGGCCAGAAGGGAATATTTGACTTCCTATGTAATCCAGGGCAGACTGCATTATTCCACAAAAGGATATGTTTTAGAAAGACATCCGCTTTTGTTTAAAGATTTTAAGTGATGGGGAAACCATGCATGAGAAGTTCTTGCAGTGACTGACTGCTACCGAGGAAAAGTCATCACCCATTTTCCACTTTGAATTTATGTGGCTTCAGCTTCCAGTCTTTCAGTCTGTCTTCGTTTAATGTTTTATTTTTAAAATCCTCTAGTATCAGATTTTTTTTTTTTTTTTTTTTTTTACATTTCACTCTATATTAGGGTCAAAGTAGTGGAAGGTCACCTTTGGAAGTTTAAATGGATCTAGCTTCTACAGTTATTCAGAATTTTCTAGAGGTTGTATTATTCTTTCATCTGTGTTTTGGCCCATCTCCAGTGTTTCAGTAACAGGAGTAATACACACATTTCTTCCAGATTAGGTCTTTTAATTTCTTATTCCCTCTACATTTCTTTATAAACTTGCTGCTGGGTTGTAGCAGGGTTGACACCTTCCCAGCTGATGAGCTGCCATGAGGAACAGCACACTTGGCGAGGCAGGGGAGCTTCTGCTGCAGCCCAGGGCTTCAGGAGAAATTAAAGGAAAACAGCCCCTTCTCCCTGGGTGTCCTGAGCCTCATGAACACAGCCAAGAGCACAGTAAATTAGAATAAATAGCCTCACACTGAGGGAGCCCTGTGCCCACAAAGGGGTTCAGTGCTAGGAGAAGGTTTGATTTTATTCATCTACATCTGTAACAGCTTAGGAAAATGCCACGGTTACGTTCAGTGCTGGTTGTTAATGTCACTGCACCCCTATAAAACCCATCCCAGCAGTGGTCTGGAGCTGTGGCAGGAGTACAGCTTGGAGCTGTGGAGGTCTCAGACCACAGAGGGTGTTGGATTTTTCAAAAGGCTTTCCCTGGACTCTGCCTGCAGGGTCCAGCACGGATTTGAGTCATATTTTACCCAGCCTCTTTTTTCCCCCTGATCTGAGCAAACTGGAGGCTGTTTGGTGCCATGATTGGTGTGGGAGTAATTCTAAGGGAAAAAAAAACAACGGCAGAGGATCTGGGACAGGAGTGATGTTGGGTTACATCTGCCCACAAACACACATGGCCCCCACCACCACCATTTCTGGGACACACAAAGACACGTCCCTGCCCTGAGCCGGCTGAGGCTGATCTGAATCTTCATAGGCTTAAACAAACACCTGGTGGAAAGTGTAGGAAATATCTGTAGGATCATTGTGTGCAATCAGTCCTCCAGCACTGCCAAGGCCACCACAAAACCATGTCTCCAAGGGCCACATCTACAGTGCCTTTAAATCCCTCCATGAGTGGTGGGAGCTGTGCCAGGGCTGGACAGCCCTCCCCATGAAGGGAGTTTTCCCTAATATCCAGTCTAAATTTCCCTTGGCCCAATCAAGAGACATTTTAATCTCTTTCCCGTATCTACTAGGATCTATTTCCTTTGGTCTTTAAATAACCCAGTGCTACTCTTAGGGGGCTTTCTCAGCCCTGTAGAAAAGGATGGTAAATGGGGTTCTGGCTCTCATACTGTGAGTGAGACTTTTCAACATTCTCTTTATAAGATCTTTTCAGAAAGCATGACCCAGAAAATATCAGGCTTTACCTTTACTGAGCTCTCAGTGACAATCAGGAGCAAACCCATCCTTTCAGTGCTGAACTGGATTAGATGGATTGAATAATAATTGCAGGGTAATAAATAGGTTATCCCAGGATGCAATTTTTACAAGTTTGCTTTTCACAGAAGAACACTGAACACACAGCATTGAGCTTCTGCTGTTTTTCCTCTGTTTTATCAGAAAAAAAACAACCAAACAAACAAACAAGCAAACAACCTCCCTTTATTTGAATAATGTCAAAAATACAAAATTAAAAAGCCTAGAGAGATGATCTGAGGCTGAGGAGACATTTACAGACCCTGGGATTTTGATAGGTTTAAAAAATAAATCAAATGTTGAATCATTTGAAGTTTTCTTTTGACTTGAGAAAATGGCTTTTGTAGGTCTATATTGATATTTCACTGTAAGAAAGATGTCAGGGCTGATGTCTGTCTCCCATTCTGGGACATGGGTTCAGGTCACCTTTTGTGATGTGCTCAAGTATTTCAGTGTCCTCCAGGAGTCAGAGAATCTTTCCTCTCAAAGCTGGCTCTCTCAGGTAGCTTTTCCCCTTCTGTTATGCTGCAGAAAGAAGAGGTGTGCAGAGCTACAAAATATGGAATTCTTGGAATTCTCAGTCCAAGGGCTAATCTTTCAGCTGGTGGAGGCAGATTAAATGTCCCAGAAGTGATGGGTCGTTATTCTTGTCCTGCTCTTGCCCCTGGGATGATGTGACCATGGACAAGCTCCCAGCTGCCACAGCAAAAGCAAACCAGAAAAGACAATTCCAAAAGCCTAATAAAAATAAGCAAGGGTATTAAACAATCCTTTTGTCTCTTTAGACTCTGCAAATTGTTCTCAGGAGTGACATGATAAAGATCTGCTCTGTCAGGGAGGAGAAAATGTCTCAGGGGACATGCTCTGGGGAATTCTGCTTTGCTGAAGGAGCACCAAAGTTGTATTAACACAATCCTCAGGGTGTAGGGGCTGCTCTCATGCTCTCTTGGTTTAGGAGACTAGAAAATGGCAGATTTGTGCTCATTATGCTACAGACAAGCAGAGAAACTATTTAAAATGTTGTCTAAATTCCTTCAGTCTGACAGGTAAGTGATTGCCCTGTTTGGATTAATGGGCCATTACTACAGGATGTCCCTGCAGGCTCCGGTTTTGTTCCTTTCCTCCTGGCAAGCTGTAGCACGATCCAGCTATGCAAGTGCCAAAAGCATCCTTTCCATCTTCCCTGTGTCACACAGGCAAGTGCTGGAATGTCAAACAAACAAAACACATCCCACTGCAGTCAAAAGCCTGTCGTGCTGGCACTAGAACGTGGACTTAGGAAAGAAAAGGACACTTAAATCTCTTTTGCACAGAGCCTGGTGGGTTTGTTGTGTTGAACTGATAACGTTTGTTATCAAATGCATGACAGGATCATGAGTAGTAAGGAGAGATGGGACAATAAAAAAGAAATGCAGAAGATGACAGCAACACTGATGAAAAACAGCCAGCTAACTTCACAGTGGCTTTTGGATCCTGCTGGTGAGGGCTGGGGCTGGGCTCACTGCAAGCTCTGCCTGGGGACCCCTTCCTTGCCTCTTCCCCATCAGCAATTCTCCTCCTCTTTCACAGGCCCAGAGCATCCCAGGGTGTGCTGAGCCAGTGCCAGCAGTGTTTCTCCTTTGTGGATCAAATAGCAGGAATTGAAATGAGCCTTCCTCAAATTCTCTCTCAGGATCTCCTCCAGGCAAAACTTTGAGGTTTGCATACCTCGGAAGAGTAATCTGACTTGACTTTGGCACTGAAAAAGAAGCCTCTTATTTGTGCCAAGAAAAGACATGTTTCTTTTTAGTAGCATTTTTCATTTCTAATATGTCACTTCTGTCTTCCCCCCCATTTTTTTTCCTCTTGCTGTGACTTTCCCCTCCTTTAAGGATATTTTTACATATACTGTTCCAGGCATGCTGAGACAAGAGTAAGATATGTGCAGCAGTTTATCAGAATGCATGAGTTTGGTGTGGTCAAACAAAACATTTCAGTTACTGATCTGAATGTGTTGAAAACTGGAGGGTTATATGAATAAATGGAAAAATCAATTTTCCTTTGTTTCTTGAAGTACTCCCAGAAGCTTCAATGAGGACAATCCAAAAGAAAGGAAAACAAAATAAAATAATGTCCTTTACAATTAATAGGTTAAAAAGTGGTTTTAATACAATATAACATATTGCAAGAAGAGAAGCAAAGCAGCTATCATCAGTTTTGATCAAGGCAGAGGATTTGTGCAACACTTTTCATTTTCTCATATGAGAAAGTTTAGTTTGGAGCTGACTATACCAAAATGTTGTGCCTTCTGTCTTCAGGACTTTGTGCTAGCAGTTACTAGAGCCTTTAGTTCAGGACTTACTAGATCTGAAAGTTTCAAGAGACAGCTTTTGCCTCAAAAGTGGATATATATTTACTAAAAAAAAATGAGATTTATTAAAAGATGTGCACATGTCTTCTCAGTGATAGAGCTGTGGCTGCTCCTTGTGGCAGTTCTCATGGTGTGTTCTTTTGAAGCCCTTGGCCCTGGAAAGCTCTGTAGTGATAATCTCAAATTCCTGGTGCTCTGGTGTGTCTCAAAACATCTCAGACATGCCCTGCCTTTAAGCAGTCACTCTCCCCTCGTTCATGCTGTAATCTTTTTTGGGAGAGGAAAGAGAAAAGAGCCTAGCTGCATGTTATGTATTTAAACCCAGAGATGTTAGAGGGGCCACAGCAAGAGGGGAGCTGGGAGGAGGCCAGAGGAATTCCCCAGAGGAAAATCAGCCAGGCCCTGCAACAGCCAGGCCCAGCATCAGCCAGCCCAACATCAGCCATTCCCAACATCAGCCATTCCCTACATCAGCCATTCCCCACATCAGCCATTCCCAACATCAGCCATTCCCAACATCAGCCATTCCCAATATCAGCCATTCCCACATCAGTCATTCCCAACATCAGCCATTCCCAACATCAGCCATTCCCTACATCAGCCATTCCCCACATCAGCCATTCCCAACATCAGCCATTCCCAACATCAGCCATTCCCAATATAAGCCATTCCCACATCAGTCATTCCCAACATCAGCCATTCCCAACATCAGCCATTCCTAACATCAGCCATTCCCACATCAGTCATTCCCAACATCAGTCATTCCCAACATCAGCCATTCCCAACATCAGCCATTCCCAACATCAGTCATTCCCAACACAAGCCACCCCAACATCAGTTATTCCCAACATCAGTCATTCCCAACACCAGCCACCCCAACATCAGTTATTCCCAACATCAGTCATTCCCAACACCAGCCACCCCAACATCAGTTATTCCCAACATCAGCCGTTCCCAACATCAGCCAGCCCAAAATCAGCCATTCCCAACATCAGCCATTCCCAATATCAGCTATTCCAAATATCAGCCAGCCCAACATCAGCCATTCCCACATCAGCCATTCCCAATATCCGCCATTCCCCACATCAGCCATTCCCAATATCAGCCATTCCCCATTCCCACATCAGCCATTCCCAATATCAGCCATTCCCCACATCAGCCATTCCCAATATCAGCCATTCCCCATTCCCACATCAGCCATCCCCAACATCAGCCATTCCCAATATCAGCCATTCCCCACATCAGCCATCCCCAATATCAGCCATTCCCCATTCCCACATCAGCCATTCCCGATATCAGCCATTCCCCATTCCCACATCAGCCATCCCCAATATCAGCCATTCCCCATTCCCACATCAGCCATCCCCAATATCAGCCATTCCCCATTCCCACATCAGCCATCCCCAATATCAGCCATTCCCCATTCCCACATCAGCTATTCCCAATAACAGCCATTCCCCATTCCCACATCAACCATTCCCTATATCAGCCATTCCCCACATCAGCCATCCCCAATATCAGCCATTCCCCATTCCCAACATCAGCCATTCCCAATATCAGCCATTCCCCATTCCCACATCAGCCATCCCCAATATCAGCCATTCCCACATCAGCCATTCCCGATATCAGCCATTCCCCACATCAGCCATTCCCAATATCAGCCATTCCCCATTCCCACATCAGCCATTCCCAATATCAGCCATTCCCCATTCCCACATCAGCCATTCCCGATATCAGCCATTCCCCATTCCCACATCAGCCATTCCCACATCAACCATTCCCAATATCAGCCATTCCCACATCAGCCATCCCCAATACCAGCCATCCCCCTTTCCCTGCAGCTCTGGGGCTCTGGGATGGTGGGCACAGGTTGTGAGTCCCTGACGTTCCCGTGGGGCTGGGGTTCGTGTTAGAGACAGCAACAGGGGAACACAGAGCTGAGCAAAAGGGGCAGCTGGGTGTGATTGACTGGGGGCTGGATTTCTCATTGCTGTGACCTGCAGGACAAGGGTTTCAGAGCACCAGAAGTTTTTAGGCTTCCTATGGCCAGGGCTGAGTGTCTGCAGTGGGATGCCCTCGTCTCACATTGCATAACCACTCTGCTGAGAAAAGCACCTTTTCTATTCTGTGTGCCTCTTCAAGCGTTTACACTCTAATCCTTCTCATAAATTAAGAGGCAGTAATCACCTACTGCTTCTCCAAGTTTCCTGCTCCTGTTTGATGTCATTGTGCTTAATTCATCCTTTGCACTGGGGTTAAGCCTGGCTTGCTTTTTTTAGTGCTGCCCCTATTTAATCTTCTTAATTTATGTGGCGTGCTGGTATTTGTTTAGAACTCTAAAATAGATATAACTAGTAAAATGGAGACATCCCTGAAACAAAGAGAACCTCTATTCAGAAGAACTGGAAAGAATCGTCTTTGTCTGCTCTGAGGAGATGACATTCATGAGATATTGTGTCAAGAAGAAAGGGTTCACTTTGTCTTAAGTTGTTTTTTAAAGAGAAAATGGAATTTGGGAACAGATTTTTTGGTATCTTTTTTTTTTTATTTTAATATTACATTAAAAATATGAAGAATAAAACTCCCTACGAATAGATGACACCATCTAGAACACCTTTGTGCTATTAGATTTTTTTATTAAAAACAATATGCCTTCAGAAACAAAAGCTGCATCATTTATTGACAAAACAAGACAAAATCAGCTATCATTTCTAGCTCTCCAACGCATAGCAATGAATGAATCAAAGATACTACTTTAAAAAAGAATTCTCTAGACTTTCCTGCAGTCTCAGGATAGGCAGCTGTATCCACAGCATTTTTGGGAGAAATGGAATTGAAAATGGCAGAATAGCATCCCTCTACACAAGATCCCCAAAGAATATTAATTAAACTGCCAGAAGTGTGGCTTTTATGCAATTAGTACACTGATTTTAGGTTGTTCAACTGAGCTTTGCTAGTTAGGTGTAGATTTCTTTTCTGTCTTCCTAATCCATAAAGTTCCTACATTTTAGACTGGATCTAAATGACATTTTTCAGTTGAATGATCTCAATTTTTTTTTTATGTAGTCACAGTCTCACAAATGTCCTTTTCAACACCAATTTACCAAAGCTGGTTATGTAAGTTCATTAAGCATTCAGCTGGTTTTATATATAATTTTGTACAACAATATCTGTGTTACACATAAAGGGGACCTTATGACTCTGATAAATTTGAGTCTTTCAAACACACAGTGTTTTTCAAAGAGTCTCCTAACGCTCTACTGTTTGGGGGTTTTTTTTTGTGATAATTATTTATGGAAAACACCAAGAATTACAGACTTCTGTGTTCAAATCCTGTGCTGCAGAAATGGAATTCTTAGAGATCAGCAAAAAAGGAGAATTATGAAGTCTTCTGGAAATATTTAGGTGTTTGGTTGATGGTGATTTAATCAGCTGATTAAATTTTGTCAAATCAAGGATAAATAATCTTCAAGAAGCCATGAGAGAAATAGAAGCCCACAGCTTATAGCAGTGGATCCAGCATAGCTGGCAGAGCTTTCTGTATTCCTTTAGTCCAAACTTGTGTTTTGTGTGACTGAAATTCCTCTCTGTGAGGGTGGGCAGGTCCTGGCACAGGGTGCCCAGAGCAGCTGTCCCTGGATCCCTGTCAGTGCCCAAGGCCAGGCTGGACAGGGCTGGGAGCCCCTGGCACAGTGGGAGATGTCCCTGCCATGGCAGGGGTGGCACTGGATGAGATTTCAGATCCCTTCCAGCCCAAACCATTCTGGGATTCTGTGCTCTTTCTAGACAGACCACAGCCTTGTGACTCCTCCCTGATTTATGCACAGTGACCATTCCCAGGTTAAAAAGTGCTGGTCAGCTCCTGGCTCATCCCTTTTGTGCTCCCCCCAGGGCTGCTGAGACAGGGAAATTGCGTTGGCTTTGTCATGATCTGCACTGGGACTGCCCCAGCCCCAGTGAGTGGTTCCTCTGGGCATCGTGTGCCCAACGCTGCCCTACAGTGACTGCTGAGCAGAGGCTGAAATTAGCCTGTCTAGAGGCAGGCTGAGGGTATTTGCATGTCTGGAATCAGGCTGAGTGTATTTACCTTAGGCTGCCACGATCCCCGTTAATAATCTCGCTGTAATTGAAAGTTGCCTTTGACATCAGCTCCCGCCTGACTAATTGGATTGTGTCTCCTGGTCCTCCCTCCTGTTTGTTCCTGTCTCCCCAGATCAGCCTCCAGGGTCACTGCCCTGCAGGATTACACTAAAGCCAAGCTGGCCTGTCACAGAAAGCCAGGCACAGGTTCATTTTTACACACGAGCCCTTGCTGAGGCAGTTGAGTGAGCGAGGTGGGAGCTCGTGCTCTGGTGCCTGGTGGAGCTCTGGGACTTCTGGTGTCACCCACGACTTTGGAAGTCAGTTTTGCTCCTGCTTTGCTTTCACCATAATTGTTTCCATCGAGACAATATGGGATTTTACAAATCTGAACAAATATTCTCTCAGGATATGTAAACGAAGACATGAATCGTGGAATATTTAAATTGTGTTCTTGGGGTAGTTTAGAACATGTAACACACCCTTCATAATGCTATTTATAAACATGGGGAAAGCAGTGAGTGTCTCAGTTAAAACAGCCTGCCGACTCTGTAGCTCACAACATATAAAGCACTTCCCTCATAATGTTTGCATTTGTGGGAATATTTCTTTTTCCTACACTTTGTCATGCACTGAATTTGAATGACTGATCTCTTGCACGATAACTGATGTGGCTGTAATACAGCTGGCAGGCAACCTAAGACATTCTTTAATTTTTAAATAAATATGTTAAAATAACAGTAATTGAAACTGTGCCTATATTAAACTTGATATAAATAACCTGAATTACATAAAGACAGCTATAACTTCATAACTTCAATTCACCTATGGATTCTGTATCACTTAATTCTTTATTTTAAAAACATTTCTTGGGAGAACATGCTAGCTGACTCACATGGCTTTTCTTGGAGGCACTGAGGAACTTTTTGCCCCTTAAGTCACCTGTAGTTTCTTAAAAGTGTGAAGAGCAACAGGACACCATGTTTTTTCTATATACAGACAGGCTACTGAGTAATAAAACATCTTCAGCACTGAGATTATATTTTCCACTACAAGAAACATGTAATATTTCCATTAATGCCTGCATGAAGTCACAGCTGGTGTAAATCAGGAAATTCCCACTGACTCCTTACTGGATGCAGTGCAACTTTAGGAAGTGCCTGGCATTGTTATCAAAAGGGTAAACAAGAGACCAGCCAGAAGCCTCAGACACAACTTACACTGGGAATTCAGTGGGACAGCACCACACACACAGTGCAGAAATTTTGTGTGAATTTTTCTGAAACAGCTAAAGTGTGGATTGGGTTTTTTCCTTACTCCAGAATGCCATATGCACTAGAGTTAAAAAAAAAAAAAAAAAAAAAAGTTATGATTTAAGAAGTATATGTTGCTTAACACAAGTGCTATTCCAAACACGCAGCATAAATCCTACTCCTGGTTTTAGCAGCTGGAGCAAGCCCAGTTCCCTCGGGAGCAATGGAAGTCTTGGCTAACCCTCCCCTGTCCTGCACCTCCCACTCCCACCCTTGGAGTGGGGTGAAAGGATTTGGGAGAGATTTACTGTGGCAAGGAGCCTGAGCCTATCTATTTAATTCCAGAGCTGGTTTGCCTTTGCAGAGGGAAAGCTCTCAGCCGTTCTTTGCACACCACTCTGTGGTGTAAAGTTTCTCTTGATTAAAGCTCTGTATTAATTAACTTTTGTGCTCCTGTCATTGACTGGTTACAGTGATGGTCCTTCTGCTTCATCTGCTGCTCTTCATGCTGGGATCTCCAGGGCTTTCCATCATGGGAAATTATTTGGGTGCTGTTAGATTTATATCTGAGTGAGACTCAGGTTAAGCTTTTTCATATTGTTGAGAGGAGTAGGATGCCAAATTCCCACCACACTGATGAGAAGGGAACCTTTCCTCTTCAAAAAGGACTCTTGTGTCTCAGTGATGCCTTCTGGAGGCTGAGCTGGAACAGAGACTGGACAGAGCAAAAGGATAAAGTGGGGATTTATTAAAAGGCCTTAGTGGGCACACCCAGGCAGGGCAAGAGCCCAGCTGGGCTACATCCAGGTTGAACCCAAAAATGGGCACAAAAAATGGATGATTGATCACAAGGTCTCACACTTTCATAAGTTCTGCTCCATCAGCATATTGGAGTTAATTGTCCAATTACAGCTTCATCCTCCTTGATTTTCTCTCTTCAATTCACCATTGCTTTTTGTCCTTGGGCCTGACAGTTGCATCAGTTGTCCTTGGTACCAAGGTAGAAAAGGAATTGTTTTGTCTATCTACTCTGTGAGGAGAGTTTAGTAGCACTTAATATGAAACCCAGAACTACCCACTAAAACAGCACAGAACCTAAAAAATTTAAAAGCTAAAACTTGAGGCATCATCAGCTGAAGGATTTCACACACACTAGGTGAAGACTTTACAAGTCAGAGACTGTTTCTGTCTGCTGATCAGACACTGCCATCACAGGTGAACAGAATAAAAAGAGGTGATAGAATTCCTTTCTTTATAATCTGCCTGATTGGCTTGACTTTGCAACTTTTGAGAAGGTCTGATGAATTCCTTTGGCTGCTGCAGTGCCCTTCCCAGTACCAGCTGCCCTTCTACACATCAAAATCTATTAAATAAAGGCCCACAGGCTATATCCTGTACATAATGTTGATTTTTGTCTCCTAAACAAGATTAATACTCAGCTGAAAAATCATTTCTACCTATAATATTTTGTGTAAAAATCCAACTGGGCTAACATGTATGCTCTCTTGTTTGAGTGGAAAAAGATAAAGATGGCCTGTCCTATTTTATTTCCTTTAAAATTATTTATTTCCTCTCCCTCTCATGTTTTTGTGCAGCTTTTGTAATCCCTGAGGACTCTGTATCTAACTGCATCAGGCAGAAACAATTTCTCCCCTTTATCCCTGAAGCTCAGCAACAACATTGTTCCAAACACCTGGAAGGTAAGAACAGGTGTTGTCATTTTTCTTCAGCACAATTTAATTTTTTTTTCAGAGTTATTAATAACTAGAATGGTAGATTTCCATCCTTGTTCTGGTTTGCTCCAGAGCTCCCAAAAGGTCACAAATTATCTTAAGTTTCAGGAGAGACTCCTGCTTCTTCCATGAAGGTTGTGCAACTGCTGGAGCTGTGAAATTGCACTTGTACCCAGATGGGGTGGCAGAAGGATATCTTTATTGGAGTTTTCATGGGTAAAAAGGAGAAAAAGAAGGAAACCAAAGCTCTGCTCCAGCATCTCCAACCTGCTGCATGTGAGGTTTTGATTTACTGAGCTGTGATTTACTGCTCTCATTGTGAGCACCCACACTAACCTCTGCTCCTGCAGAACTGAGATGTGCATAAACAGTGCAGCTGCTTTCAACACATAAATGAGAATAATTTATAGATCAGGACCTGCAGATGACTTTATTGTGCAGTCACCAGCTCCATGAGGCAGAAGCTGCTTGGAACAGCCATGGCCATGGCATGGAACCCTCTCACAGAGTTCACTACAGCTCCTGGTCACTTGCCCATTGCCATAGAAGCCCTTTATCCCTCAGTAGAGCCCTGGTTCTGGGTAACCAAGCAGATGAGGGTTTGTTCTCTGTATTCTCCCTCGTTTGTTGTCTTTGGCAAGCCCTTGCTGCTGCCTGCACACCTATAATCCTCTGTAGAACCTGATATGATGAATCTCTTCCACCTCCATCTAATCTGTGCCATGGCAGCAAGAGCAGGACATGCCAGGAGTGAGATAATGTTTGCACAAAAGAGAGAAGTCAATCACAACTAGGCAAGCTCTAAGCTACCAAGCTGACTTGGCTTATTGACAGCCTGTTAATGCAAAATGCAGGCCATGTTAATTGCTAAATATACAGGTCATTCTTTCCAAATTCTCATCAAACTAAATCCTACTTCAGAGTAAAGGAAGTAATTCAACTTCACTTTGAATGGAGATACTCCTATTTTAATATGTGGTTCTCCTAGTACTCCTCTCTGCCTTTTGTCATCTGTGTGTCCTCCTCCTTTCTCCATGAGACAGGAATGCTGAATGAAGCATCACAGCAAAACACTCTGGTGCTGCTCCAGACCTCAGCAGATTCCCCAAAACTGCCCAGGGACATCCCTTTTCTGCAGAGCTTCTGTGATGCCTCAAGTTTTAGCTTTTATATTTTTTACATTCTGTGTTGTTTTAGTGGGTAGTTCTGGGTTTCATATTAAGTGTTGGTAAGCTCTCTTCACAGAGTAGGCAGAAAAAACAATTCCTTTTCTAGCTCAGGACAACTTCAGGCCCAAGAACAAAAAACAAGGTGAAGTGAGAAGAAAAACAAGGAGGATGGAGCTTCATAAACCAAAGCTGTAATTGGGCAATTAACTCCAATATGCTGATGGACCAGAATTTATGAAAGTGTGAGACCTTGTGATCAATTTTTTGTGCCCATTTTTGGGTTCAACCTGGGAGTAGCCCAGCCAGGCTCTTGCCCTGCCCAGGTGTGTCCATTGAGGCTTTTTAATAAATCCCCACTTTATCCTTTTGCTCTGTCCAGTCTCTGTTCCAGCTCAGCCCCCAGAAGGCATCACTGAGAACTCACTCTTTAATTCTTGTTACTGTTTGGCAATTAATCCTTAAAGGAATCACACTTTGTGGCACTGAACATGGCAGCCTAGAAAGTTATAAATTCTGTGAGCTTCTCAGCAACGTCAGACCCAGCTGAATGTTTGGATGCTTTTCTACAGCCAAATCTGGGACACATTTCTTGGTGCAAAATCACTAATATAATGGTAAGGATGTGTTTAGTTATAGGTACCTAGAGCTACTTCCCTTTCAGAGCACAGATGTTAATAGTGATTGCAAAAATAAAGCTAAGTAATGTCTTCAATTTGTTGTATAAATAAAAGGCTCCTCCCTAAAATGTAATAACGTGATACCCTGTGCTCTTTCCAAACTTCTGTAAATGGTCTCAAAAAGAAATCCCTGAATCTGTGAAATGTGGAGGGCTCAGTTGACATCTGGAAGTGCTCTCATGGCCTCCCTTGCTCTCAGGACAGTGAAAAACGAGGCTGGCTGATTCCTTGATTCTCCTACACGGAGTCCCGAGTAGCATCAGTGCCAGTAAATAAAAGATTACATTTTCTGCACTGGAGATTGATGCTTGAAATTTTGGGTTTGGGCATTTCCTGAGGGCCTGTTACTCATGCAGAATGTTGGGAGTTGTTTGTTTTCAGTGTGTAACTAAAGCAGCCAAGCTGATGCTCATGAGCTAATCTCTGTTGGACCATGTCTGCTGCGTTTATACAGAATAGTGCCCTTATTACATGCCTAGCTCCATTTATTTCATCTGTTAAAATTAGATATTTCCACTGAATTAAAACAAACCTCCATGTTCTTGGCTAGCAGGCCTAGGAGTTGAAGCTAACCATTAGAAACAGTTTCTAAAGGAACTTCTAAAAAAGTTTATTATTTTCATTTCTTTTGCTCAGGAACAAGAGTTCACAATGCCTGTGGTGCTCCCCCCTGGAAACTGAAGGGAAGGATCACACTGACAATTGTGATTTTAAAAAAAAATTAACAAGCAGACAAAGCTGAAACAGGTAAGAAAGTAAAACTCAAGCATTTCATTTTATATAATAAATTATTAAGATTTTAAAAGTTCCAGGTTCAAAAGGAACTTTGTATTTTCCTGTTAATAGGGCTGGGGTAAAAAAAAAATGAGAGAGAAAGAAATTAAAATAATCAGTTCTTGGCATTTTTAACAGGCTTAATTCCCTCTTTTGACATTTGCTGTGTGGTCCCTGATTTTCAGTCTTTTCTCTGTTTCAGAGAGCCATAGTGAAACAGCAGCCTTGATGAAGAAATAGGACATTGGTGTCCTATGAGCCATGCAACTCAAAAAATGGCTGGGAAAAGCAAAGCACTGCCAACTAAACATTCAAAGAAATCAAATAACTGTTCAGACACCTTTGTACTGAAAATGCTCACAAGCTTACACAGAAGATGATGCTGCTTGTGTCCTTTTTGCTAAATTTGGGTTTAAGTGTCTATTTTGCCTTTTTCAGCTGAAGCAGTAAATGCAGAATACCTTTCTCTGCAGGTATTTCAGGGGGAAAATCTCTGCATTTTAATGGCTGTGATCATTCACACAGCACACAGCCTGCACTGTGGGCACAGACCCTTTTCTCACATAGATCACCCACAGCAAAATCAACTGATAAAAGGTCAAGAAAAAACTCCATTTTTTTTTGCTAGATCCTGCTCCAAGGAATTCAAGAACAGAGTGTTTAATAATTATGTAATCTTGGCTAGAGCTCCACGATTAATTCAGTGAAGTAGAGGATATTAAACACAGGGGAAAATACCGTGGGCATAAAGCAAGAGCTCCCAGATGGACTGGAGCTCTGCAGCTGTGCTGAGCCTCCTGCTGAGGCTGCTGGACACAGGGCAGTGACCCTCAGCTGATTGCACAACGACCACCAGGCCCAGCTGATGCTCTGGTGGCAGGGTCTGAGTGGTGACCTGCACATGGCAGAGTCCTTGCTGCTTGAAAAATATCTGAAACAGCAGATATTTCCTATTTATCCCTGAAGAGCCACAGCTTCTGCAGCAAGCTCGCTTTGCCCTGGAGGAAGTGCAGCCAGCAGACACAGGGTGGTGTGTGTTATCCTACAGTCAGCTGGAGACCTGGCCATGCAACACATAGCCCTCACCAGGGCTGGGAGGAATTCCTTCCAGTAATTCCCCCCGAAATGGGACTAACAGCCCAGGATCTCATGACCTGTGCTCTGAACTTCACTCGTTTCCTTGCTGAAAGAAGTTTGTTTGCAGAGGTTTTCTTTGTATTTACTGATCCAAACAGAGGAAGTTCTCTGTCGTTTTCTTTTCATTGCAACATTTTCTTGGAATATTCTTTTGTATGTTTTTGCTTTCTTTTTGTTTGTGTGTTCTCTAGGAGGAATGGAAGAAATTTCCAAACAATGTATGAACCAGGCTTTTCCTTCTGAATGTGACATGCTAGTCCTCAAAGGACTCTCTTCTGTGCACTTGGACTCTACTCCTAAGACAGAACTCCTTGGAAGCAGCCACAGATTCAGGGGTTATGAGTTTGGGGTGTCCTGTTGGTACAAATGGATTGTCAAATGACACATTGATTTCTTTGCTAAAACCTTCCCAAGCTATTTCAAACTGAGAAATCTTAATAAACACCTCACCTGAAAATACTGACTTCCCAATAGAGTTGTCCCTAGCAGGACAAATATTCCTTATTTCCTATATGCTAGAATTTCCCTCACATTGGAAATAGCCCCAGTTTTTCCCAGCAGGTGATCCTGACAGGCTCAGAGTGTGACCTTCCACAGGGCCTGGCCATGACTTTGCTGAGGCACCATCACAAAATCCCTTGCCATTGCCCACCTGCTGCAAATGACACTAAAGGTAGAGCTGAGACAACAGTTTGCTCCAAAATGTGATTGCAGACCCATTTTTCTTCATTAATATAACGTTAAACATAACTTATCACAGGGGTTCCATTTGAGGAACAGATGGTAAACACAAGTTAATGCAGATACAGATTAAATAATATTGGCAACAGCTAATGCATTTACACAAAGCACAAAGCTAATAAGTGCTAAATGTTCTTTAAAAAATGTGCTTAAATCATGGAAAATTAAATCCTTTGGTAGATCTGGTTTTTAAATTTCTTCAGTTACAAAGTATTTCAGTGATGTTACATGGTAGAGGGCACCCAGGATCTCTGCCTGTAAAACTTCAAGATCCACTCTATTAAGCATTTTGAAGATTTTCTTGCATTTTCTATTTTTCCTGAGTTACAGTATCAAACAAATGCATTGCTTCAGCAGGGGAGCCAAGAGCTGGATCACAAGAATGGAAGCTGAGGTGCCTGGGCTTTTCCAGCGGGAGGAAGTGCTGGTTCAAGAATAGCACAGCAATTGTTTGCTCAGAAAAACCCCAAAGAATTCAGCTTCCACACGACGAAAGTGCAAACTGTGCTGTGTGCAGCAAGGTATTCCCCACCCTGCAGCTGCACATCTGGACACAGCCTGCAGCAAAATCCCTCCTCCCTCGCCCTGCTGACCCTGCTGGACTCAGCCTCCTCCCAGGCAACATCAACCAAAGCCTCCTTTCCCACGCAGGTGGATGGGGCTGGTGAGGATCCACTCCCTGGGCTATGGGCAGAGGGTTTAGGATCACCCTGGGAGAGAATTTCTAGGAAAGGGGCAAAACAAAGGTAGCCAAACCTTGGTCTCGTGTTGGCTGGGATAGAGGTAAATTTCTTCACCCCACTCCCCCACTTTGTTGTTTGGTTTGGTAAGAAAGTGGCAGAAATGCGTCTGTTAAATTTTAGATCCTTTTTTAAATGTTAAGACAATATCTAAGAAAATTCCCACATTTAATTGAAAAATAAGACAGACTCAGCTGACTCTGCAGGACCCTACTTCTGTACTTGCCTCTGGCTGTAGCCAAGTGAGGGAGACAGAGGGATGCAGGATATGTGTCCACAAAATCATCTGCTACATAACTGGATCTTCCCAAGTTCTTCTTGAGAACCAGGAGCTCAAGATCCTTGAAAATATCACAAATGCAAGTCGAAGAGCTGCAGTGACTCAAAAAGAAAGATTCTATTTTCTCACTTTTTCTCCTTTAATCTGCTCTCCTCATTTTCTCTTTGCTGTCTCATCTCCCTATCTTTCTTTGTGCGTGTTTTGAGGTATGCAGATTTATACAACTATTTTTACTTAAACAAAACCTCTTGCTCTGAAAACAGTAATTATTCAAACATCTCGGGAAGAAAAGACAATGAGTGGATGTTGTTCACTGAAGCAAAATAAAGCAAGACAAAGAAAGTCTAGATTTATTACAAAACAGAAACCCTGTGCTTGCAAAACAATTTGCTCTAAGTGCAGTAATAATTCCTTGAGGCAGATTATACGAGGCTCTTACAAATGAGTTACATTTCAATCGTGAGATCCAGCTCAAGCTAGCAAGGAGATACAGCTCCAAAGTCTGGAGCAAGTAGGCTTTGGCTAGAAGATGTGCTTTTCAGAATCACTGCAGAATCTAGAAGGATTGCTCTGAAATTTTTTGAACATCCAAGGTCACAGAGTTTTTGGTTATTTATTTTTTCAACTAAGCGATGAGACGCCGCACTCTCAGATTTATAGCACTATATAGATATTTTTCCATGAGAGCAACGTAGATACTATTTTCCATAATACCTACAAACTTGCTGGCTGGTTGATTCAAGGAATTCACCCCAAGAAAAAATACTTGGAGTTCAGCTAGGCTGGCTTGCTGGCCCCTATTGCCCAAGAGGCACTTGAGGATGGAGGCACCAGTGGTGCTGGGAAGGGAGGGAGGGGGGCACAGTGGTGTCACCTCTGTGGAGGACAACACACTCTGGTGCCCAACTCCTGCTCACACTGACTCACTGTGGAGCTTCTGTGAGGTAAGAATCCAGCTCAAAGCATTTTCCTGTCCCCCACCCTGTTCCTTCTCCAGTTTGTGAAAGCCCGGCTTGAAATTACTTAGAATCCATTTTACTTAGGTGAGTTTTCTTATATATATATTAATATATATAACTTTGCACTGTTACAAATAACAAATTCTTTCCCTTCCTTAGCAGCCTCCAGCACATATAATTTTGGCAAGCAGCTTGAATAAACATGTCTCTTCCCATCAGGGCTGCATAAACATATTGGGTGCTGCCTGATCCAAGACACCTTTACTCTTTCCTAGGCATTTGTGCAGTCTGCTGCAAGATGCTTTGGAAATATTGGAGTTTCCAGCATGACTGAAAGTGCTCCCTCCAGATATTTAAAGTACAAATTATTTTCTTTTGCAATCTCCTTCGCTCACTCTCTCCCATGTTCCACTTGGAAAGCAAGCCCATCAGCATTTATTTTATGTGAGCTCCACTTCACAATGAAGAAGGGGTACCATTCTTCTTCTTGTTTTCTTTTTTCAGTCCCATCTCAGATTTTTGTGCTCTTGGAAGGTTCTTTGCCTTGTTTTCCCACTTGGCATTAATTCAGTAATTGATTTTTTCTAGTTGCATCCAAGGCTACAACGTTAAAAATCCCCATAGGAGTTGAGTGGAAAGACACCAGCCATGTGGAGGCCCTGCTTCTCCTTGTCAGTCAGCAGAAATCAGTTTTTCTGGGATTTCCAAAGGGAAAAATACAGGGCTGCAAGCACCAGCTGCCCACGAGGTATCTGTAATCCCTTTGCAAACCTCAGCATGTGCATCCATCTCCTGTGGGTCTTGCCAGAAATCCTTCATGACCAACTGTAAAGACAGCCCGTGGCAGAGCTTTGGACCCAAGCCTGGGGCTGTCCCTGAGCCCTGCTGTGCTCCTGAGCTGGGGGAACAGGGAGACTTGGACATTGTCAAACTCTGCTCACAGCCACCAGCAGGAATGTGCAGTGCTGCTCTGGAAAATACAGTCCCAAATGGAAGAACTGTAATTATTTCAATTATACTCGAATTAACCAAATAATTGGGCCAGACCTTCTATCCAGTCTAGAGTGTTTGTGCCCTAGGTGGAGTTTGAAAATTTCTGGATTTTAAAGCTGTTTTGAAATGTTCAAATTTTAAGGGTGAAAACCAAGCTTTTTGAGATTTTTCGTCTAGGAAGAAACGATGTTTAGCTCAGAGTGATTTTGTTAGTGGAAAAAGGTACCAGACTAACCAATTCTACTCCTGGCTTGGTCCTGAGGACAAGGGGCAAGAAAGAAAATCAGACCCTAAAGGAAGGATCCATCTAAGCAGCCTCATGGCTGAGTAACAAAATAGTAGTGAAATGATTTAAACCCATATTATTTACCAGAGTAAATCTAACAATGGGGCAATTTTCCCCCCTATTTCCTAATGTTAACCATTTCACCATCTCAGTTTAATCCCAGAGGCTCCTCTCTTCCCTGTGCTTTACCCCAATGTCTGTGACTTTGTGGAAAGGAGATGGGATCCAGGCAGCTCCAATACTTCACCTGCTGAAAGGTCAGATGGCATAAGCTAAATGAGACCATCGAAAATGTCTTATCAATGTATTGCCTTGGAAATGTGAAGAGATCAAAGCTAAGATTTAGGGCAGAATTACTGAGGACTTGAGCTGACAGCTTATTTACATTATTATTAATGACAACATTAACAGGACAGTCACACCCCAAGGCAGCTTTGCACTGTACACACATGCCAAAGGCAAATTCCCTGCCCAAATAACAAACAACTGAAAAGAATTCATTACCTTGTCTGTTTATTTTTGACAACAGTGAATATTTCAAATGGAGACACTGAAGATTGAATTCCAATCTCCAGTGCCACCTGCAATATCAAGAAGTGCTTTTGAATATAATGCAACCTTCATGAAACTCAAGGAAGCATTTTAGATTTATAGTCATCTGAAAAGCTACTGGTGACACTCTGACACAAATAATTCATTTTACTATCTGTGCCAACCTTCTCAATAATTTTATCCATCAATACTTTTCTTTCTGGCTGCATCATTGTTTGAACTTATGTTGCAATGATAATTAATATGTGTTTCATGTATTTTGAGCTGTTTCTGGTTACTTGGAGACTCTTCCCATTGTGCTGATTTTAATGAAATTATTCCACTTTGCACCTTTCAGGAGGTTTTATTAAAATAAAATCTCAGATTGGAGAGAATCTGGATATTTCTTACCAAAAAGGGGGGAAATGATGGGGATCAGGTATTTCAAGAATGGAAGGCTTTAAATTCTAGATCTCTCCAAAGGATCATACCACCTTGGTCAGATCCACTGAAGGATTTAGACTCCTAGATGAAATTCTGGCATAATTTAGGGGGCTATTTCCAAGAACAGGATGCTCCACCTTTCGCATGGCTCTCCAGGTGTGGAGAATTATTTATGCTTTGTCTGGCCCATTGTTTTGGACCTGAGGTTCTGTGAAAATGCAGAGTAGAGCTCTGCCTTGTTTGGGAGTGTTGATCCTTGATCAGCTGTGGTAGAGCTCCAAGGACAAGCCAAGAGATCCTAGAGGAAAACAGTGTCATGCTGACCTGGACAGGACTGGTGGATACTGTGGACTTTTCCAGTCATATTTCAGCTATGCTTCTGACCAAAGACCAAGTTCTTTGGATCAAAATGTTCTAGTGTGCACTAACTTTGGATATATGTCAGGTTTCTGACCAATTTCCCTAAGGATCAGTTTAAGTTATAAAGTAAAAGTAAATCTGAAGGTGGCAAGGACTGTGGCACCTTACTTCATAGCCCCAACTATAGATTAATGCTTATGTTGTTGTTGATGTCTATATTATTATTTGTAAGAGAAAAATATGGATTACATCATGTATTAGAAAAAAAACCAGGATATAAATATGTAAATCCCTTCCAGAAGTGAAGCAAACATAGAGCCAGTGACCACATTTCTCCAAGAAACTTCTTTTTACTTTGAGCTACACTTTTTTGAAATCTGACTTCTACAGAAAGTGTTTGTTCCATGGGGTTGGTTTACTTTTTTTTCATGCACAACCGAATGGGTTTTATGGACTCAGACTTTCCTGGGCAGGGAGAGCCAGCCCAGAGCAGGAGCTGCCCCACTGGAAGCAGCATGTGTCAGCCACGATTTTTCTGTGTGCCTCCACAAACAGGACAGGGCTGGTGGGTGATGCCTCTCGAGCTATTTTAGGAAGTCAGCAATCTCATTACAGGATTGAGACAGTAGGAAGATGATAAAAGCTCACATCTCCCAACAATGGCCGAGGAGTTCTTTGTTACAATGCATTTTAAAAACTTTTTAGCCAATAGCAGAAAGCAGGAGCTTTACAGGCAGTTGCTTTAGCCTGTTACTAAAAGCAATTACTAAAAGTACACGTACACCTGCTTAGAGCAATGCCTGCTGATTCTAACACCAAGCCTGTTTGTAAACATTCAAGCACAACACACAGTGCTTCATTATTTAGCTTAAAACTTTCTACTATCTCACTAGATATTAGAAATACATTCTGCATATATTCTGCAGAATATTCTATATTCTGCAGTCTTATGATCTCCTCTAGCCAAGCTCAAACCACTATCTATTTTTTTGTGTCCTTGCTCTCTACATCTCATGCAACTTTTTCTACTGTCTAACCTTACAGCTTTAGCTCAATTCTAAATTGTCTTTTCTCTTCTGCTTCTGGGGTCCTTTACAGCTTTCCCCAACATCCTTTACTTTTAGTAATTCCCACAGCAGCAGGAGGAGCGAGGGGCTCTGGGCAAGGGCTGTGCCCTGCACCCCTGGAGCTTTCTGAGTCAGAGGCACAAGCCCAGCAGTGCTGTGGCAGGGCCACAAGTCTGTGCAGAGCCACAGCCCCGTGCCCAGCCAGCTCCCCGAATTAAAGCCCGAGCCTGGCAGCACATCAAGAACCAGAATTTGTTCCAGATTCAAGCAAACGCAGCACGGCAGGTGTACAATGGAATTTAGGTCAGGCAGGGCTGAGAGATCACAGCACAGAGCCATGGGCTCTAAATTTGGCTAATCAAAGCCTGGCCAGGGGTTCAGTGCTGGCAGCTGAAGTGGCAAACCGGGGATAATCACATAATTACATGTTTGGGGAAAAAACATCCCCTTGGGCACTCGTAGGCAGCCCAGATCACCAGAAAGGATTGGGATAAAAAGCAATAATAACCAGGTTGGCTGGTAGCAGCCAGAACATTTACTGCAGTAATCATAATCCAGGCAAAGAGGCTTTTTAGGGGGAAGACTTGTCCTTACAAGGCAAGAACAAGTGTGTAAGGAAGTGCAGCTGAAGTCAAGAACAAGTGTGTAGGGAAGTGCTGCTGCATAGCTGTTTGGGAGATCAGAATTTTAAAGACTTCTACGTAAGAATAAGAACAATCTGACACATTAGATTCAGCAGAGAACTCAGAGGTAAACTTCTTAATTTTCATGACAGATGTAAAATATTTAAAAATATTGCTTGGGAAATTGCTCTTTATTTCAGGCAGGTGTTCAATGAAGCCTTTGCAGCAGCATGAAGACGTCTGCAGAAATCTAAAGCACATAAATCCAAGGAAACACCCCTGAGGTTAAGAAGGAGGATGTAATGTAAATTATTCATAGCTGGAAATTAGTAATTATTCATTGGGTGACAGAGGAGACAGGAAGCCCAAACCAAGTTCATTAAGGCCCTTTTTTCAGCCAGGCTCCAAAGTGACAAGCAGAGGAAAAGCCACAACACCCCCAGGTACAGGAGGGGCAAGGAATCATGGCTCAGAGTGGGGGGACGAAGCTGAGCCCATCCAGGGGGATGTGAAAGGAGCAGATACAGAGCCTGCCCAGGGATGAGCTGCCAAACCACTGCCCTGGCCTTGGAGGATGCCCCTCGGGCAGTGGAGGTCACCCCACCCCATGGGGTTGCACATTTAGGATCGGGAATCCACCAAAATATGGCACTGGGGTTAAATGTTGCACTCTTATTCATTCTGAGCACTTTGGGGCAGGGGCAAGAGTGACCCAAGGGCTTACACAGGGAGCATTTGCAGCTTAGGGGGCCCTCATGTTCCCTGGGAATGTAGAATCCTGCTCCTGGAAAAGAACTGGGATGAAAGGATTCAAATAAATAGGAAACGGAAGTGTAAATAAAAATAAAGTGTATTTTATTGTAATAAATGTAATAAACAGAGCTGTAGAAAAAAAAAATTATATTAAAAATTGGTGGTTCATACTTGGTGGAGTTATGTTATTTGATTAATATCTGTTGGATTTTGGGAGATGCTTTGGTCAGGATTTTTTGTTTTGAAATTAGAAAAATGCAATGAAACTTGGACTCTTTGTAAAATAAATGAATGTATTTTGTAAGGCCACCCTTCCCACAGCAGGGGTGTTGAAACAAGAAGGTTTTTAAGGTCCCTTCCAACCCAAACCATTCTATGATTCTATAATTATAATTCAAATAAAGAATTTATAACTTGTGGGGCCAAACTTTGGAAAAAAGTAACTTTGAAAGAATGGGTTTAAAAAATCTGCAGAATTTAAATTTTAACATGAAAATGCACTTTCATTTTAAAATATTATTAGGAACAAGGGCATAGATAAGTTTATTTAAGCTGTTCATTTATTGCAACAAGTTGGTTTCACAGACTCAGACTGTGCAACAGATTTAGAGCCATGATTTCCTAGGGCATGGACACCTCCACTTGAATTTTCTCACTAAAAAAAAAATGAATGAGGGTTGACAGCCTGGAATAATTTTAACAGGCCTGTGTATTTGTTACCTGCAGTTTGTTATACAGAAGAAAAGAAAATGTACACAAGGGTGAAAGCAGCCACAGTACAGCAACAAACTGTTAAAACAGGGCACATATATAGGTCAAAAAAGAGTTTCCATGGAGTGGGAAAAGCAGGGAGAGAAGATTTAGGAGACAGAAATAATTACTGAGGGAATTTTTGGCATGTGGACACTGTCAGGATAGAGTCAAACAGCCATCTGAAGCAAAGCTGGCCAGTTTCTGCTGTTTGAGCAGCACAGCAGTGAGGATCATTTTTACAGGGCTGAGGGAGGAAATGAGAAGATTACACATAAATCAACAGAATTGGAAAAATGTAATAATACAGAATTCTGACAAATACTGCTTTAAAATACATTCACTTATATAAAAGCTCTTACCAAAGCTGCATATAAACCCATAAGCTACCAAGAGTTCGAATAAGAGACTCTGGGGTTTTACTCATAAAAATGTGCTGACATGGTCGGGTCAATTTTTTTTTTTCCATTAAGTTTAACAGTAGGATCAGAATGTACATCCATGCATGGCTTGAGAAGAAAAATGTCCAATACGAGCAGTCTGGTACCAGCCAGTGAATAAGATCAAGAAAATGAGATCTTAGCACAGGGAAAAGCTCCTGTTTTTCTCCCATTAAAAAAAAGAAGAGTAATCACACTGTCAGCAGCAAAACTGATGCTGTTCTAGTGGATGCTGGAAATATCACATTGCATTTACTGTGTCAAGGCAAAGCTGACAAAGATTTACACATTTCCTTCCTCCTGACTTTATTTTCTTTATTATGTTTTCTTTATAACTGGAAAACGTTGCTTGCAGAGAGCAAAAAACAAATTGAATGAGAGCAAAAGAATTAATTGTGATCAGGCACTCCAATTTTCCCATTTTTAATTTTTTTTTTTAATGCAAAAAGACATGATCACAAAACGGGAATTTGATTTTAGTTCCATCTTTAAACCAGGGAATGGAATTATGGTATTCAAAGTCTTCAGTAAGACTATAAAAATACCATTGAGATGTGTAAATAATGGTCCTGTGAAGTGTAGATGAGCACTTGGGCAGTCAGATGCTCCATATCTCTCCAGAATGGTCCAGGAGAGAGAACCATTATCTCCTTCACATCTCACACTGTAATTAATTTATTTGTTCCTGCATGCACTTGTGCTGCTCTTTACAAGATTTTATAGAACTATAGTAAAAATATTCTCTGGAAATGACTCCTGGTTAGATTCAATAAATAGATAGGCCTGGAAACATTTGCACTGTAAAAACAATTTTCTAGGACTATTCTCAGTCCTGTAAACACTGTGCATACTAAAATGTGCCATTCCTCTGATGGCATTGATGTGATGGCAATTTAAAACCAAAAACTTCTAGTCTAATCATCATATCATGAAGGAGCTAGAAAATGTGATAAAACATTGCTTTGGGATTTCCATGGGTTGACCATATCCCCATAAAATGATCATATATATCCCATTCCCAGCACAGAGGAATTGCCATGGGGAAATTGCTGTCTGATCTGCTGCTGGGGTCACCTGTGACAGCTCTCCTTGCTGAATGGGCAGTGGTTTGAGCAGTGACAAGGGCAGGGAAAGGTCTGTGAACTCAGGAATGAGGAGGCTGTGACTGCTGAGGGGTTCAGAGGAAATTGGACAAGCTCGTGGAATGGAAATCCACTGGGGGTTGTGAAATCATGGAAACCACACCTGAAGCTGAGAGTGGTCAGAAGCTGGGAGAGTTTGAGGGGGGAAATTGTCTGTGCCTGTTCTGTTCTTACTCTTGATGCCACCAGAGAGAGCAGCCTGAGGGAGGCAGACCTTCAGTGAGATCACTTCCCCTACATTTTTATTTAACTAAACCTGTGGAAACTGCCATCTGTGGAAGTCTGCATGATTGGTACGACTCCTCGGGACAGAAGGTGGTGTAAAAAACCCCTCTTCTGTATTTGACACCTGAAGAGATGTTTGAACTAATAAGTAAATAGGCACAGATTTTATTTTTAAAGCCTGAAGTTGAAATTTTATGGGAGCTGTTTTTCAAGAGCCAAAAGAGAGAAAAACTATTTGAAAATATTTGATAGAAAATACAGGTTAGCCTGTTCAAAGAAAACAGGACTGGGCTTTGCAAATTTTCCTGTCTGAGAGGTTTCATATTTCTCCTTCTTCAACCCCTGAGGAGGTTCAACCATTTGCCTGTTCAGAACTACAGTGAAAAAATGGGTTTGTGGTAATCCAGTCATTGGAGATGCAGGAATGTTAAAGATGATAAACCAGGTGAAACACTACCCAGTGTCCCCAAAGCCGAGGCATGCTGTGAAATGCAGGTTTGCTCCTGCTCCCACCTTCAGAGGGGCACAGCTCAGGTGAGGTGGCTCTGCACCCCTGGGACACCACAGGCTGAGGAGAAGGGCTGATTTTAACCTCTGAGTTTTCCCAGAAAGCCAGAAAATAAGGAATTGCATTGGAGGAGATACTTTCACCACAAACACAAGGACAGATAAGGGAAGATCAAAGTTAATTCTTCACTAAGGAGGGGAGTTAATAAATTAAAGCACTAGATAACATCAAGAAAATGTTGGCTCCAGGAAAATCCAATAGTTAGGCCCACTGCTGAACAATGCCAAAATTAAATGCAAATATTTAAAGACAGTATCATCTGGAAATTACAGGGACAGAGATCAGCCAGCAGCTAAAGAGAGACGATTTTTACCAGGGCAGCATCAGAGGTGGGAGAGCCTTCATTTTATTGATCAGAGCTATAAAACGTGGATGCTGTGCACACACACATGCCATCTGCAGAGCCTGGCAGCCCGTGGGCTGGCTGTGCAGAGCCACACTCTCACACTGTGAATAATAAGAGTAACACAGGGGCAGCAGAGGCTGGAGGTGTGCTCCACCATGCAGGTGGTGTTTACACACAAACGCTCCTCTGGAATGAGCACTCGAGGTCAAAATAATCCAGGGACTTGTTTGAGCAGAGAAACAAACAATATTAAAATAAACATGAGCTCACTGCAGCCCTTCCTGCCTCAGCTGCTGTGCCCATGGCAGGTTCCCAAAGGGAGCAGGTCCCCTTTGTAGTCCTGCAATGCACCTGCCACCTTTGCAGAGCAAACTCACACCTCTGGTTGCACCTTGGTAATCCATGTGCCCTCCCTGTGCTCACAGGCTGGGCAGTCCAGGAAAGCACCCAGGGTTGCCCCTTAATATTATTTTCACGAATTGCATCATGGAGAAGTAGGCTGAAAAACCCACCTTGTACAAGCAAAGATTGTGTCTATTTAAAGGAGAAAATAAAATAGCACGGCTTTGGCAGAGCAGCACACACTGAACAGTTCATAGCTGTTACCCCCAGGATGTTAAAAAATAAGTTTCATGTCCAACCTTGGCTTTCAGCCACAGGTACACACCAAAATGTGCCTTTCACTGTGATCTAAAGGAGACAATCACCACAAGGAATTAGGACACACCGAGTTTGGTGAGATCAGCTCTGCAGTGTTATAATTGCATTTAAGTACATGGACAATCTACAGAGTGGAAACAAATCACACCAGCCCAGAGCTGCCTGAGTGAGAGGTCTTTGACTCTGAATGTGTGATTTAATGCTGGTTTTGAAGAATAATTTGCAGTGGGTTGAAAGGCTGGTCACACATCCATTAATAACAATCAGAATCTCATCATTCTAATACCAAATTATTTTGTGAGAGTATTTTCTTGTGTTTGGTTCTGAGTTGGGCTACAAGGAAGGACATGTGTTACCAGTTTCAGTGAAGGCAGAAGGCATTCTTGGCTCTTACATCTTCTGAAATGCATCCATCTTCCCAATTAACTATTTAATTTTATTGTGGATTTGGAAGACTTAAACTCTGCCCTGTGTTGCTTCACTCTATGAGTTGTGTTTACAAAGTTCTCTGACCAAAGACGCCTTGTAGAAAAGATTTATTTGGGGAAATTGCTTCTTGTTTTGTGAGTCTGGAAGAAAAAGCAGAAGTGAAAACCCAAAATGTCAAACTTTCATCATTACTTTTGAATTGAGTGCAAATATTTGACTCAGCAGAATATAGACATCAGTAAGGAAATGGTATATCTGCTCAAAATACTCTTAAAAATACAATGGCAAGAACATGCTGGGTATTTTAAGATACTTAAAAAAATAAATGCTTGGGAAAGATGTACAGTAAATGATAAGGCAGATGTTTATACAATCTCTTTACAGAGTGCAGAGCAGAACTCTGTGTCACTGATGGTTCCTTCTGGTAAACACATTCAATTGCTCAGTATTGGGGAGCCTTTACTAATTTTCTCTTTGCAGGCAGCAGAGATAAGAAAAGTGCACTGCCAGCATTTTTAGTGCTGCTAGAGCCTTGAAGCTGCTTTTTAGCACAGATGGTACAGAGGTGGAACAGAGTCTCATATTTCTGTCTAATAATAGCTCTCATTTGTGGGGAATTACAATCCCAAGCACTTTTCTCCTTCTCATACACACATATTTACATATAAATACACATAAAAATAGATGAAAAAAAAATCATTTATGTGTATAAAAAGAGACCACTGAAGGCAGAGTGCTCAGCATCCCCTCCAGCAGACTTCCTGCGGGCTGCCTGCCGTGCCTCGGGACCGAGCGTGCAGTGCCCTGCCTCGGGGATTTATTTCAACTCGCATGGCAATCCACTGTGAAATTATGATTTTTCAGTGCTGAGTGGCTGTTGCTGGCAGGAAATGAGGTTTGTGAATGCTGATGATATATGACTGGAGCCCAGCACATGGCTCTTTAGCAGAGGAAGGCTCGGAGCCGTGTGCCAGCCGCTCTCATCCCGTGCCCCGCTCCGCAGCACAGGCTTTGGAGAAAGCCCCACTGTCTGCTTAGGATTACCTTTGGAGACTTTGGGGGGAGAAGCTGCCCCCTCCACCCCAAATACATCAAACAAATACAGGCAAACCTTAGGAGAGGGGCTCAGCACTAAATAAAGTTGGGCAAAGGGGATCTAATCATTCTTGTTCCACTCCAGCCAGGAAACCTGCCATGATATCCAGAGATCCCAGACCATTAAGGTCCAGTCTGAGAAAGGATGATTGGATCCAATAACCAAATTTTTTCAACAGATTTTTCTAGTCTTCCTCCCTTATCTGCAGGCAAAGTGATGCCAACAGATTACAAAGTACACCAGGAGAACTGGTGAGAAAATTGGCATTATTATAGGAAGACCTCGACCTTAGATGCCAAGGACGACAAATGAAACCTCATAACTGGAATTTATCTTCTTGAAAACGATAGGGCTCAATGATTTACTTTCTGGTTTTTGGTATGTTACTGGAGTTTTGAAGCAGAATGTGAAGGGCACATTTCTCTGCCCATCAGGGTTTGAAGGCAGCTATCTCTGAGTTAAGTGACATAAAATTTATGATCACAGTGCTCATATTTTTTAAAACATCTCTGGTTCTAACTCAAAGTATTCTGGATCACTCAATGAAAACTCCATGTTTCCTTGTCTGATACTGATTTTAATTGCAGGTAATTAGCATTAGGTTGTTTGCATACCCTGTTTGTCTGACGCTGGAGATTGATGATATCTGTTAGATGATTTATTTCCCAGCTGTTAAAAGTGTGCGGTGTCTGAAAGTTAATTTGAAAAGAAGTTGAATGCAAGTAACAAAATACTTAGTTTAAAATGCTGTTAAATGCTACTGTGGTTAAATTCATACCAAACCAGTCTAAATCCTAATTTTATAAGGTTTCTTTTCATCGTTTGCACCCAAACCTTAGAACACAAATCTTATCCTTTTATTGTTAAATGACACTTTTTGAAGCACAGTCATTTAGCTTCAAATTGCCATGCTTATTTATGAAGTTAAGAGTACTAAGGGAAGTTTAAGCCCCATATAATTGAAAACATCAAATTATATACCCATGAAAATGGGATTTAGAATGGAAATAGCAGCTGATGCTTAACTGAAACAGATATGATGGAGTAACAGTTATGTACCTGATTTTTAATTCTTCAAATGACTCATTTATGCACGAGTTACCAGTCATGTAATTATGAAAGAAGGTAAAGGTCAAACACCTTATTTGCAAATC
This sequence comes from Sitta carolinensis, assembly GCA_032173965.1. Classification (NCBI taxonomy): domain Eukaryota; kingdom Metazoa; phylum Chordata; class Aves; order Passeriformes; family Sittidae; genus Sitta; species Sitta carolinensis. The sequence goes on from CM063287.1 coordinate 30,557,619, forward strand.
CATGTTCTTTGGTTATTGCACATATATACCTCAATTCAGATTTACATATTAATAATAAACTTGGAAATATTTTAAGCTGATTAAACAAAAGCAGATTTCATTTTACAACATGCTAAAACACACCTACAGAATAAATAGCAAGCCCCTGAAGGAAATTTAAATAGAAAGTGATTAATACTTTAAACTGATGAATAATCTGGTTTTATAAGAGGCATGCTAATGAATCAGACACCTCTGCTTGCAGTCAGTCCATGTGGGTGGGCCCTGCAGCTGGAACACCCTGAGCTGGGGTCTCTGTGTGGGTGGAAAGGTTCAAGCACACCCACATGTGGCTGCAGAACAGGGACTGACCCCTCAGCACTCTGCAGTCGTTCACATCCTACTTGGAAAATGCCAAATATCATTGACCTCAGTGTTTGTCAAGAGTTTCTGCCAAGTTCCAGGCAAATCTATAAAGAATAAACATGATTTTACTCAGATTCTTCGTCACTTCATTAGCAGAACCAAGTCGTAATTATGAGTTGCAACTATTTCCTTAATTTGAACACATTTTTATCTACCAACTATTTGGTTTGTTACTTCTTTTAATTGCACAGCTCAGTAAGGAACGTTGGGAAAGATGAAAGGGTCAGAACAAGGCTCTTGGAGGATAAACTGTTGTCTTTAAAAGCAATCCCTACTGGAAGAAAAAATGATGATTGAGAGGCCAGCGGTGCTAGGGTAAGCACAAGATAAGTCAAAGCTATTTGAAGTAATGTTTCCTTTGATCTGCCAGGCCTTTCCATACATAAGGAAATTCAGTGGGGTGCTAAAGGCTCTGCTAATCTTCCTAATGATATGCTGAGGATGCTTAAGGCTGAGGTTAAAGAGCCCTTTCAGTGCAGCTTGATTTGTGAACTTTTGAAATACAGGACTAACCTTCCTCTCAAAGATGTTTGCAAAGCAGCTGCTCCCATTAGCAAATGTGTGGGCAACTGTGTGGATGAGCTCAGGCCATCAGAGTTAAAAAGAGAACCTTTAGATGATTTTTGCCTTTAGCTGCCCTGGGCAGTGATGTTGTGGGGTTCCCACAGGGCTTTAGGAACAAAGCGTGTCAAGAACAAGGGTGGTTTAAAATTCTTGAGGAAGACAGGCAATCAAAGGGCTGGGTTGGCCAAAATCTTTGGCAATTATTATCTGTCTGTCTGGTGGGCACAAATGTGCTTGGGAAGACTCAGGATCCTCGTTTCAACACCTAATTTTTGGTCAATCTTTAACATTACCTTGGTATTGTTAAGGTGAGGTGTATTGGTGAGGCTTGAGAACACAATCAACGTTTGACTAAAGAGCCTGGAAGTCAACTGGGGAGCCTTAATTTGTCAAGAAAGTTCAAGAATCATTCACAGTGGGGAAAAAAAGGAGGTGATGGACAGAGACGTGCAATCCATGTAGGCTCCGCTGAGCTGTGAGTGGTTTGATTTTGCCTGGGTCACACTCCTCGTGTGCCCTAAGGCCTGAACACAGCAAATAGAGCAGCCTGTGCCCTCCAAGCCCTCTGAGGATCAGAAAGTGAGAGCTCTCCCAGTCTGGGAATGTGTGTCTGCTAGCTTCACACTGTGCCCAGCAAACTCCACTCTGAGTCTGGCAATAATGACAATTTTCTTCCCAAAAAAGAAGAGATCATCCCTTGCATGGCAGCACAGCCCAAGGGATACCTCGGGGGCTGTAAAGTGCCACAAGTACAAGGTGAGGCTGTTATCACAGAGGAGACCTGGCTTGTCAGCTGCTGGGATGCCCAACTCTGGGATGCTTCTGAGAGGAATGAGGGATTTGTCTTTCCAAACGAGCTGTGGGTCTGCTGGTAGATCAAACCAGCACGGAGAGATAAAAGAAACAATGGGAAGGATTCCTCTGATTGGTGAATGGAGAAAAGGATATTTGCCTTTACAAACAGACTGTAGGTTTGCTGATAAATGAAACTGGATATTGGAAGATGAAAGAAACAATGGGGGAAATGCATAAATTCCATAAGAATTAAAAATTAAAAGGGAGGGTTATCCATTAGAGGGGAATCTCAGGTATCAGAGGTTCCAGGCAGTCTGTGCCTCTCAAGTGTCTCAGCCAGTGGGGAAAGAGAAAGGGAAATGGGGCCGGGAAATTGGGATAAAAAGGAGGGAAAATCCTCCAAAAATGGGAGAGACCCCAGGGGAATGCCCCATGGCCTCTCCCTTTATTGGAATAAAGTCAAAGGACTCCTCTGTCTCCTTTTTGGACCTAAAACTCTGGTGTTGGTGGATTAATTTTCCTGACACTTTGATGCCAGGATGGCCTCAGAGGTGGCCAGAGCACGGGTGGAAGGACCACCCAGGGGTGGAAGCAGGGCATGGGCTGCAGCAGGAATGGGGCACAGCTGGTGGCCTCAAACCACAGCCAACCCCAGCCAGGTTTGCTTTTTCCTTTCCATTTGGCTGATGGACCACCTGGCTCATAGTGTTGGGCAGCACTGGGACCTGGGCTGAGGGCTGGGCCAGAGCCACCTTTCCTTTCCTCTCCTCTCCTCTCCTCTCCACTGGCTCTTCAGCTCACTCACTCCCAGCTTCTCTCCAAGCACATTTTCCTAATCAGTCAATAAAAAGCCCAGTATGGAGCTCATGGCAATAAATAGAAAACACCTTCCTCTCTCTGTCATTCCAAGTGAAAACACTGGCACTTTCCTTAGGAATGCAGGGACTCAAGTCCCCAAATAAGACAAGACCAAATAAATAATGACAATTTCTCTGCTGGCAACACCTGCAGCCTACCTGCCAGTCTGTGCTGTGTGGGACAGCCAAGGTCCCTCTGAGGAAGATTAACACCCCTAGACACAGGCTAAAGCCTAATTTTCAGATACTCTCTGTTGTCCAAGGGTTATTTGGTTGTTCCATGCAAAGTGAAATTCCTTTAACATGAGAAATCTCCCACCACACGTTTCTGTGGCTGGGGTTTAGAGCACATCTGTGGGAGGTAAGGGTTGACTCACCTCAGCCAAAGGAAAAAGAATTATTCCTTACACTGCAGGTAAGAACTTTAATTGGTGGATTACGGGCAGGGCAGTGATTTAAATACAAGTTTTAAAACACTGCTTTGGAATTGAGCTGTCCTGGGTTTGCTGTTGTCATTATTTATTTGGTCTTGTCTTACTTGGGGACTTGAGCCCCAGCATTCCTGAGGGAAGTGCCAGTGTTTTCACTTGGAAGGACAGAGTGACATTCAACTGCTTTCATCTTGCCTATTTTTTTATCTGACTGCACATGAAAAGAAACCTTTTTAATTCTGTAAAAATGGATAAGTTTTGAGCAAATCTACCTGGAACTGACAGGAGGAGAATCCTATGAACCAAATAGGCTTAGGGCTGAGATAGGAACCAGTCCTAATGCTGTGAAGGCTCAGTTTCTGTGCAGGAGCAAGGATGGAGGTGCTTTGAAATATTCACTGGCAGGAGACAAACAACTGGAAAAATTAAACAACTGGAAATATTTATTTGATTTTGAGGGGCCAGACTTTAGATGGGGAAATCAGTACTCGTCTGCTGGTAAATGCACCTATGTGAGACTTGAAAAATTCAGATTCATGGTTTATTCCACCAACATTTTGAGTATGGAGTATTCCAAATATATATTTTGGACTTTTAGCAAAAATAGAAAAAAAATATTAATGCTTCTTATTCATTGCTCAGAAGAGTGTTTCTAATGAATGACCCTCTGTCTATAGCCAGTAAAGGGACATCTCAAAAAACCATAGAGTGAGCTGGTGAAGGGCAAATATCCTTCCCTTCTTGGCCCTCGTGACTGGCGGCTTTACCTCTTCCAGCTGTAGTCTCCTGGGTGAAATAGAGGAGAGGAAGTCCAGCTAGAACCTCAAAAACATTAGAAAATACCCAAACTCCAGGGTTTTTTTTCAGGGCACACACTCCTTGCCTCACACTGAGCGGGTTTCTAAGCGGGTTTCTCCATGTAAACAGTCACAGGGGCTGAACAGGGCAGCTGAGTCAAAAGGTGAGATCATGGAAACCACCAGTCGGTTATGGCCTCACCTCAGAGACCTCTCAGCTACATGGGGCTGCCACTTCCAGGCTTTAAAGTTTCCCCTGGTTTTGAGGCTTCCTGCAAACTCAGCATTTGAGAATGAGAAAGCTCAGCCCTCACCCTGCCAAGCAGCCTGGCACTCCACTGAGTCCCCGAAGGTCCCAGAAGGAAACATGCCCAGATGATGTCTACTGCACTGTTACAGGTTATAAAAAACATGCCACTCTTTTTCAAAAGTTAATCAGAGAGAAAAAAAAGAAGTCAGATATTTTTAAAAATAGATCATCAGAGCTTTTCTGTTCATGCTAGGTGAGCTTAGAACCACATCTCCTCACTCCGAGCCACGACCAGCATCCTCTTGGCAGCACCCTGCAGATCCCCTCAGCTCTTCTCCTCAAACAGCTCCTGGTGCCAAGTGCCTGACAATCCATGCCATTGCTTTTGTTGGCTCATAATTCCTCTGGTGAGCATCCTCCTCCTTCTCAGAGACAGGAGCTCACCACCACTCAGAAATATTTGGGAATGTTTATTTGTGTGGATGTGTCTGAGCGCAGAGATAAGTGTGTGGGCCCACATTTGTGTATTTAACCATGCAGAAATAAACTTTCTGGGTGGAAGCTGATAATGGTCAAATAAAAGCAAGCACTGAAATGATTGTTAAAATAATCAAAAGTCCTTTTTTCTCCCAAAACAACTCCTTGCTGATACTGTTAAATGTTAATGTTAAAAATTGTAACTAGTGCATGGAAATATGGAAAGTTATACTGGATCCCTAACTTCTGGATAAGACAAAGAATGTTAATTGGGCCAAATCTTGTTGTTATTTATATGGAGAAAAAAAAATAGCTGTATTTAAAGAGGCACAGGTTTCAGCCAGAGAGAAAACAGCAAAGAAAGGAGCAGAGCTGGAACAGCACCCAGGCTATGTTCACTATCATAATGTAACATGTAGGAGGTAACAACCAAGGCCTGCACATGCTGAAAACTGAGCAAATCAGAAAAATTGAGAATGTTGTGCTTAAGGGGATGTGTGGTTATGTGGTTGGACGGGGAGGATGGAGTGCCAGGGCACTGCTGGCCTCCAGCACCAGATGAGGATCTGAATCACCCTGGCCAGTCTTGAGCTCTTTGTGTTTCACAGAAACCAAAACGAGCAGGGCAGAGCCTCACTGGAAACCAGCCTTGCTTGGAGTCTCTTCCAAGTCAGGTCCTGAACATAAATATTTCTCTGGAAAGTACCTAACAGTCTATTTAGTATGAAGACACACTTTCAAAAACCTCCAAACAGAGCTCCTGCAAAAGCAGTCCAGTGGTGCTGTGAGCAGTTTGAGGGCAGTCCCCTGAAACCTCTCTATCTCCAGTAACTTTAAACCTCCAAATTCCCACAGACTGCCTCCTTATTGATAGCAAACATAAAGGAGGCTGTTTTCTGAGCCTCTCTCCATTTCGTTAAAACCTGAACTGCAGAGGAGGCCAGGACAGGAAAGAAAATCCTGTGGGTGAATATTTAATTCTATGGAAGACAATGGCCAATGCTTCGTCAGGTTCTGTGGGGGAAAGATTTCTTCCTGTGCTTTTAGATATGTAAAAGCACATTTCATGAAGGAAATTTGAAATTACTTCACTGGGCTCTGGTAACAGAAATAGCAATCTGATGCAAGTTTGAGAAGAACCACATTCGAATGATTCTTATCTTCAAGTAATATCGATTTTCCACAATGGCTGTTGCTCTCTGATTATTTGCTGTTACTTAATTCCTTGTGTATCTGTGGTAGTTGCTTTGGCTATTTTTAAGTGCTGTGCATTTTTATGCTCACAAGTAGTGCAGTCTTGTCGTTTATCTGCACTGGGAAGTTTTAGGGAGTGTGCAAATCTGAGCTATGTAATTTGGGACAGCAGCTGTGCAACCATTGTGTTGAGTGTGGACTCCATTTTTGCTTTAGCTTCTTCCATCTGACATTCCCTGCCTACACATTTAGGGATTTTTCTTGCTGCAGAGTACCCAATGTCTGCCAAAGCTGCTTGAATTCTGGGACTCTGGGGTCATGTGAGAAAAGCTCCCATCTCTCCACTCCATCCACCTGATTTTCCCAAGCCAGAGCTGTTTTCCATCACTAGGTCAGTAGGTGGAGGACATGGCTGAGCCCTGTGACCCAACAGCTGTTGCACAAAAGGCAGTGATGCCAAAGGCATCCCCCTTGTAGGAAGGGAACACAGATGGGGAGAGCAGTTCCTGAAGCCAAAGGATGCACTTCCCAAGGACAAACAGCAGCCAGAGTTATGCACTGGCTTGATGCTGTAAACATGGCCAAAACAGGGGGGCTGCAGTTCTAAAGGAAAATGGCACTTCCCAAGGGAGCAGATAGCTGAAAATGGAAATGTGAAAAAGCCCTGGCAATGATGAAAGGCTCTAATGGAAAGCCATGGGAAATGGTAGGCACATGGCAGTGGACAGGGGAAAGCTGAGTTCCTTTTGGGTTTCTCTTTAGTTACAGATGTGGCAGGAAGCTCCAGTGGCATTAAAAAAACCCCACAGCACCACCCCAGGAGCATTGGGAGGTGTGGGCAGGATGGTGTCTGCCACGGGAACAAGGCAATGTTTGTACACTTTGAAAGGGCAGCCCATGACAAGAGAAGTAAAAAGGATCTTTGATTTGAGCCACAGTTTGACTGCTCTCAAAATGTGCGAGGCTGAGTTGGTTCCTTTTTTGATATAGGGGGTCTCCTAAGTGACACCAAATCTTTCTGGTGGCTTCTTAACCAAGGCAGAGGGGAGACAGGGAATCCTTCCACCCCAGGGCAGGCCAGGGCTGCCCCAGCTGAATGCAGGGACTGTGCTGAGAGTCACCAGCCCAAAAATGGGAATAAATTTTAAAAGAAATAAAATAAACAATGTGTTGTTGACACACAACCCCCTGGGGAACAGGGGAATGAAGGGAGATGCAGAGCATGCTTAGCTCCCTGTGCCCAAAAGCAGGATGGCCAAAGGCTAGTCCAGAATTGGTCTGGAAGCCCCTGCATGGGCTGAATCCTGGGCTGTCCATGGCCAGTCCAGTGCTGCTTTAAAGACCCTTGGTGCAACCAGCAGGAGCTTCAGCAGGGTCTGGCCCTGGGGGACAGCAAGCTTTGGGTTTAACTGCCTTGGGTAGCATTTGGTTATATATAAATATTTTAAAGGAGGCTGGCTGGGTGCTTCTCACCACTGTTGCACGTCTGCAGCCTCCAGTTTTGGGGTTGCAGCCCTCTAGTTTCTATTTCTGCTTGTCAGCCATGAGCCTGAGTGAGTGGCCCAGCACTGCATGTCAGAGAGGGACAGGCATAAATACAGAGATGGAAATTTCCCAGACATGTTTGTCATAAGGTCAGTTAAGTGGAGAGAAGCTTGATCCAGTTAATAATTAATAGCAGACTTTTAAAGTAGGAAAAATCATCTTGTTTGTTATAATTCATTGTTATAAAATGGGGCTATGTTCTGCTGAATTTATGAGAGAAATTCTCCAACCTCTGTTTATTTTTTAGTGCCAGATGAGTCAATTTTGTTATCCTTAGCAATAATTTGTGATATAATGAAAAATTTGGTATGATTTATATAGAGGAGTTTATGTCTTCATTGTAAATAAACACTGTTCCTTTTGTGCCATTAAGCTGAATCAAGAAATATGTGGTTTAAGATGCAGTTTACAAGCTAGTGAATATCAGAAATGATAAACAGCATGACAATCTTTTTGGAAAGGATGTAAGTCTTCATGCTTCCAGGACATGAGATAACCTCTAATTAATGGGGGCTAGTAAGAATTCTTTCCTGTCAGCAAGTTATTCCATAATTGCCTTCTGTAAGGCTTCCTGTCCTTTCCTCTGAAGCAGCTGCTGTGCTTCTGCAGGAACAGGATGATAAAATCAATAAATCCCTGACCCACTCCTATACCCCTGTCAATGTCTTTTTTGATGGGAACTTTTCATCCATCCAAGGACCCAAGTTCAGTTTGCTTTGTTTGCAAGGCAAAAGCTGATGAATGCTGGAGCAGAAGAAATTACTTGCTTTCTTTAGTAATGTCTTCACTTATGACAGGAAAAGCAAAGCCTAAATCCCTCAGTTCATGTGTTGGTATGTAGGAAAGAAGGTAAAGTAATTTTTTTCAATAATTTCACCTGGAGAAGCAGTTGGTTGTGTTGTTAATGTGGACCCACAGTACAAATATCCATCTAATCGAGGGAGAGAAAAGCTTCATTCTTGAGAGGATGGTCTGGGTAAAAGAAATCTCACCCCAACCATCCTCTGAGCTTTGTTTGGGAAGCCTTCCACTTTGCCCTGGCCCTTGAGTCTGTAGTTTATAATTTCCTCCTAATATTTCCACTTGTCTTCACCAGAACTACTTTTGGACTAAAGCCTTATTTTTGCTCTGTAATAGGTAAGCCTCCAAAGTGACCTGATGATTGTAGCCACTGAGTTCTGAGGTAAATGGAGGAAATGGCTCTCTGGAAGGGCCTTTGCCTTTTATCTGTCTTATAAAGCAGCTGAGGGATTGGCATAGGCTGAGACAGGCTTAGTTTAACATTAAACTAATTGAAAGTTGCTGCAATGAATCACATCTAATGTGTCATTGGAAAGGAGGTTTCTTGATCTTTAGATAATAATGTAGTCTAAGATAATATATATGCACTTTATAAAAGGTAGGAAGTAGGCTGGGAAAGGGAATGTTTCTAATGAGTAATAAAACTGCAGATGCACACACCTGGTTTGGGGAGATGGTCTTCCTGCAGGTCAGGGTCTGAGACAATTAAAGGAAGCCCTGACTGGACATGAATGAGCTTTTTTTTTTTGTCCTCTAGGCAATCCAAGAACAGGACACTTTCCTGAGGTATATTTGCAATTCCTTCACTCCTTTCCTTCTCCCATCAGTGTGAAAGCTTGAATTATGTTGTCTTTTTTTTCCTTTTTTAACCCTCTTGTTTGGACATGGACCAGGAAAAATGAATCTAACCAAGCTTCAGATCCCTGTGTCTCCTAGAGGTTGTACTGATCATCAGCTACTCACTGTGAATAAAGCCTTCAAACCTTATTTAAACATCACAACACTAATTATGGTTTCCTTAAGTGAAATGCTCTTAAACCATAATTACCCATAAGATTATAAATTGGCAGTTACACAAGAAATTGTCCTACAGGATTGTACCAGGGGGCTGAGCTCACCCCACTGTGTCAGTCAATCAAATCTGGTGAGAAGGACAAATGCAGTGTCAGAGTTGGCAGTGGAAAACCATCCCTGTGTTCTGCCCAGCCCCAGTACATGCAGAAAACTCACTTAATATTCAGCATGCACTGCTCAGTTTACAGTGCTGCTCCCAATTCCCAGCTGATGTAAACAGAAGTTGATCTGCTGAATGTTGATTCCATCAGTTCAGGTTCCAGTTTTCAATGCAGAGATCTCCCTTTGTGATTATCGTGAAGTGCACTTTAATCACCACCAAAAGGAAACAACTCTAATGCATGTTTTGGGATTTTTTAAAAGGAAACAGGGAAATTTGGAGGGCAGTCCTGATAAAACACACACTCTTGTCCTTATGAGTGTTCCTGCTCACTCCATCTCTTTGTAGCATGAAACACACAAATTAAACAGGGCTGGAAATTTGGAACAACTTCAGACTTCAGAATAGATGGAGAGTTGGGGCTGGGACAGACATTTTCCTGTCATTAAACCCACACTCCCTTCTGATGCACAATCAGGTATTTTTTTTAAATAAAAAAATACATGAGCAGCATAAAACCTCTTATTCCTGCTTGTTTGAATTGAATTTTGTTATTTGCCCCTACAACCTGTTGGTTTGGCTGCATGACATTGATTCCAGCTAAAACAATTTACTCACCAATTACTTTCACAGACAATTTTCACAGCAATCAAGAGAATTAAGAACGTGTTTTCATACTGTTAAGAAATACATCTGCGAAGAGCTCTTAAAAGATGCATCATGAGATGCTAAAATTTACTTTGTTTTTCCTTAGATGTTAACAGGGGAAATTATCAGAAAATCCAGTGTTTTTTGCTCCCCCACCTACATAAGTAAGGCAGCTACCAGAATGGCAAATGCTTTTAAATTGGAGACTACCTGCTTTCTTCCACAAAACTACATTGTGGGGTTTCTTTTTCTGTTAAATAACCCACTTTTGCTCCACTGTGGGGATGAAAAACACACATAAATATATATATACCTGTTCCATGCATATTCCTGCTGTGCTCCACGTGCCTGGTGATGCTGCAGTGGCACTGCAGGGTTTGTCTTCAGCCCCGCTCTGCAGAGCAATCCCCTCGTTCCTCTGGGCAGAATTCAGGCTGAAATGGCATTTAATGAGGGCTTCGTTGGAATTGAAGCAGATTTTGCATATGGACAGAGCAGGGGTGGACAAGCACCTGGGATTTATGTGGGAATGAGGCACACGAAGGCACCAGAGCTGGGAGGATCTGTGATTAGCAGACACCACACAATTCTGGTGCCAGGGGTGCCTCAATTTAAGTGCAAATTAGTAAGTTTAAGGAGAGTGCCTTAAAAATTACTAAAACATTTCATGATTATGAGGAAGACTTTAATTTAAGAGGCAATTCCCACACTCCCACCTGAAGGCATTACCATTTTCTGTCTACCTGTGCCCCTCCTGTCCTTTTTAATAAGACTAAGTTGTGGATTCCAAACATCATTGTTAACTCTTGTTTTACAAAGCCTTTTTCCCTGTTTGTGGCTAAAAGGGTTCTCATTGCATCCTGATTTTCATGGATTATTTAAGAGGAGTTAAGAAGAGCAGTAAAAAACTCAGGCCTAGGATCTCACAGACTTTGCCATGACCTCTCTTCCATCCATTTAAAGCAAATATTCCACTTCCTTGGGACTCTGAAAATGTGTACATTTGACTTCCAAACACACAATAGGTGCAATGTTGGAACCAGTTTTACACAGGTGTGACTCCTTTGGTTTTGATGGAGTTTCTACATATTCATTGGCAGAGGAAGTGAATAAATACTCTGGAGCTTTGAAGACACAGCTACAACAGGAACTGACAGAGAGCAAGTCTTCTTTTTGAAAGTGAAGCACAGGAATTAATTTAAAATGTGTAAAAAAATCACAGAAAGGAAGAGAGAATCTTTTGTTGTGGAGTCAAAATTCCCTTTACAACCATGGCTGATAACCCTGGACTGACAATAGCCATCACTTTTGTAAATACTGTAAATACTTTGGAAAATCTTGTCACCTGGGTGCATAAAATCTTCCAGAGATCACTGAGGTGAATTCATTCTTACCCTGTGTTTCATGTGAACCCCTCTCTCCAGAGATTTTCACAAACATTGAAGATTAATATCCAAATATGAACAAAATGAGAACAAACTCATCATTGAACAGGACTAAAAGAAAAGGAAATAGCTGATTTAATTAGGTTTTTAGTGATGATTCAGACCAACATAAATCTCAATGAAAGGACAAAAATAATTACAGGTAATTAATGCCAAAGTATCTAAAGCAAAGGAATTTAGTTGGCCTTGAGCACAGTACATAACACACCCTGTTCTTCTTTCTGTAGATAACATAGTGTATCCACTAATTTAGGTTATGGAGTTTCTTTTACACTTGTAATTATTTTTAATAGTGACACTTCTTTGGCCAAAGGGAGACAGTGCTGATAGCCAACCTGTCTAAAACACGGAGAAGCTTTTTTGTTTTGTGATTCCTGGAGCTAAAATGGCACGAGTCAAACCCAAATTAAATCCACCATTCTGCCACTGGATAGATCAGTATAAAATCAGTGAGATGCACACAGAGCTAGAATCCATATTTTTTCTGTCTCTGGTTGAGGCTCAGTTGTGTTTCTCAGCTATGGTTTTGGTTTTAATGTGTCAAAAAAGCAGCTCCTCAGTGGCAATTTTTTACATCAATGTTATGGTCAAACTGAAGCTCTGATTTCAAAGCTGCAATTTTTTTTATGAAGATCTGTTTCATGCAGATACCTTCCAGAGTGGCTTAAAAGACAAATATTGAAAAGATAAATAAAATGTTTTGCCATTGATAAGAGCTGCAGGACCACGATCTGGACTGACCAGATTGAGAGTATGGATTTAAATGATGCATTTTGGTAGTTCAGAAAGAAAAGCATTTTTTTTTTCCCTGGGTTAGATCCCACTCTCTGTATTTCCCTTTCTTTGGATTGTAGGAGATGAAAGCTAATGTCCATAGGTAGGTTTTCCCCTGACCACTTAGGGGGTTTCATAAACCTTATTTTACAGTGAGAAATGATGGGAGTATGAATTAGGTCTTAAGTTTCCATATCAGATAACCTACATTTGTGCAGGTTGGAAGCAACAAATTTTCAGCATTTTAAACCACAACTGGAAAAAGTGAGCACAAAATCTGGGGCATGTTCATTATGGAAATAAATTCATGACCAGAGCTGGTGCTTTCTTCTGATTTTCTTTGTCCCCTCCTGTGGTATTCTCTTCTTGTCTATGAAAGAAGAATCCTTGTTGTAACTCCTCCTAATTCAGCTGCCTTTTAGACACGTGTCCCTAGTTATCCACCTAGTGAAGTTATGTATTTCATGAAATCAAATCTGATCTAGAAAAAATGATGTTAGGGAAACATCCCTGTTTTACCATGAAATTAAACCAGCAGCAATGAGCCTGTCAGTCTTTGGGGATATTCAGCCTCAGAGGAGCAAAATGAGCCCTGTTAGTGCTGAAGGGAAGATCCCACTTGGTTGTGAATTAACTCTAAAGGGAAGTTTGACTGGAAAGGAACACAAAAGCCAGTCTAGGTTTTTGAGGAGAGCTGATTGTGGAATCCTTTGCTTTTGTGTTCCACAAAATGTGTGGACAAGCTTCTGCTCCCTGAAGCCGTGGTGTCACAAGAACGTGCCCTGTGTGAGTGACAGATGGCACAGACAGCAAATTGCCTAAACCCAGGAGACAGGGTGGTGGTTTTACCCTCTGCAGACAAGCCCAGGTTATTCTGAGGGGCTGGCAGGTCCCGTGGCCACCCCAGCCTGGCCCCAGCCAGGAGTGCTCCCACTGTTTCCCAGGGGCCATGGAGCCAGGGCTCCTCTGCAGGGTGAGGGACCTTTCCACAGGGCTTTGCACGGGGTGGGAGCTCTGGAGGAGCCTGTGCCCTCCAGAACTGCTTCTTGCCACGGGCTGCAGTCGTGCATGGGACACTGCAGCCCCGGGGCTGCTGCAGCACCTCCTGCAGCTCCTCCCCTCCTTGCATGCAGGCTGTGGCTCTTCAAAATCCTCCTTCTCCCACTTCTGCTTGGGACTGTGACCCAGAAGTCTGGGAGAGCTGTCTCCTGTTCCCCACTGACAGCAAGAGCAGTGGGTGCAGAGCTTTCAGCCCTATGGGATCGATTCCCCCAGGCTGCTGTAACTCAACCCTGACAAAACCAGGGTTCCTGGGGGGGAAACAAACCAAAAAATCTCAGGCCTGCCAGCCCAGACTGGGTGCTTTTGATATTTATTCCACAGGATGAGCAGGAGATAAAAGGCAAGTGATTCCCATGCTTGGACAGCTCTGAGGAAATGTTATCCATGCTGAAAATCTCCAAAGGGAGCCAGGAGCAGAAGTGCCACTGGCAGTCCACAAGATGAGCCCTGGCAGGGTTCAGCTGAAAGGCCAGCCCAAATCAGAACATTCATTGCACTGGGGCACAACAAGCAAACAAACAAACAAAAAAAAAAGCTTTCAGCAGTCAGGCATTCAGCAAGCTCTACAATATGGCCAAAACTCACTGTGCGTCTGGCGGGGGGGGTGTGGAGGTTTGTTCCCAAATCCCAGCAAAGAGGAACCACACATGAACATCCTAATATGTCCCTTTCAGACCAGAAGCTGTATAATTAAGCATATCCATTAAGGGTGCCACCAAATATGAAGCAATGGACTCCATCTCTCTGAAGACCAGCACCTCACAGAGTAAAATCAATGGGATTGTGAAAGCAGGCATTGCCTGAGAGGAGCAGCCAGGTTATGGATCTGCTTTGGGCAGTTAGGAGAGCAAATCCAAATCTTTCCCTTCAACTTGTGGAAGTCAAGAGAGGGACTTCTACTTTGACCATCTAAATGTCAATGTTTACATTTAAAATTTAGTCTTCACATTAGAAAATGGCAGCTAGATAAAGATGTTCCTCTGCCTTTGTTATAAATATGACTTTTAAAGCCTTCCTGCATCAGAATTTAGTCACAAATGGAGCAAAATACAAAACCTCAGAACATGCAAATAAATCCATCATTCCTGTGTTATATAGCTTCAGAATACGATCCAATAATAATTCTGGGTGTAGTTTTCAAACTTCAGCATTGCATAAACTAAATGCCCTGCAGCACAATTGGACTGACATGAATTACAAAGTAAAATAAATACACACTGGGATGTGTCTTTTTTTCCTGTTATTTTACTTTTCCTTCTGCCTTTCAGAAGCCCATGATACTTGATAAGTGAAAATTAGAAATGTCATTTAGAGGAGGGAAATAATTTGATGTTGTACTGTAGATTTCTGACATACATCTACAGAAATGTCCTTGCCTATCCCAGTGATTTCCCTCCCCTCAAATATTTAAGCAAGGGTAGGGCATGCCTGAAAGATGCATGTAAGAGCTTTTTTTAATAAAAGAATTTAACCTCTGACTTTTACAAGCAAAGATTTGATTTCTAGATATGAGTTCTTTGCCTGCTTTTCAGTAAATTTTTCTTTACAGTCATTGGAAAACTGTACCCAAGTCTTTATTGTGCACGACACTTGGAGTTCTTTTTTATTGATTTAAGCTGCTTCTTGCCAAAGTCAAAAGGTTGGAAGCAAGGCCAGTGGCATGGGAAGAAATGTGTAAAGAATAAAACTACTTTGGTTGGAAATAAGAGAATTGAAATGAAATAAAAGAATTGAAGCAGAATAAAATGAACTTTTCCCTTTTTATGGTTGTGTTTACTTCACAGGCAGTAATGTCAGACCCAGACTAAGCTCTCTGCCATGAGAAGATGCAGGGATTTCTGTGCATCCAGAACTTTTATTGCCTACCAGGGTCTTGGGATTCAGCCACATATCCTGGATGTGGACAGTAGGGAGATCTTTATCTCAGCACCCCTTATTTCTCAAACTTTTTCTCTACTTTTAATTCCTCACAGTTGTTTCCTTTCCCTTCAAGACCTTCTACCTCAGCTTCCCCCTTTTTATTCCCCCCTTTCCCTCTTTTCTGAATTCATGTTGGCTGTCTAACAGTATGAATTATCTGAGGACTTGACTCAAATGATAAGATTATTTTTAAATAGGACTATTTTTGTGTAACTTTTAAATGACTGCTTTAACTTATATATATCTGAAACTACAAGTCCATATCCCCTCAGTTCTATCCAAGCAGGAAAACACAAAACTTTTTGGAGGTTTTGTTTTGCCAGCTCTCTTTCTTTCCTCATGTAGGAGATGAGAAGAGGGATCTGATGACTTCCTACCCAAAAATCTCAGCTTGTGTTTGCTCAGTTTTTTTAGTGTGGCCTCAGGTTTGCAAATGCACCAAACCACAAACCCACAGTTCAGTTTGCAAAGGGCAGAGCACAAGGTTTAACATTGACAGACAAACAAACATTTTACATATTTCTACTCTATCATTACTTAGCTTAGGGAAAATAAATCCAAAAATCAACCACCATCAACTTTCAAGGCAAAATAGAGACAAAACTGCCAAGTCTCACCTGTGTTCATATTGAAATCAAACCAGGCTGTGAATTTCACATTGTTCTAAAATAAAACCAGAAGACTTGGTAGCTGACTCATTGAAAGACATCGAATTGACACAAAGTCCTGCACTTAGAGAGTTCACCCATGGTATTCATCACCTTGGAATATACTCAGGCTGGCAAACTGAAAAGAGACAACAGAAGCAGAATTACAGAGTTTTTATTTTCCTGTTATTACTCAGTGTGTGTTGGGAATTTTTCTGATTTATAAAGCTACCTATACATTCTTACAAATAAGTGTACCTGGACCAATTACTCAAGGCAAAGCTGCATGAATAAGTTATTTTTAATGTACAGGTTGGTAAGAAATTAGCTCCCTCAAGTACCTCTGCACTAAACTATCCAGTCTAGCCACATCCTGGCAGACAAATATTAAGAATATAAAATAAATGTAATTTTTGACACTGACCACGTCTCTCCTGCAGAATGGCATTTCTTTGAGCCAGCAATTCAGAAGCAGCTTCTGCTCCGCCTCCCCTCATGCACACACTTAGGGGGGGGCAGGAGAAGCAAAAACAGTTGCTGGGAAGGTTGAAAGAATATAGATGGCACTCATAAATTTAAAATGATGTAATTCCCTTCACAGGCTGTGCAAGGGGCTTTTCAACCTGGTGAATACTTGAAGGCAAGGCCAAACCATCTTTCTGTGCTGCATAAGGTAAGAAAAATAATAAGACAGTAAGGATAAAAATAAAAAAAACCCAAAACAAAAAACAGTGAGAAAATACAGAAACCATTGGACAAAATAAAAGGGGTCTTCTGTCCAACAAAAGCCTCTTCCAGGCTGCTGTGAGGGATTTTATGCTTCAAGAAATGTGGATTTGTCTGCACTGGTTGCTGCTGTGCTGTATCATGGGGCGACCGTGAGTGCTCATACAGGAGTAAATCCTTGACTAGAGAGGTTTAAAAATGTAATACAAAAGTTTATGAAACAATAAATAAGACTGTAAGGTCAAAACCTAAAAGTTTTATAGACAACAGAAATCAGAACTCTCCTCTATCAGTTGTTTTGGAGTGGTAAAACTAAAAATAACACCTCACAAAGAGCTGCTATGTTTTCTTTTCTTTTTTGTTTCCCCCTTAGAATGAAAACATTCCATTTAAAATTAACTTGTTTTGACTGAGCAATAGAAAGGTAAAACATGAAAACAGAATAGTCAGCGTTTGGCACTGGTGTTTGCAGCTGAAACTCCTGCAAATCTTGCCCAGGATGAAGGGAATTCCCAAGCTCTGGGTTTGGGAAGAGGCTTGGGGAGGTCGGTGCCCTCCACCTCAGCTGCCACTGCAGTGGTGGCTGCTGGAAAAGCAAACTGGGGGTACTGCACCCAGGCACCCAGCCAGCTGCACCTGGAAAAGGGGAATGATGCCTGACAAGGGAAATCCATGGGCACAGGGCTCTGCAAGCACCTGCACCAGAGAGCAGGTGGCAAAATGCGTGTAATGGGGAGTGGAGGAAAATGAGAGTTCGCAGAAACAGCGCTAAGTACAGTGAGGAGCTTCATCCCACAATGTCCAGAGTGCCATAAAATATGATTTACATTAAGAGAATTAAAGACAATCTGTGTCTTTCAAGACTAAAATTCATGCTCTTACAACCGTAGCCTTAGGATTTTGATAGGAAAATGAAAGACTGGAAGTAGAATGACTGATGTGAAATTCCTTTGTTCGAGTCAGTGACATCTAATAGCCCAAGGAAGAAGGAAAACTACATTTTAATGAGAAATAACATCATATTAGACAGAGGGAAAGAGAAAAATAAACCTTTTTTTTTTTTTTTTTTTTTTTTTTTTTTTTTTTTTTAAATAAAAGAACCATGGAAATTAAAATACATAAATTGAAAGTATGTGATTTCCTGGGAGAAAAACAAACTGCGTTTGGGTTTTTTGTTTGCTTGGATGTTATGACTTTTAAAAAGAGGATTAACTGTATCATCTTACTTTTTAACACTGGTTAGTTCTCCATGTCCCAAGCAAATGGTTGGAATTCTACACAGATAACACAACTGAAAAGGAAAGGTTCATTCTTACAGAGATGTAGTTGTGTGTAAGGTTGGTTTTGCTCAAAGAGCGATAAAAAGCAAACTGCATATGCAATGAATAAATGAAAGTGAAGAAAGATCTTTTGTACTCTTGGTTTATCTTTACATTAAATCTTTTTTTTTTTTCCAAGAAGCGGATGTAGCATCAGTTACAGCTCTATCTGAATATTCTCACATTTTTGTAGAGGAGCCAAAGAATATACAGTTTATAGAAATCTCCAGAACTGCTTCAGGTGAGATGACAGATACAGCTACAACTTCCTACCCCGAGTTCCCCCTCTGCCTGACAGCCAAACCAAGCAACACAAAGTGGGAAACAAACCAAAACAAAACAAAGCAAGGCAGCAGATGGATTCCCAGCTGTGCTTTGTGTTCAGGAAGGTAGAACATCAGGAAATGCTGGCCAGCCTGTGCTGAAACTCCCACGGCATTGAATGGAAATTCAATTTCACTGCGTCTGTGCAATCGAGGCTTTCACACTGCAACAAAGAAATACTTGTTATAATTGAAAAAAAAAAAAAATCTAAAAAAATTTATTTCTTTAGAATGGCTTCACACTAACAGGTTTAAATGAGATATTGGGCAGAAATTCCTCCCTGTGAGGGTGGCCAGGCACTGGCACAGGGTGCCCAGAGCAGCTGGGGCTGCCCCTGGATCCTGGCAGTGCCCAAGACCAGGTTGGACATTGGGGCTGGGAGCCCCTGGACAGTGGGAGGTTCCCTAATCCCTTCCACCTCAGGCCCTTCTGTGCTTCTATGACACTGGACCACAAAACATGATTTTTAGGCAACTGGGTTAAAATTCTCTTGCACAAATATTTATCCAGAGATGGAA
This sequence comes from Sitta carolinensis, assembly GCA_032173965.1. NCBI lineage: Eukaryota > Metazoa > Chordata > Aves > Passeriformes > Sittidae > Sitta > Sitta carolinensis. Next base: position 30,576,292 of record CM063287.1, read on the forward strand.
TCCAAAGCTCTTCTCTCCCTGCTGTGTGGTTCTTTGCCTGTAGGATTTTTATTTTTTTTCAGGCATTAATGTGGAATTTTCAAACATCAGAGTTTATGTTGTATTCATGGCAGGGTTACTCAATTCAGGACACTTCAGTGCATAAAGAGAAATACTGCTTCCTAATTTTAGCATGGAATCCTGGTGTAGGTGGGAATATCTTGTTTGACTTCACCAGATTTTGGAGCAAGCTGTTGAGAAAAGTATGGGATGGCAGTGTGGGATAAGCCCACAGAATCCTTGACCTGCAGCACATAGAGGGTGAAGGGTTTTGCTAAATCAAATAACCATTTTAATTTAATTTCTACTAGAAAAATAGGAAAAATTAAATGCTTGCCATATGGTGAAAATATGTTAAGCTTCAAAGAGGTAGGAATCATTAAATACAACTATGAAAAGGGGGTTTTAGGTTTGAATGGTATGCCAGTTTCAATATAATAAAACATACATATATAATCCTATTAAAGCCTCATTTGAAAAAAAATAAAAGGATTCCTTTGAATAACGCTAAATCTTAGGTCACATTTTTTCACCTGTATATTTATTTTCATTTTAATCAAGGCTGCTATAGTGAGAAAACTTGGTAAGATTTTCAGTGCACATCCACTATTTCAATTTTTTACACAGGTAACATCAACATGAACCAGGCTTTGAAGATAAATGAAAACTGAAGGCCATATACTCATAAATAGCGGGTCACTCCATAGCCAAAAGGAATTTTAAAACCAAGGCCACACCAAGGACTCGCCTATCTTTTCCACAACTGCACTATGTAGAAATGGAGGCAATAAAAATGAAAACCTGAGCCTCTCACTGCCTTTCCAGTCCTACTGTTCTCACAAAAAAAAATGAGAATCCAGATCAAGGAGCTCTAGGAATAATTCTGGTGTAAATACTGTACAGGGCTTGCCAAAATACAGTCACACACATGAAATTCCCACATTCCAACACTTGCAGTGCCCTCCCTAAAATCCCCCTGTAATAAGGGGTGGGTGGGGACAAGAATGCTCGTGGAAAACCAACCTAAAGGCAAGGAAAATGTGAGAAGGGTCACAGCGATGGCAGAGAGGAGCTGTAGCCCCTGCAGCACTTGGAGTGGTTTCTGAGTGCAGGACCTTTTTAGAATTATTTGGGGATCTTCTTTCCCCAACAATAAATATCAGGAGCAAAGCGCTCGCTGTTCTTGATTATTCCTGTTATTTGTTCTCATGGGGTGATGCAAGGGCACCTCAAACAGAACAAATTGCCCTGGTACAGCTCACCAACACACAAAAATATCAGTTCTGTCCCAAGCATTTTACAGGCTAATTTCTCATTTTCAGTGGAAGATCCACCTTTACATTAACCTTCAGGAGTGAAGAGCGTGCCCATTTCCCAAGCTGCCAGAAATGCTGAACTGCAAAGCCTTCCTCCTCCTTCTGGACCTTTAGGCCACAATAAATATGAGAAATAGGCTTCAAGATTAAGCTTATTTTTGTTGTTGTTTCCTTTTTATTTTTGTCAGCTCTGTCAGTAATTCCATCACTAAGGCCATGTCTCTGACACTGCTTTTCCTCGGGTTTGGGTCTGGGGTGATTTAAGAGGTTTGCACAGCAGCACATCCTCTCTGCTGAGGGCAGTGGACTTCATCCTGCCTGTCCTGGCTGGGGATAACCTGCCCCTTGCTGTTTTACCCACAGCTTCTAGAAGATTCTCTTCGAGCACATTTGGTGCTCTTTAGAGTCAAGTGACTGCAGAAGTGCAAAATGTTATCATTTCTTTATTACTGCTGTTAAATAACAAGGTTGACAGGCAGAAAACCCTCCAGGAGAGCATCTGTGCCTCTCCCTCAGCATGCAGCGAACAAAGAGCTGCACTGTTTGTCCCAGCAGCACAAAAAAAGTCAAGTTCCTAAAAGTTCAGTCCAAATTTTGGCTTTCCAAAAGGAATTTTCAGAAGTGTCTCTTGAATATTGATTTGGGTGGTTTACTTCCCACAGGATGTGCTGTTTATTATAAGAGTTAGTGCAGTCAGAGAGCTTGCGTGCATTCTGCTGGTTTGGGGGTGGCTTTTACTTGTTTTTTTTTTATTTGTTTTCACCTCAATATCACTGGTAAAACTGTTTGCTGACACCTGCTTTCATGCACAATTTTCTTTGATCCATTTGTAGCTGAGCATTTTGCACAGAGAAAAATGGGTTTGGCTGTGTTTGGTATTCTGCCTGTCATTTTAAACAGAGAGGGGAAAGACTGAATAACCACAGGTGATGGAGGTATCTAAAAGATAAACTTAATCAGGAACTATCAGACAAACTGAAATATTAGCTGGGTGTTGTAACCAAACTCCCACGGGATTCATAGCATTCAGTTTTCTTCTAAAAAAGCCTCACAAATTCTCCACAGACAGAGTGCAGGATCATGTTTTAGAGAGTGCTGGAAAAGCTACCTTTTTTATACTTGTCCTTTGTGATTAATAACATTAAACTGTATTCATCCAGGAATACTTAACCTCCAATAGCCAGAATTGGAAAATCCCTGGAAAAAATGTCACCATTGTCCTGCACACAGAAATGTCAGCCAGCAGCCAAAACTGCCTTGAACAACAGCTTCCCACAAGGGCTAAAGGAGCTATAAAAAGCACTGCTCAGGCCTTATGACACCCTATTAATTAGCTCCTTCTGTGGATGGGTTGTATGAACTTTGTACAATAAATAAGAATAAAAACTCAAGACTTGCACTTTGCCAGCTCATCATCATTTGCCACTAGCAAAATATCAGTGGAGCCTATTTTTTGGGAAAGTGCTTGCTCCAGTTCCCATTTTGCATCACTAGCTGTTTAGGATAAGAAAGGAACACCATGAGTTTCTAGGTAAAGTATGTAAACTACTGATCTGACTTCACAAAACAATCTCTTAGGGAATTAGCAGATTAGAGGGGAAAAAAACCCAGCAAAAATTAACAACAGCAGCCAAAAATGAATGGCAATTAGTGGTAAAGACTAAATAAAGGGATAAAGCTAAGGAGAAGGCAATGTGCTGACACTCTGGACAACTGCTGATATTTCCCACACACTCCACTTCTGGTGGGAAACTTCTGCATTTGCTTATAAATGCACTCTTTACAGCCTAAGTAATACAGACAGCAAACTAGCAAACTCTGAAATCCATTGTTTCTGTGAGGATCACAGCATCTAAGAAAAGGCACCAAATATGACTCAATTTTTAGTTCCTTTTACAAAGGCTGTGAATTATTTAAACTTTTTTCTTTTTTTTTTTTTTTTTTTTTTTTTTTTTTTTTTTTTTTTTTGGGGTGGGAGGAAGAAGTCTTGAATTTTTTTCTGAAATGGATGGTAAATTTCAGAGCTGCTCTCTAAACAGAGACTCCTGATAGCATCCCAAGTTTCATATGCTGCTAGGAAGATAATCTCCACAGCTGGAAAGGATGAGCTGCAGCTCCAGCAAGTAACAAAACCTGTAACCCTCCTGCAGCTGTGCTGCTCTGAAGCAAACCAGGAATTGCAGGCAGATACAGATTGTATCTTATTTTTTAATGGAAAACAGGCTCAGAAATAAACTGGAAGCCAAGATGGCCAACCTCAACCAGGGAATTAGAGGCTGAGTTAGGAGTAATTCTTTCTTTTAATGGAGGAAAGAATTTTCATTCTCAAGACTAGCTCCAATGAATGGTAAGGCATGCTGGAAACTGGGCTTGAAACTGTTCAAGAATGAGATTTGGGGATCAGAATATAGAGTTCCATGAAAATATCTCAGTACTCAGCAGCTAGTGAAGAAAGAAAACTGAATATTGGGATGTTAGGAAAGAAACAGAGAACAAAACAGAGCAAGAATATGTCAACTTATTCATCTGTGGTATGCATGAATCTTGAATGCTCTCTGTAGTTTTAGGAAGGAAAGGAAAGGAAAGGAAAGGAAAGGAAAGGAAAGGAAAGGAAAGGAAAGGAAAGGAAAGGAAAGGAAAGGAAAGGAAAGGAAAGGAAAGGAAAGGAAAGGAAAGGAAAGGAAAGGAAAGGAAAGGAAAGGAAAGGAAAGGACACGTAGTAGGGATAAGATAATGCAGGATTTTGCACAGGAGGGCTCAGCATGGAGAAGGGGTGGATGAAGGGCAGTATGAGGGAATACACTTGAGTTTCCTGGATACTCACTCTTGGTCTCTGTTCATGAAATTGGGCAAGCAGGCATCAGAAGGAAAATCTTGCACTGCAGATCTGCTGTGGAAGCCTTTGCACCAGTGTCAAAAGTCTTTGAGTGTTAGAAAAGCTGCTGCTTTAATTCAGAGAAGAAAAATCACAGTGGAGGGTTTAGGAAGCCTGGAGGAACCAGATATGATTTCTGTGAGGTCCCTGGGCATTAAATTGTTGGAGGTTAGGAAAGGGCTTCTAAGAAGCACTACCACCATCTTTCTCTGCTCATTAAGTCTTTTCTCTCAGCCATGCTTGGGGACAAAGTACTGGGTTAACTGGACCTCTCAGCTGCTACAGCTGTACCTGTGTTATGTTAGATTCCCTTCAGTCCTGTAACAACCACCTCCACTGCCTGCATGAAGAGGTAACACTAAAATAATTTGACATTTGACAGATATTTTTAAACTGAGGTTTAGCAGCTGTAAACACGGGGCAGCACAAAATGGTACCCTGGGATTGTCAGTCTGGTGTTCTTCACACAGCAGTGATCACAGAATTATCTACAAAAATGTATCATGAGAGAAACATCCAAAAATAGGAACAGAGTTTGGAAAGTGAGATGCAGAGATCTTCAGTTTCAGCCCCCTAATATTCTAAGGACTATGTCACGTAATCCCTTTTATAAACTGCTCAGGCTTCATTATGATTAAGTTTATTGGCCTTCATTTTTCCTGGAAAGCTGTTCCAGAGCTTCACCACTCTGCTGATTAGAAACCTTTTAATTTCCAAGTGAAATTTAATATGACAAGTTTATACTGTTCTGGAGAAGTGTTACAGTTGCTCTCCACACATACATCACAGAGCAAATACCAACAAGGGAAAAGAGTAATTCAAGTAAGGAACAATAATAGCACCAAAGCGTTGCTGGCCGAGAAGTTTCCTCCAATTTTAGATGCAGATCCCACTGCAACCTTTAATTCTTTGGTAATAAGCTACTACTAAGGGAACTTGGTCTGTTCAGATCAGCTCTGGTTTATATCTACAAATGCATAATAACCTCTTTCCCACTAATGAATCACTGGGGCTGTCATAACTCTAATGAACACATTTCTTCCTGGAGGTGTTGATAATCTAAAAGCGCTCACTTGTTTTTCCTGTCTTGAATTACACTGTAAGGGTAAGCACATCTCCAGAGAGTTTATCTGTGGAGGCTGGACCAGAGGGAGCCCCCTGGACCTGGGCAGCAGGAGTTTTCCATTCAGAGCCCGTGGAGCAGCTGTGTCAGCTCACAGGGACAGCACTCACACGCCCCAGAGTGTGACCCTGGGAGAGGTTTGGCAGTGAGGGCTGCCCCAAGCTGGGCTGGAACAGCTCCTCACCACCCCTGAAAGGGTTTTAGACATGAAGTTGTGGCTCTTAGGGGCTTGGTTTAGTGCTTGGCAGTGCTGGGTTTAAGGTTGGATTCGATGATGTTAAAGGTCTTTTCCAACCGAGCTGATTCTGTGGTTCTGAGGTTTGGCTGCTCAGCCACTGACCTGCCGCTTCTCTTTTGTCTCTGACTCAGGTCAGCCACGTTTCATGGGACAAGGATTGTTCCTTGCACACCAGCAGAGTGTTGGACTTGGCCAAATCCTTTGATCACTACTGGAACATAAATGTGAGTGGTACTTGCAGCTCATCTGCTTGGGTTTGAACCCCCTGCTTTTACTGTAGGCACTTTTGTGTTCCTCCAAACAGGAGTGGTGGGGGACTCAGTGTAACCAAATAGGTTATGATTATCCCCTTTCCAGAAATAACCAGGAGTAAAGGCCTTTTAGTTATAATTCCTGAAATATAAAAAAACATTTATAAGGATTTTTACCATGAGCTATTTCAAAAAAAAAAAAAAAAACAACAAAAACAATGCCATACTATACAACAATTTTCAGAACAATGGAGCGAAAGAAAAAAGTCATCTTTTTCTCACCATGAGTTTCAAAAATTTGTAGTTTTCAATGCCTTTTCCAGCAATAACTGGAGGCAGATCATTTTGGAGGTAATTAACATTTCATTACCACTTTCTCACAGATGAGAAAGAGTGGCCAGGAGAAGAGTGGCTTACAGAAACCAAGAAAACACTACTGTTGTTTGAGTCCTGTCTCACAGAAATTGCATTTGTTCCCTCACCTGATTCAAATCTCACTTTCCACCGTTTGTGTTTTGTTTTGTCCCACAGCTCTATCAGCCTTTCAGACCCATTCCCCTCTGGTTTCTCTCATGCCAGTGCTGTCCAGACTCAGTCCTACAGGACATTTGGTCAGGCAATGAGACATTCCCCTAAGGACAGGTTCCATTCCTTCTGTTGTGTAAAAATTGCACCTCACTTTACATCCTCACCCAAAGAGGAGGCAGCAAACATCTTTGTTTCCTTTTTTAGCCCAAAAAGAAATGGCACCCACAGCCATGGCAGTGGCAGGTGCCTCTCCAGCTCCTTCTAGCAGAGATTTTCCAGGCTCAGACCCTGATCCTAGGAGAGGTAGATTATGGCAGTGTCTTTCATTAGCTAAGCTGAGGGAATAAGAATAGGCAAGTGCTACCAATTATGTTTCAACACAAAGCAGTACCCACTTAAGAGTAAGCTAAAGGCCACAGCTCCGTTGTTAACAGGGGTGTTCTCACAAAAAGAGCTTTGAACACTCTGGGAGCATTAAAGGGAAGATGTCTCGCATGTGCAATTACTCAACACATCTTTAAAACTGCGAACACTTGTTCACATGTGGTGAAAATTAGAGCTGTGAGCACTTGGGGAAAAAAAAATCCCACCTGGCAGGCACACTCTTTTTTCACTTTAGAGTTTTATAGGAGTTCTCAGAGCTTGTTGGTCCAGCGAGAGCTGAACCAAAGTCAATGGAGGAAACTGTGAGGGAAGGAAAAGAAAATGCAGAGCAATGAGCTGGTTTGTCCTAAACTCAACAGGTTTTTGATTCTTCCAGTCTGGTGCACCCTCAAAGAGAAATAAAGTGAAATTAAAATATGCATCTCTAGATCTAAATATAAATATTGACAGTGCCTTGGCTTCTTTCTCCATTGGCCTGGAATGCTGAGGAGTTTGCAAGATTTTCCACCCTGTCCCACAGGTGGGTTTGCTCAGCAGCGTTCAGCAGGTCTGAGCTGCTCTAGGAAAAATGGTGCAGCATCCAAAAATTCCCTGAGAATTCATTTCTTCTGTGTCACATAACATCAGTTGTGAGCTCCAATAATCACAAAGAGCTGATACCCTCCTTGGACAGGCACCCAGCTGGTGGGTAACTCACATTCAGAATACTATTTCTGGGGACAAAAATGTAACTAATTATCCAAAAAGCTTAGCCAGGACCGCAGCTTCATAATAGATCCTCCAGACTATCTGTGAACACAATAAGAATTTGGTTTATATAATTTCTCTTCTGAATTTCATCACAGTGTTCCCCCCTATATGTCTCCTGCCATAATTTCAGGGAATATCTTTTAACTGGTTTGGATTTGCATTTTAATATCCAATATTCTGATGTTTCTAACATTGTCTTGTCTCTCTGTGTCTTGAATTAAGTGCTGAGAGTAACAAAAAAAATGCCAAACCACATGGAAAAACACCAGACATTTATTTGGTTGTCTCAATTTCCCTTTTTCCAAGTCAGAGTCAGGTCTAGAAACTTAGGCTTAGGTGTTCTAGCAGGCACCTAGGAGAAGAACACACCCAGGACAGGAAACCACCTTTATTCCATCTATGGGAAAGATCTTTATTTCACTGACTCTTTGAACTGGAAAAAAGATTGGGACTGGAGACAGAGTTATTTATACAGCCATGAAAATTAAGAACTTCAATTTTCCTGAAGAAAAACAAGCAAAATGCTCTGTGATGAAATCATTGATTAAATCCCTTTTTCCAGTTCAATATCCACTGCCCCAAACAAAGGGCCCATTTCTGGGGTGAGCAGTCAGGAAGAGACACCAGCTCTGGGTTTGGCAGATCCTCCCAGGTGAGGTGCACACTCCACAGGACACATCTCCTCCTGTGAATACCCTGACAGCCCAGCAGTGCTCCCACTCCAACTGGATTTCCTACCACGTACTAAACGACACTTTTAGCAGCCTCTTTAGCTTTTTGAAAACTTTGTAAGGAAGTAAAGGGCTGTGTGGGGCTTAGCTGAGATGAAGACAGGCATCATGAGCCAAAATGCATGGAAAGTGTTGACAGTTTAAAGAAAGAAGGAAGTTGGAGTACAGATGAGATTTGACTAATATTTTTTTGGTCCATCCAGAGGCTTGTTACAATTACCCCTTAATTTTCCCTCAGGGACTCATTACAGTCCAGATAGTGATATCTGTCTACTGTTGGTCTTCCTTTCTCTCTTCTAATGACAAAATGCTGATAGCCAGACATCATTCCAAACACATTTAGCTGTAATATAATAACTTGGAATAGCATCTGTGGCAGAGAGAGGCAATTTGATGGGCTATGTTAGCCAGAGAAACTAAAAGTACTCTCCCTGTTTAACATTTCCAGTCTGGAGTGGCCTGGGCAATAACCACAGTGATAGGAGAGCTCTAACAGCTACCATCAAAAAACAGAACTTTTATGTTGGGTCTAATTAGGTGATAAAAAAGTCGAGTTCTGTACTGTTACTTCTCTGCAATCTGCCACTATTTAATTCATGGTGGAGCACACTCAGCTGCAGGGAAGGCAGATAGGGAGGTGTTTTTGCAAGGCAGCATGACACAAATGCTTGTCCCACGTGGAAGGGCCCTTGTAGCTATAAAGCAAGGCTCTACCAAGTCCTTGGGAAATAGCTCCAACTACAATCTCCCTTATCTGAGTTGTCAGCACAGACAGAAGAGCTTTGAGCACTGATTCTTTACTGTGGAAATTTCAAAAGTGATGACATACGGAGGGAGTCGTGTTTCTTCCCCTGAGACTTGTTTGTAATGCCAATTTACCAGATGATGTGGCAATTACACCGAGTTTGGTCACATATAAACGTGTTCTTGGATGTGGGTATATTGCTAACAGCTGTTGTTAGTATTAAGAAAAATTTGCATTGCTGAAAACTAAATCCAAGTTAAAATTGAACACTTGCAGCCGTAAAAAATTAAATAAGAAAATCAGGGCAACTCAGAAACCCTGCAGACAAGGGCTCTCTGTGTTGGTTCATTCATTAATTTTACTGGGTTTAAATGTAAATTGATCACAAGACTGGATATTATGCTATGCCAGAGGAAATCCCATGCCTAACCAGCAGTAAATTCTTTTTCCATGTGACATTTGAAGATTGTGGCTCAGAACCTAATATCAGACACACTGAAAGATTTTGGAAACATATCACTGCAAAACAACTAGCACAAAAAAAAAATTTCCTCCTCTGTCTTTTTTAGAAACTTAGAAATGTATCTTTTGAAGTGAAAAACATGGAAATTTCTGCATCAGCAGTGGTCATATTTCGTTGCCTTTATTTCTCTTCTGTTTTTTTCTGATGTCCCAATCTGTTTTTCTGCATCACTTGAAGCAAACAGCATCTCTTTAATGGAGGTTTGGTAATGGATCTAGATGATTTCTCTCCTTCTCCCCACATCTGCTGCCCATCTTTTCACCCCCCAGCCTGGACTGACACCGGGGTTTGCCCTGACCCAGGTACAGCACCAGCTCTTGGTTTTGTTAAAGCTCAGGAGATTCCAAGGCTCCACTTCTCGAGCTCCTCCAGGTCCCTGTGGATGGCATCCCACCCCTCAGGTGTGAGCCAGCACCTCTGACCTCTTGGATTCCCTGCAAACTCACTGAGGGAGCCCTCAACCCCTGTCTGTGCCATTAATGAAGGGATTAAATATCACTGTACCTCTTGGCACACCATACATCTGCTGCTGAACACTGCATGATCCCTGGCATTCATAGTCCAAAATGAGAGGATTATCCATAATTTACTGCCAAAGAACACGGTGTTTAGATATTTCTTGTTGCTTCAGGACAATTATACTGGGAAGTGATAGCTGTTTTCCTAACACTGATGGCATGGGAGTTCACATCACTGTCATTGTGCAAGCCTATGGAACACCTTGGACAAAATATTTAATAACTTAAAACAAATACCTTATAAAGAGATTTTGAAATTTTGTTTTCACAATTTTTTTTTAACTTCTTCTGTCCAATATTTATTCAAACCCCACTGGAATAACTCAGTACTTGAGTTCAGAACTGCTGCCAGCACCCTGAGTGCTGGTGCTTTGCATTCAGGCTGTTCATCCTGGCAAAATGACTCCCTCAACCACAGCCCTGGTTCCAAACCTGCAGCTCCCTGCTTGAAATGTTCTCTGCTGCACAGCTGTGTGGCAACCCCACAGGACTTTTGGGGTAGAACACGGGGAATTCTGGAGCAGGGAGAGACATACCAAGGGCACCAAAAGGTCCCACTGTGCAAATTTTGCTCATGAAGTCAAAGAGAAATGAATCATTCTCAAACAGTAGACATCTAAAGGTTGGATGGAACAATTTCTAAACATTAGTCAGACCAAAAACAACACACTGCCAAAATAATGAGGGTATATAAGACACCAACAAAAGCCAAGAAATTCAATGTTGAAGCTAAAATTCCACTCTTAATTTAGGACTGGTTTTTTTTTAAAAGAATAGTGTTCAACTTGGTTGGCGCCATGTTAGGTTGTTTTCTTAAGGTTTTACAAAACACACAGAAGAAAAACCTTTTGCTCTGTATTTTTTTTTTTTTTTAATTCTTCTGCAAAAGGAAAAGGAATAAACTATTAGGGGTTTGAATTTTAGATGTGTTACTTGCCTAGCTCTAATCTTCAGCCACAAAACACAGATTAAAGCCTCCTGTGCCTGCAGTTTATAATCAGAGGGGGGAAAGGCAGCAGGCGAGGGCAGGACAGGCAGAGCCAGGGCTGCACTAATGATGCACCAGGGGCACAGTTCCCTGCACAGGGATTCAAATGCCAGCAGAGATCCCCTAGAGCAGCAGGAAGAGGTGCAGGTGACAGCAGCAGGTGTGTAATCTTTCTTTGAAGGCAGAGAAGGTCTCTCTTTTTAGCACAGACTCAGGGTTTAGGTGCTAATAACACACTGCAAACTCCAGAGGGTACTTCAACCAGAGCAAGGTAAAAAAACCTGTCCAGCCCTTCTCCATTTCTCTTCTTCCTCCTGAGCAGGAGTAAAGGAATTTTGTTTGTATTTACCTTATAGTGTGCAGGCTGATTTGTATTTACACAAGGGCGTGTTTACTCTCACTGCGTTGTGCAGGAGTTTACAAACAGTCCCACTGGATACAGCAGGGCTGCTCCTGAACATCAGGAATTACACCAGCAGGACATCTCAGAGAGCTAAGAATAGGGCTTTCAGTTCCCTTTTTCTAGCCCTTTTTTCTTTTCCTTTTTTTCTACCTCTTTTTCATTTTTATCTTTTCCCTTTTCGTTTTTTTTTTTTTTTTTCTGTTGGAGTTGGACTCCATGCTCCTTACACATCCCTTCCAACCCGACACACTCAATGATTTGACAAATCCACCACTTTCAGAAGCTGGGTTTTTTGAAAAGCAAGGATGCTTTCCATCCCAGCACCAGGATTAAACCCCTGAATGGCAGAGATGGGGCAACCACTGACCACAGCAGCAGGCTCTGAGCACGCCCTCACATGGAGAGCATCTCATCCCTGTGCTTGGAAGGGCTACAGGTCCCTGCAGGAGGGCTCCTCCCTGCTGGGCACAGCCACTGTCCTGAGCCTGTCCTCTCCCTGCTCCTCTGAGCCTGTTCTCCTCTCCCTGCTCCTCTGAGCCTGTCCTCTCCCTGCTCCTCTGAGCCTGTCCTCTCCCTGCTCCTCTGAGCCTGTTCTCCTCTCCCTGCTCCTCTGAGCCTGTTCTCCTCTCCCTGCTCCTCTGAGCCTGTTCTCTCCCTGCTCCTCTGAGCCTGTCCTCTCCCTGCTCCTCTGAGCCTGTCCTCTCCCTGCTCCTCTGAGCCTGTCCTCTCCCTGCTCCTCTGAGCCTGTTCTCCTCTCCCTGCTCCTCTGAGACTGTTCTCCTCTCCCGCTCCTCTGAGCCTGTCCTCTCCCTGCTCCTCTGAGCCTGTCCTCTCCCTGCTCCTCTGAGCCTGTTCTCCTCTCCCTGCTCCTCTGAGCCTGTTCTCTCTCCTGCTCCTCTGAGCCTGTCCTCTCCCTGCTCCTCTGAGCCTGTCCTCTCCCTGCTCCTCTGAGCCTGTTCTCCTCTCCCTGCTCCTCTGAGCCTGTCCTCTCCCTGCTCCTCTGAGCCTGTCCTCTCCCTGCTCCTCTGAGCCTGTCCTCTCCCTGCTCCTCTGAGCCTGTTCTCCTCTCCCTGCTCCTCTGAGACTGTTCCCTCTCCTGGCTCCTCTGAGCCTGTTTTCTCTCTACCCCTCACAGCTCTGTTCTCTCTGTTCTCCTGTTTCTCTCAGCTCTGTTCTCTCCTGTCTCTCTCAGCTCTGTTCCCCTCCTGTCTCTCTCAGCTCTGTTCTCCTGTCTCTCTCAGCTCTGTTCTCCTGTCTCTCTCAGCTCTGTTCTCTCTGTTCTCTCTGTTCTCTCCTGTCTCTCTCAGCTCTGTTCTCTCTGTTCTCCTGTCTCTCTCAGCTCTGTTCTCTCTGTTCTCCTGTCTCTCTCAGCTCTGTTCTCTCTGTTCTCTCCTGTCTCTCTCAGCTCTGTTCTCTCTGTTCTCCTGTCTCTCTCAGCTCTGTTCTCTCTGTTCTCCTGTCTCTCTCAGCTCTGTTCTCTCTGTTCTCCTGTTTCTCTCAGCTCTGTTCTCTCTGTCCTGTCTCTCACAGCTCTGTTCTCTCTGTTCTCTCTGTTCTCCTGTTTCTCTCAGCTCTGTTCTCTCTGTTCTCTCTGTTCTCCTGTTTCTCTCAGCTCTGTTCTCTCTGTTCTCCTGTCTCTCTCAGCTCTGTTCTCCAGTCTCTCTCAGCTCTGTTCTCTCTGTTCTCTCTGTTCTGTCTCTCTCAGCTCTGTTCTCTCTATTCTCCAGTCTCTCTCAGCTCTGTTCTCTCTGTTCTGTCTCTCTCAGCTCTGTTCTCTCCCTGCCAGGCTGCAGGAGGCTGTTTGCTTTCCCCAGCACAGAGGGCGGTGCTGCAGAGCCGTCCTGGGAAAAGCTTTGGGAAGAGGTGAGCACCTCAGCACCCAGAGCTGTGGTTTTGCAGTGGAAACACCGGGAGAGCCGTAATGAGAGCCACTAACACAGCAAGGCTCGTAGGTCAGACGTGGACATCTCTAATATTGCTTTTTTTGGGGTTTTTTTTGGTTTTTTTTTCCTTTTCCAGGCAGAACGTTGTCGAAGCATAAATTTGGTTAAGAAAACAAATCTTGTGTCATCACTCCAGCACTGACTTTGTTACTTCATTGACATCAAAAAGCCTCAATTCTTTGACATTTTAGAGGATGAATGGGGAGTTTGTAATTAGGTTTCATTTTTCATCATAGAAAGTTTTCAGAATTAAAGAATATACAGTGTGTCCTGGGGCTACCTGCATGTTTTACTGTCGAATTACCTCTAATTTAGCCATTGAAATGCAGGGAGAGAGCACTTGCATAAAACAACATAAAAGGTCTGTCTTAGTCTGTCGTTCATTTGGCTCAGCTCCACAGAACGAGCAGTACTTTTCGTTCAGGTGTGTTTATGATGAGTAAACTTGACCAGATGTTAAGTCTCCTTTGTATTTTAAAGTGTTTTATGGCCCACATTAGTCAGCTGGAAAAGGGGCAGATCATTTACATTCCCTGGACTTTTTTTCAGGTTCAAGCTTCCCCAGAGGAGCATGGGACTATATGAAAATATATAGAAGGAAGAAATGAACTATTGCAAATGTAACAACGTACAGCACAGGACTGAATAAATTGCTTTGATTTACAGGATGGTTCCTGTAAATATTGAACGTTATGAGACTACAGGTCCACTCCCTTACCCACGGGGGAGATCAGAGCAATAATTGAAAGCATATTCTTTTCCTTGTAGGAGAAGTCCTGATGATGCACACAGGTGAGAAAAAAGCTATTGTCTTTTCACACGCACTAGCACACCAATGTTCCCACACTTGAAGGCTCACCCCTCTAGATGTCATTATTAAAGGATATTAAAACACATATCTCAAAGGGGTTCAGCTCTTTTCCCCTACAGAATAAATTGCTGATATTGCAAAAGCAGTTCTGGGATTTCTGAGCAGCACAGAAAAATTGAGCTATGATTTTTTAAAGGAATTTTGACATCCAGGTGCTCTAAAAATGATTGGCAGCCCTGAAATAAATCTCATTTTTGCTGCTGAGCTTGAAGCCTTCCCTTCGATGGTCAGCACAACTGGGAGCAGAATGTGCCCAAGCACAGAGGGGAATTGCAAAGCCTTCACCTCAAACCAGTTTAACCTGGTGGATGCCCCAGTGCTGCCCCTCAGACCATGAGCTCCATGCACCTTCAGGGATTTCTACAGTGCAAAGCACATTTCCATCATGCACAGGTCAGCAACAAGGTGTTTTATTATATTGCTGTGAAAACGGTGTTAAAAATACAACATTTCAATTATTTTTCTCATTGAAGCTGCTGGGACCCGTGATCAATTCAGATCCCTTTGTAGCTCAGTGCCTGAGAAATCACACATATTTAATTATTGCTGCTGGAATCTCTGCAGTACTGTGGCTGGAGAGGAACTTTCTACCCTCCAAATAATTTGCATTTTAGACATTTCATTTTACAAACAGAAGCAGAGCTTAAAAAGGCTCCCTTTGAAGTTAAAAGAAACAGCAATCTTAATTTTGTTTTACGTAGGCAAACCACTGTCAAAGTGGCCTTTAAAAGAACCCCGCTGGTGAGAGGCAAATCCTCCCTCCACATCATATTAGAGAATTTTGTTTTCCCAGAGTCTTTTCTAGAAACATAAATCAGTGTTCCTCTCACCTCAGCTGGGACCAGGAGCACCTCAGGAAAAGCAGATATTCACAAAAATCTGTTGAAAAGAACTTTACCACCATTCTGACCACTTGGAATCAATCAATAAAGTAAAACGTAACACAAATAAGGCATAATGGTTTATAAATTAATTTACACAGATTAAATTGCTGTTGAAAGAGCAATCAAATGGATGGAATATTAATCTCTTTCTTAGGCAATAATAGCAGATGTTCAAGCTATTAGGGGAAATCTTATTTAACTGAGGTAAATGGCAGAAACTCATTTATTTGTAAACATCTCTGGGTATCTACATGGGCAGCATGACTTGAGGTAAGACATGGGTGCTCTGGTTTGTATGATATTTTAAATCCTACATCAATTACAATTATTGTTATTATCATCATCATTATTATTATTTTTAGCACCTAAACCACTGAACATCACAGGACAGATTTACCTCCAAAGCTACAGTTTTCAGACTCATTCTAGTATTTTAGCTCTTTATATTCCCAACATTATTTTATCATTTGTAATGCAATAATAATAGATAAACTTGCTGTGAAGAAGTCATCAGACTGCTGCAAATTGTATTCATGATAACAGATGACCTTTGAGAGTATTTTATCCAGTAAATAAATAAAACCCAGTCTGTTTCCACAGTCCAAACACTCCAAGAAAATTTTCCACCCTGGCAGCAGTGCAGCTGATGATATGGAGAAAGATGAAAAAAGATTGTTTTAATTTGATCTATTGCAATAGTTACCATTCCATAGAAACATTTTGACTATTTGACTCTCAAATTAGGGTTTTATTGTGTTTTGGAGTTTTTTGTCTGCCGTTCAATAAAAGGTTTGCAAATTAAAGGTCTTAAAAGCTTGGTGGAATCAAGGTAATTACTAGACAAAAAGCAAAAATTAGCATCTTGAAGTGCTCACATAGACATCAAGAACTTTTGAACCTGAGGAGAGTGAGAACAAAGGATTTCGAAATGAGGAGCTAAACCCATCAAAGAGAGAACAAAACGCAGTTTTGTCCAAGAACCTCATCATTCTCTGGAGGCTTTGAGATGGTTTAAAGATTTTGAGCTGTTTTCTAATGCAGAAGAATCCTTCAGGGAGGATCTTCTCAGCAGCAGTTCCAAGAGTCCTTCCCCCTTCCCGGTGCTCCAAGTCTGGCTCAGGGACTCTCAAATCCATCAGAAGAGCAGTGGCAAAGATCAAGCACTGAAGAAAAGCAATTTCTCACCTAATTCAGGCATCTCCAGAAGCCTTTACCAGTGACCAGAGGTTTATCTTCACAAAATCACCTGCATTAACACATTGGTGAGCTGCTGTCACTGCTGTTATCCTCCACACCCACGGTGTCCCTACCTTGCTCATAAATACACTAGGACTCAAGATAAGAAAAATAACCCTTCTTTTTCCAGATTACCACCTTTGAATCCCAAACTCCAGCCTCCTAACTTTGGTGAACATGTCAGAACATTCCTCTCCTTTGTTTTTTTTTTTTTTTTTTCGCTTTATCCAAAGAGGGAGTAAATCTCTTCAAAGAAAATTTAAAAAAAAATAATAAATCTCCTGGTCTTATAGCCCTTAATTTTCTAGTTTGCATGAGGTTTTTGAGGTTTATGGTTGCTATTAAATGTAACAAAGGCAACCTGGCAAAAGGTCCACCAATCTGCACGAAGGAGCTGGAACACTGAGAACACATTATTATTATTTGCCTTTTAATATTATAATTTTATTAACTTAGAGTACATGCTTTGAAATCATGCCAGGAATTCACATTAAATCCCTAAAATGAATAAAATGAGGGAGACAGAGAAGTAGCTCTTAAGGAATTCTGCTGTAGCCTCAGGATGAAAGCAATGAAACCTTGGACCCTTTTGAGACTTCTTGCCTCCAGTCTGTATGTGAGGGATTAAGGGGGAAAAAAAAAATCTTTTCTTATTCCCACTGGTCTAGAAGTTGCTGGAAAGGGAGGATAACTTGTGATGTGGTTCAGCACAAATGCTGGAGAGATGACTGCAGGTCATTTTTAGGTCGTGGGCTGGTGAGGTAGTTTTGTGTTCATTACAGGGATAACTCAGAGATGAGGATAATATGAGAACAGAGTGAAGCTTATCCCTGGAATTTATTAGGGACATTTGCAAAAAACTCAGTGCCAAGAGAAGCTACCAGACCCAGCAGCTTCAGACAGTAGTAAGATTGATATGCCCTGTTAGAAATATGAAACCCAGGTGTGAGTGACTGAATTTCCACACCAGGTAAAATCAAAGTACCACAGTGTAGGTGTGAAGGATTCAGAAGGTGCTCGAGAATATCCTGTACCAGGACACACTTCCCAGAGATTTTTTATTTGTCAGGAAGGTGGGGAACATCTGTTGGATTAAAGCCATTCTGCTCAAAGGGAGCAAGTTTCACAGCTCTTCCTCTTGCTGTGGCTGCTCTAACAGAGTTCATGCTCAGTCCTGCTTTATGAGGTGTTAGAGGCGTTGCTGTCAGTGTTGGAGGGTTTCTGCTGAGTCTGAGGGTGCACTGCCACCTTCTCGGCAGAGAAACCTGTTCTCCAGTGGGTCAGACTGGGGACTTGGCCAGAGCACACTGCAGGTCACTGTAAATTCCTTTCCATGGAACCCAACCTGTCCTAAAATATCGGTTGGCTTCCCTCTGGGTGCTGATGAAGTCAGGACACACCAGGGTAGTGTGAGTCTACTCAGCAGCCAGAAGAATCCTCCTGCTCAAGAAGAGCTCAAATTGCAACAAACTAAATTAAGTTGTAAATTCCAAAATCAATCGAATTAGCCAAATTAATTTCTTAGCCTGGAATGTGCACACCAACACGTAGACACTGACATTTCTACAGTGTTCACTCCACAAAACCTGAAACCTGCAGGTTTGCATTGCTCCTTTTAATTATCCCACTTCATATTCCTTTGCAGTGTAACACAGACACTGTGACATCTGTCACCAAAGCAGAATAGCCAAATAAATCACTTACTCCTATTAGATATTTCTAACATGTACAGGGCCGTGTGAACAAGAGTGCTAATTTGTGGTGTAAACTGAAGTGAATGTTAACATATGTGGAAAACCCCAAATCATTAACTGTACTGCATCTATGAATGGATCAAAAGAGAAAAGGAAAAAAAATATATATTCTGCCTGCTTCTCCTGAAAAGTGGCTGAGACTCTCAGGTGGCTCTGCTGGGACATCACCTGTCTCACAGGAGACACAAGGAATAGCCCAGCCATGAATAATGAGAGTGTGTGTTCTCCCAGCAGTGTCTTCTGGGAAATGTTTACAGAAAGGGAAAATATATATTAAATATTTACAGATCGAAAATAGATGAATTGATAAAACCACAAATTATTTCCCTCACAGACTGGTGTAGGGATTTTCCCCTGTTTTGCACACACACCGTGGGTTGGTGTCTGGGCAGACAGGACCAGTGTGATTACTGTTACATTTATTTTCCAAACACTCAGCAGTAATATGTCCTAAACTTTTGGTCCTGCTTTCCAGGAAAATTAGGTCCTAAATATTTGATCATACTTTCTAAGAAAACCAGGGACAAAATGGGAGGTTTTCAATAGCTACACTGGCTTCAGTGTTTTATCCCAGCAGTTTGAAACTCCTCCTTTGAACCCTACAGAACCGAAAAAGCACAGCTGACATTTTTATGGAAGTGACTTTTGGGGTCGGTCTAAAATATTATTTCTAAAGTAACATTATGGAAAGACAAACTTTTAATAATTGTCTATAAAAGCGAATTCTGTACATCTGCAAGTCAGGAGAAAATCTGTGAATACCCAGACCTGGCACTGTGGGGTTAATGGTTGGGCTTGATGATCTTGGAGGTCTTTTCCAACCTCAATGATTTTAATGATTTTAATGATTTGACACCAAATTTAACCACTGTCAGTGTGCCATTCATTTGAAGTGTAAATAAACCCCACATCCTAAAGACCCTATTTGTACTCTATCCTTTTACAGCAGACTTTTAATTTGTGTGTGATCATTAATTTTTAAGTGTTCACTAATGAAATGCATCCTTGTCCAATGTGAATAAATGGATTAATAGCTGGGATAATGAGAATTATGGCAAGACAAGAAAATACCAGAAAGGGGGAAAAAAGAAGGGGGAACCTGGCAAGTTAATGACCCATTAAAGTAAATCCTGGGTCAGTTTGGATCCTGCACGGTTCATTACTGTATAATAAATTAAATTAATAGCCATGAAAACCTAGGCTGAGGCAAGAGTGGTTTTGGTTAAATTCTGGGTAGACATTTGAGCTGTTTCTTACAGGTTTTCAGTTGTCTCTTATTAAAAGGAAGCTTTTTAGTACTGAAAGAATTTAAGTACACAAATGAAAGCCAGCCACCAGCTGTTAAAGCAGTGGCTGGCTGGGTGTGTCACACGAGCAGCCACCTTTACATGTTCAGGAACCACCCAAAATAAAGTTAAGAAATGGGAATTAAAGTCCCATTATGCCATTGATTATGTTTAAAACAATAGCACAAGATGGCTTGATACACAAAATATAATTATTTAAGGGGGAAATCAGTGCTGGTATAGAGGGAAAAGGTGGGTCCTCACTGATGAAAGGCACAACTGAGGTGCACACTAAATCCTAAATCAAATTCCTGCATGTCTGACCTGACAGGATCAGAAATACAATTGCAATGAGATCTCTTGTCCTTGCATGCATCTTCAATTCCCCTATTTTCTCCAGAGCTCCAAGTTCTCAGTATTTTCTGGGTTCAAGATTCAGAATCACAGAATGAACAAGGTTGGAAAAGACATCAAGACTCTGACAGGCCCTGAGCTGTCACCAGCAAACACCCACTAGAGGTGCACTGCTGACACCGAAAACCTGCAGGGTTCTGCAATTACAGGACCCAAACCAGGATGAAATGGGATGGGGCTTCCTACAGGAGAATGTTCTTGGGATCTCGCTCAGCCCTCGACCTTGACACCACCACCCCAAGTGGTTCAGCTGAAACACAATCCCAAGAAAAGCAAAGTGCACAATTTTTCACTCTTCAAGTAAAATTGCTTGGATCGATAAAATACATTCTGATCCAAAAAAACATCTCTAACTCAAGGTCAAAATTATGCAAAACACCAGTGCTTAATAATTAACATATATAATCAGCATGCTTAGCAGTAGTAGGAATGATAATAACGTTTACATTTTGATGAATGAACAAAATTATTACCAGTGACACATAACACTCAGAATTTTGTATGTTGCCTCATACTGTTTCTCCTTGAAAAAAAATGGCAAAAGCTATTTTTAGCTAATTATGAAGCATTGGGTTTATATGTATATATATATATAATAACTCTGTATTCAAACATTGCCTATTAAAAATAAATAAATGAGTCATTCATTAGAAAGCTACATTTTAAGATATATATAAATACTTAAATATAATTATAAGTTTAATATCACTTTCATTGCTTTCCATTAACTTCTCCTCCTCAACATAACCAGTTTATAATTATTCTAACTTTTGCATTTTCCTGCTCTAAAGAAAATCCAAGCCCCTTCCCAAACCAGAATACTTCTAGAAAAGATGCTACAGCAATAGGAACAGCAACAGAATTTATATTAACATTTCTACGTGTGCAAGAATTCACATAAGGGTTTCATACACATGAAGGAGGTTGATAAAGGAGAATTTATGAAAAAAATGCACTTTTTTAATGAAGTGTGTGCTGAAAGTGCACAATAGTTGCATTGATATGACCCTGTGTGTGCATACAGTGTTTGCACTGCTGAAGTGTTGGAAATGTCTCCAGAGTGTAAGACCATTATGTAGTCAAGCTGGGCTGCCAAAACTCTGTTTCACAATGACTTCCCAAATTCTGGGGGCCTAAGAGACAAAATCCAAAATCAGATTTTCCCTGAACTGAAACTTGTTATAAACAAAGTGGGGTTACAAGTATTGGCAGGCATCATCAAGCCATGCAAAGCTTAAACTAATGAGGAGATTGTAGCGTGATAAAATGCTTGATCATATCTCCTGAATCTTAGCCCAGAGGCTGTTTCCAGGACAAAATCTGCAACATCTCCTCCTCAATTTGGTGCAATTGTCCTTAATGTGCAGAGTAGTCTATTCCCACTATGTTACAAAAATTTGGTTGAGCCCTCAGCCCTTTTTCAAAAGAAAATCTCATTCCTTTCCTTCTGCAGAATGTGTTTGAGCACAGGGAAAATGGGCAGGGTTACAGCAATTTGCAATTTCTGGTACTGGAAGTTTTGAGTCCTGCTGATCCCACCAGTGCTCTCACCTGACCAGCCTGGCCCATCTCACAGCACCCAAATCCTCCAGGAAGGTGTGGAAAGACACAGAATCCCAGAATCCCAGAACCACAGAATCCCAGAACCACAGAATCCCAGAACCACAGAATCCGAGGATCATGAGGTTGGAAGGATCATCGAGTCCAACCCAGCCCCAACACCTCAACTCATGGCACTCAGTGCCACAGCCAGGCTGTTTTTAACATAGGGATGGTGACTCCACCACCTCCCCAGGCAGAACATTCCAGTGCTTTATCACCCTTTCCATGAAAAGCCTCTTCCTGCTGTCCAGCCTGTATTCCCTCGGTGCAGCTCGAGGCTGAGCCCTCTGGCTGTGTCAGTGCTGCTGCAGACAGAGCCCAGCCCCCCTGAGCACAGCCCCCTCTCAGGAGCTGTAGGGAGTGAGGAGAGCACCCCTGAGGCTCCTTTTCTCCAGGCTGAACCCCCCAGCTCCCCCAGGGGTCCCTCTCAGGGTTTGTGTCCCAGCCCCTCTCCAGCCCCCTTCCCTCCAGCGTCTCCAGCGCTGAGCTGAGCTCAGGGGCCAGGACAGGGCACAGCACTCAAGGGGTGACCCCAGCAGTGCTGAGCACAGGGCAAGAGTGACCCCCTGCTCCTGCTGGCCACACCACTCCTGATATAAAAAGACCTTCCCCATGAAACACTCAGCTGTTGTCCTCTGGGAGCAGGCAACTCACCTTGGCCCCTAAGATCCCCTCTTTATATCCCCTGAGTTTAATGAAATAAGAAGGCTCATTGTATAAAATAGTGTTAAACACCATTTCTTTCCAACTGCAGTTACATGAAAGATGAAAAGAAGGACTGCCAGCTCTCAGATAATTACCCATGTTATGAGCTTTCTGCCCCTTCTTAAACAGGAATTTAGCCATTATCAAAGGTCAGCTTTCAGACTTTGCACAGAGAAGTTTATAAAATGCCTATAAAGCCAAATTCTAGCTTGTGCTAAGTCTATGTTAGGCAAATTTTATAAGAAACATTTTGAACAGTCCTGTACTGCTGGGGCCCAGATGATTTTCTACTGGGACTAATACAAAAAAAAAAAAAAAAAAATATTGCCTCTTAAAAATCCTTTTAGGACAGGTCATTCTTGCTGGTATTTAGGGCTTTTATTAAGAGAAGATTAATATAAATAATTTCATAACTGGGTTATGCCTTTTTTCATCATATCACCATTCTTTCATTAGAAAAACCCCCACAGTAACCTATAGGGAGGTGTGTAAGTCCATTGCTGTATGACATGGTGAGGAATACCTCCAAACAAAAGATTATTACACTACCAGAAATATCATCAGAGTGGAGCTGTGGGGCCAAAGGACACAGAATGAGTATTTATTTTAATGATATTTGGGTGTCTAAGCTCCCAAACTGGCTTTAAAAACCTCAGGCCAGAAAGCTGCAGAGCAATCAGACGAGTAAAAGACTTGTAACAAGGAGAGGCTGGGCAGCCTGCTCTGCTCTGAGCTTCTCTGAAGTCTGTTGTTCAAATTCAGTTCCAATGTTTTGTCTTGGTCCATTTATAGCTTTTTTTATTTATATTGAGTTACCATACAGTCAATATATTGCAAATTGCACACGTTTTGCAGCTCTCTGGTACAAACAACTCCTGGGTATGTTGCTGTGTTGCTGTGGGGGGTGCTATGATGCAACAACAATTTTTTTTTTTTTTTTTTTCTTGAGACATCCACTCAGTGAAATGCAGCACAAATTGAAATTATTCTGAAGTATGGCAAGGCAGGCAGTATCCAGACGGATAAATAAGAGCTGTTTCCTAAGAACTGGATAACCCTGTCTCTGCTGGAACAGCAGTACAAACATCCTAAACTGGGAATTAATAAGAGGCTATGGATCAGAGCAGGACATGTGACAACAATCAGGAGTAAGAGGGCTCACAGGAGCACCAAAAACGAAAGAAGGAAAGGGCAGTGGGCAGAACAAAGTGCTGGAAGAACACCCAGCTGCAGTGCCAGAGCCTTGGAAGCACAGCAGACACCAGCAGGGTTGTGTGGGGAGGAGAAACAGGAAAACCCATGGAATAGCCTGTGGATAAGCAGTGTGCTGAGAAAGCATTTTCAGCATACTTTCCATGCAAGGAGCACTTATTGAAAATATTCTGCATACTTGCAGACGTGGAGTGAACAGGTCTGGAAAATTCCCAGCGCCTCCAACCATGGAGTGCCCATAAACACAGAGGGCTTTGGAGAGCCTGGGCATGGCTGCTGCTCTGCTGACTGTGCCCTTCCTGAGCACCTCATTTTAAAAACCCAGTCTGCAATGATCCCCCCATCCTCTTTCCTTCAAGCAGTGTAAATTCTGGCTGTATGGTTGAGAAGTAATATTATTTCACCTTTTTAGACAGAATGTCACGTGTTCCAGGCATTGAGAAGTCATTGATTCGGCTTGAAAGGGCTGCAGTGAAGTGGGTGGGTAATCCTAATTCTTTGCAAAAAGCTGGAAAACTGAAG
This sequence comes from Sitta carolinensis, assembly GCA_032173965.1. Classification (NCBI taxonomy): domain Eukaryota; kingdom Metazoa; phylum Chordata; class Aves; order Passeriformes; family Sittidae; genus Sitta; species Sitta carolinensis. Next base: position 30,600,133 of record CM063287.1, read on the forward strand.
AAAATTGTCCCCAGAGAGTATCCAAGGCAAAATGAGGATTCAGGGCTGCAGGTAACATCCTTTGCTCATCCATGAAAGCCAGCTCTTGGATTGGGCAGGAGACAGGGAAGGAGAGGGCCTGTGGAAAGCAGAAGGGCTGAAATATTTTTCTAGATGCAGCAATTTAAGGATAATTCTTCAAAGTTCTGATTTCTTTTTTCCTCTCATTATGACTCACACAAAGTAAATTACATGGTGAGTTCTGCTACTATGCAGTTCTGGGACTGTTTAGCGTGTCTGTTTAAAGAAAATAAATCATAAATGGGTTTTGAACCTGGAAAACCCTGTAAGCTATCAAGTTCACAAAGCCACCCCTTCATGTGAGTGGGGTCTGCCCACAACTTGATGAATGTATTGCCATATTGAAAAGGAAAAAAAATCTTTAGTGTGGCAAAAGCTATGAAGGTTCATATGATTTGAATTAAATTCAGATAATAACAATTCTTGGCTCAGTGGTGTTTGGAAAGAGAGTTTAAAATTCTCCTCAGAGACATTTCTTAGTTTAAATAAGAGCCATGACTGAGTCCTTTCAGAGGAAGAAAAAGAGTTTAAACCCTTTCCTAGAGCCTCTTGCCCTTTCAAAGTCTATTTCCTCTTAAAATTGTATTGGAGATAATAGGAGAGGTGAGAGCCAGCAAGATACACATCTGCAGAGAAATGCTCATCTCTCTGTGTATCACCTCCATAAATACACACGTTATAAATAAAGATCTATTTCTCAGTGTGTCTGTGGACAAGGCACTTCATGTTCACAGAATCACAGAATATTCTCAGCTGGAAGGGACCCACCAGGATCCTCTCTGGACTGAATAATCCATAACTTGTCTTATTTTCACAGCCATTTGATGAGGCAAGTTCCTGAGCACAGGTAAAGGCACTGTGCTATTGAAATTGGGCATTTTCTCTTGCCCAGGTAATAAAAATCTTTAGAAATCCACAGCAAAGACTAAAATCTGATTTGAAACAGTATCACTTCTCAGTCAGTTCACGTGAACACATTTCATTGCAGTGGGAGCAACACAAATATTTTTCCATAATTAAGGCCTGGCAGCTGAGAAAAGCACAGTGGGAAGGAAGAGCCAAACCAGTGTGATGCTATAAACACACTCCCACCATCCCAGCACAACTTAGAGCAGCCCCAGAAATTGTGATTTTTGTTGGCAACAACAACTGCAGTAAGACCAGAGTTCAGAGACGTGCTGTGAGCTTGATCAGCCCCTCCCACCACTGATATTCCCTCTCTTCTTCAAGTTCAAAGTTGGTCTCTCCAGGGATTTCCAGGTAAGGGAAACCTTCAGCCCTCCTGTTTGACAGCCTCAAAGCTGTTTTGTGGTAGAGGCAAGCAATTAAAATGCACCACTGGCACCAAAGTGCTCTCAGATCACAATGCCCATTGTAGTTACAAAGGGTTTAGTAACAGTGAGGAAAACAAATAACTCACAATGGAGGACATTGTTTGTCCACAATCACATGGTTTTCCTGGTTTACATACGTGGAAATGCATAGTTTCCCTTGCTATGCTGCAATAGGCATTGCCAAAAATAATTTACAAGGAAGTAAATTCAAACAAGCCATGAATAAGAGAATAATTCCTTTCAAAACAAAGGCAATTGTGTTACAATTTATAAATGTGTGTGTTGGGGAGGATGTTGGATATTTCTTATGCCAGTGTTAAACAAACAGCTTCCATCGCTGGTGTTTTAAATTGCTCTGTTAAAAACACAGAACCATCCCCTCAAATTTTGGGCATATTTCCCCTCCACAACCCTCCCTGAAGCCCCAGATGGTGCAGATGTGTTTGAGCAGCTCCTCTGCAGTGCAGGTGTAATGGATGAGGATGTGCATGAGTGCCCTATCATCAACTCATTAAAGACTGCCTTCCAGGCCACTGAAATGTGCTTTAAAACCCTGTTCTGCCCCGGATACCTGGGAGCAGCAGCATTCCCTTTCCAGCAGACGTTTTCTGATGTGTTCCCAAACATTTTGTGACATTACTGTTCAGGTTACCTGCTAGAAAGTAACCAGTTCCATGTTGGCCTCAGCTGGAGGCAGAATCTGTTCTCTTTCTCCAATGGGTTTGGTTCTCATATTCTTTCCTAAAATACCATTTTATTGGTGATCCATCTTGCACTGTTCAGCCAAAGCTTGGGGGAAGGAAAGAAGAAATAAGGGACACGTGCAAGCAAAATGTGCATGAGTGATGCTGGAACCTAACTGGGTGTGGATATGGGACCAACTCCTCCTCCAGATGCATTCAGGTTTAATCAGAGTGACCAGAAACAACAAAAGGGAAGTGGCAACAGGGCATGCTGATGGTTTCCCAAAATACCTGAGGGTGCTTTATAGCTCCTAAAAATAAACCCTTTTGTCCCAGGTATTACAGAGTGGTCTGATTCAATGACAAGTTCCTGTACAGGGCAGATTCTTTGTGCTTTATCTCTTGCTCTGCAGAGCCTGTGACAGAAGTGGTGTGTAAGCAGCCCTGCTGCCACTCTGGTCTGCTCACTCACACCCCCAACATTGACTTTTTTTCTTCTGATTTTCTTCTGACTCAAATTAAATGCCCTCTTTGTGTAAACAAGCTTATATTTGTAAGCCTTATTAGAGCAAGGAGATCAATTTTATTCCCACTAAGGTTTAAACAAGGGTGATGCTCGACAGGAACAGATTCAAGCTCTGGCTTCAGTCTGATCTGCTGAAGTGCAGCTTCCAAAGGTGAAAGGACACAAGGCAGAAAAGGCACTTTTTGCCTCAGTGGTCATTCTTTTGTTATTGCCCACAAAATATTTTTCTTGGGAAATACCTCAGACACACATTACCAGCCCCTGAGTGAGTCTATTCTATTGTTCCAGAAGAACTGAAAATAGAATGTATTATAGATAATGAAACTCAAGATGAAGAGAAGGTAGCTTAGGGAGTGCTTATACAAAATAAAAACCCCAAACTACAAGCACTATAATTAAAAGAAAAATACACTAGCTTAAAATTTATCCTAATCTGTGAATGGGATTTTACATTTTCCATCCTCTTTGCTAAGAGAGCTGTGCCAGGTGTCTGGAGCCTGCAGTAAGAAACTCTCACAGAGTTTACAATGGGAAGAAAACTTTCATAACCCAGGACACCATGACAAGAGATTAGACCAAGCAAAAAATAAAATAGGGATATAAATTTTATTTGTTCATAACAGAATCATAGAATATTCTGAGGTGGACAGATGATGCTTCCAGTCAAAAGAATTTTTCCTGCTTGTATTATCCTACCATGACCCTTGATTCCAACAATAATACCTATAATTTTGCACTGAAAAGTTAATTTAAAAGTTAAAATAGCAGATGTATGACCGATTATTATATTCCTTCTTTTGTGTATTTTTACATTTCCTATAAATGAAGAGAACATTTCTCTGTGTATGAAATACATCACAAGGCTGTGTTTAAAGATTTTTCCAACTATTTGTGAAATTCATCACTTAAAATATTACAATAGGCTGATACTGATAATCAGTATTACTTGTTTAGTTTTGTCTCCAGTGAGGATTTGCCATTTTGGAACATCCTATTTTTAGTCAAACATCTATTGAAAACCTGCATAACTTGTCCAATAAGCTCTCGTTTGTCCAACAAATGTGACTTGTTAGCATTTCTGTAACTTTGTATTACTACCTAGGAGCTGAAATGACCAAATAAAGAGTTCATTTGGATATCTGAAATGATATAAAACATACTGAGAAACAGGCTATGTTTTCTATGGTCAGGTTCTCCTCTACCACATCTTTCAAGAAAACCTTAGAAAATACAATTAAAAATATTTTAATTTATACAACCCCCAATTTACCATTTTGATAAGTGTGTTATTAATACTACAGATTACATCAGAAGAGATTTGATAGTTATTTCCTATTCAAATATATTATTTCCTATTCAAAACCCATATATTCTGCTTGGAATGAGATTTCCCCCCTTCCTATTTATAATTACACGTACAGAGGGTTCCCTTGTTTCAATAACAGGAGAAATTTCCAGTAGTCCTGATGGTGTGTATGTGTGCATAATGAGGGGGAAAAAAGCAAATTAGGGCAGAGTTTGAAGGTTTTATTGTTTTGATATACACATGCCACTCCTATTGAGGTGGCTACCAGGGGGCTTTGCAGGAATATCTGCACCAGAACAGCCCCTGCAGCTGTGAACCTGCAGATTGGTCTCATTCATCATTCAGAGAAAGGAAAATGAGACCTAATTGAATATCTCATGGCAAAAACACTACTAAAGTTTTTACAGTGTATACACAAGCAATCATTAGCTGTTCCCACCTACCACTGCTTTCTTTTTGCAGCACAAAGAACAGGCAGGTTTGGGAAAGTTGTTCTGCTTTGCATTTAGCTTAACTCTAAATAATAACCAAGGCAAGGTTATGGATATCTGCCTTGTTTTCTCTAACTCAGATATATCTCACTTCAAGCTCTGAAGAATGTTAAAAACACGTTAAGTAGAAAATTACTAAAATGGCTAATTAAGTTTTATCGAAGAAGACATCTGCAAGTCTACATGCACTGGCAGCTCTTCCATCAGGAGCTGGTCTTATTAGAAAAAGTAGAAACCAGTCCTTGTGGGGAATATCAGGCAGTTACTTCAAGAAGGAAATATTTATACATTATTAAAGGACTGATTTTTCAAGACCCTGACGTTAATTTAATGAAGATGGAAATCATGCCCATATTCACCCATCTGTTTGATGAAGGCTTTGCTGAATATTTCAGGATGGAGAAATTGGCTTCTTTCAACACTAGTAGAGAGACTTAGTCAAAAGCAGGTGCTACAGAAAATTATTTTAGTGGATTATTATCCCCCATTTTCCACTTAGATTAAAATAATTTAGCATGAAAGAAATGCATCTTGCAGCTCACCCCGGGAAAAGACTGTGCCACAGAGAGGGTTCGTTTGTCCATGGGGCTGGGGGATGAAATCCAGATTCCTCTCTTCCCCTGCACTTCTGAGTGAGCTTTGACAAATCCCTTCTGCCTGTCCCAACAAACCCTGGGGTCAGTGGGTCCTGCAGACAGGTTTTGGGCTGTGGGCTGTGACACGGGGTAATAACAGATTATGAGTTCCCCGTTCTCATCGCTGTTATTGCCAGCATTATCTGCACCTTTCCCAAGGGATTCCACGGGATGGGATCAGCCTCGTGCCGTGTGCCCAGTGCTGCTCACCCCGGGTATCCTCACAGCAGGGTGTGCTGCCTGCAGCCAGCCCAAAGCCCCCTGCCCACCCCTCCCACAGCATCCTCACCCTTCACACTGCTGGGCAGGAGGAACCTTTGACAGGGAGGTTTTACAAATGTGGATGCATAGCAGAAGGTTCTCCAGAAATGAAAGCGAGTTTTGATATGCAAGAACAAAAGATGTCTGAAAATAAAGACTGCTGAGCTGGTGGTCACTGGACAAAGTTAAGATGAGCTGGAAGCAGATTTTATGCTGAGAGCAAAGTCGTCTACAAACAAAAGCACGTTTTTACCAAGTAAAGATAAATCTCAAAAAAACCATAAGCAAACAGAAAACATGCTTTTACCAAGTAAGAAAAATTTTCCACTGCAGAAAAACAGAAAAACAAGTTTTAAGCTTAAAATATAACGTACTAACTCATGTGATTGGTTAGTTACTACCATAATATGGTAACATTAGTAGTTATGATAGGCTATAAGTAATGGTACAAGTATTGTGTGTGATGCTGATTGGTTGTTATGTATTAAGATACTCAGCAAAGGAAAATATATAATATAAAATAAAATATATACGATAATAGATAATAAAATATATAATGCATTGTAACCAGAACAAAAGCAGCTTTAGGCATGCCTATAAGCTGTAGCTGGCAGCTCATAGGCGTGGCTCTGTACCCATGACCCAAGATTGCTGTGAATTCTCTGCAATAAACACATTTTTGAAGAGTGTCTGAAGTCCCACATCTCTCGTCTCAGGTTCTTACACCCACCAGGATGGAACCTGCGAGGATCAGCTCGTGCTCTTTCCTGCATCCCTCCAAACCAGCCAGCCAGGATTTGCAAAGCCTCTCAAGGCGTGTTTGAAAGGGGAATTATCTGCATTTAGCTAGCTGGAAAATACCAGGCACTGGAATGCCTCCAAGAATTCTTTTTTACGAAGTAAAATATTTGGAAAGTACATTTGCAATCAATTTAAAGGAAAGGCACATTTTATATTAAAACCCTCATACTCTGGTTAAAACACCACTTTAACTATTATTTTCTAAAATGGAGTGTTACAAGATCCAAGCACAATATAACTGTGGCTCGAAGAGCAGAGTTAATAAACAGGATAAAGTTTCACCAATGCAAGTTGAGATTCTGCTTTTCTTTGATTATTTCCCTTTTTATCCTGACCCATGCTGCTATGAAGAAAAAGGGTATGAATCACAGTAAATTTTGAAGATGAAAGTTGGGGTCATAGTTATGAAAAACAGAATCTGAGACTGTTTTTTCCGAAAGCAGGTCTAGAATCCTAATGGAAAAGGGAGGTGGTTTCCAAAGCTGCTTATCACAGTAGTACTGGAGAACCACTGGGCTTGTAGCCTTTCAGAAATTTCTGACATTTTAGGGGGTTAATGCCCATCAAAAGCTCACCAATCATTTCAAAGGACACATCCCACAGAAAAAAAATACTGGAAAACTCCTTCCCTAAATCATATAATCGCTTTTTAAATGGGCCACTCCTTAGACTTCTTGGCCTAAATCGATACAGAGACAGGTTTCAGTGAATAAGCACTGACTAATGGCAACGCCTGACTCATGTATCTCTTGCAATGGTGTTTCTCCTGCAGTTTCAAACAAAGCCATAACTTTCCCCTCATGACATAAGGCAGAAACTGTTACTGCTACAGTTATAAATCCACAAAAGTCTTTAAATATTTTTAAAAGCGAGTAAAATAAATCTGATTGTTTATTTTAACCTTTCTTGTTTTACATGTGCTGTGTTGGTTCTATCTGAAATCTAGGAGAGGAAAATAAACCATGCCAGGCTAGGGCTGTGCTAAGCCTGGTGTTTTATGGCTTTCTAAAGTAAAGTGCTCTCCATTAAAGGTGCAAGTGAAGGGAAGATGTAGCATTGTTATTGCAGTGGGCATTCTGATTCTTTGAAATGGTAAAAAGTGGGTGAAAAAAAAAATAAGAGCTCCTTAGATTACATCTTGCACTTCGGAGGATGAGCTCACCCAGCACGGGTACATGTTGATCCAGCGGGTGCTCACACCGCCCTCCTTAGCTGCAGCACTGTGTTTGCAAAGAGCACCCTGAAAAATAACAGATCCAGCTGAAAACGCAGCAGCTCTTCAGGCCAAGGCACTTAGGGCTCCAGAGAACGCAGGGACAGACACCCAGACTCCTGCAAACTTTTGAGGGGTCTTTTTATGGCCACAAGCATTGTGATGGACGTGGAGTTTTATACCCGAGCGTGGCCAGGAACACAGCACCATCCTGCTATTGCTTGAGTCGTGACTCAAAAACCTTGTCTGCTCATGGCAAGAGAGCATGGGTTTGGAGGGAGGGCTGCACAGGCAGCCCCCGAGCATCCCCTGCCTGTGCTGAGAACATTCCAGCCCGTTTGCTGCCCACACTCCTGCAGCTCCCCAGCTGCTTGCAAGGCAGCCAGCAGGACTCCAGATCAGTTCCAGTGTCTGCAGCCACAGGCCAGACATCTTTCACAAGTCTTTGGCTCAAGCCTTCCAGATTTGGTGGTGGCTGAGGCATGTCTAGGTGAGGGGCACACCCAGCATCCAGGGGAACCTCCTTTCTGGATGGTTCCAAACCTGTGGCTGAGACAGACACTCCCTGCTAGAGCCCAGTGTTCCTCAAGACAAGACCATTTACAAAAAAACTCTCTGTTGTTTGCTACCACCTGCACAAAAGCTTTGCAGTCAATGCATTTTCATAAACAGCTTTCCAAAGTGAAATAATCAAAGGTATGAAAAGCACAATTTGTCTTGGCAGCACCTGGTACCACCTTGCAGTGCCACAAAGCCTGCAGGGGCTTGGTCCAGCATGCTTGATCCCTCGTGTTAAACCCTGCTTTGGTCTTCTGTTGGCTCCAGCAGAGCATTCCCACTGAAATCCATGCAGAGGGCAGTGAATCCATGGGTGACTTGTGAGAGGAAAGACAAACACTTTGGGTCTGCTTGTTCCTCTCTGGGTGCCTCTAATAACTTTCTTCCTTGGAAATCTACGCCTGTTCTTGGCAAAGTCAGCAGGAGAGTAAGGACAGAACTTTCCTGAAACAAGAGCAATCACTCTTGGGAAGCCTTAGAAAAAGTAGTAGCTACTTGTTCTGACTTTTCCAGCATATCTTGCTCAGTTTCTTCTGAAAATATCACTGTGAGTCCTTTCATCGTGAGAATCACTGCTGAGGGGTGTGGTCCCGTTTAGAGATAAGGAATTGGAGTAACTTGGGCAGAGATGTGGAGGAAAAGTGAGGTTACCTGTCCCATAGAGCTAAATAATCAAACCTGACCATGGATTTGCTACAGAGAGAATGGGGATTTGAGGAATAAGAAAGCTTGGCAGAAAGACTTCACATGTGGAAGACACACAGAGAGGACAGAAGTCCATTATTTGGAGGTATGTGGAGCTGTGAGCACTGGGACATCTCCAAAGAGCAGATTGCAGTTTGTCCAGAGACTGAACCTCCTCTTTCCCTGTCACACTTCTCTGAAAGAGAGCTTTCCCTTGGGAGACTGGGGTGGGGGAAGATGAATTTATTTAGCTGGTGATTTCAGATAGACCACCAGCTTAGATTCCTGCAGTCAAAAGACCCCAAAAGTTTGATTTGTACAGTAGGGCTGGGAGCTAAATCCACACGGAGCAGAGACCCAGATGGACATGCCTCTCGAATTGCCACAGCCACTGCTTCCAGCAGCATCGTGGTGGTGCTGGGCCATGGCCTGGGCAGCACTGAGACCCTCCCAGAGCAGTCAGACCTCCAGGCAGGGGCAGGCAGACCCCAGCCAGCCACAGAAACCCCAAATACCAGCAGCAGTTCACAGCTCCACAAGCCCAAGGCAAGCAGAATGCAGCCTTTGGTGTGTGTAATGTGATCCAGACCCCACCTTGTCTAGGACAAGGAACAAGCAGAGGCAGAGCCCCAAAGAACCAAGATAACTTCAAGCCTGGAGAGATGAAAGTGCCTGCCAGGAACCCAGCAAATCCCCTGCTCCCAAAACATCCACCGTGCTCCCCAGCCTTAGGTTCCCATAATGAGATTAAGTGCAGCAATGCATATTCAAACAGCCTGCAGATGAGGTTGAGATAAAATTTACATGAACTCTGCACCGTTGGTGTTACCAGGTAAAGGTTTGAGAAGACATGTGATAAAAACTTAAGTTGTGGAGAACCTGAGAGTAAACGCAAATAACTTCAGCACTGGCAGATGCACTAGATGGTATAAGGAATTTTATAGAAGTATTTAAGATCACCTTGATTATTAAAACCTATGAGGCTCCACTAAGGATCAGCCTGGACACTTTTTCTACTAAAACAAGCAGTCTTCCAGGCAAGGGGAATTGGAGAAATGAAAATCTGAGCTCATCCGGTCTTAAACACTTTGTCTTTTTTGGCATCTCACTCACCACATTTCTTGCACTGGACGTGAAACTCCAGAAGTCACTGTAGATAGATGAGATATGCTATTGAAAATAGCATATATGCTATTGTAGGTGTGTGTATATTCCCATATATCTGCCTCTGGAGCTCTTCATCAATGAGAAAACTGTTAAGGATACCTTCTTTCTCCCTGTCTGGCTTTAACAATGTTTTCCTTGGATGACGCGCAGGAAAGTACATTTTGCCTTCAAAATGGCAAAGCTTCCAATCCTGCAGAATATTCCTGAGCACTGAGGATACAGAGAACTTGTTGGGGATTAAGTCAAGAGCAAAAAGTCACTGCATAAAGCCGGACACAAACCCCAGGCTGTGTGCAGGGACTCTGGCAGCCCAGGCTGACACTCAGAAGTGAGCACTGAGCCCAGGCTGAGTCTGAGCTTCTTCAGGGTTCGCTGAAAATGTCTCACACAGCCACACAAACAGCCCAGTACAGGCAGAACCTTGGATTCCATTTTAAAAGTCTGCACATCTCCAAGAAAAGCAATTTTTTCTCTTTGCCAGCTCTGTGTCAAAGACGGAGCTAACAATTATCAAGGTTTGAAATGATTTTATTTCCCTTAAACACAGAATTAGTGCATGGATGGAGATTCAAACACTCGAACAGCACAGCAGTTAAAAACAACAGCTATGAAACAGTCATGGAATTTACATCATCAGCTAATAATGCCAGGTTTGTAACACATTGCCTCCTTCTAAAACCAGAACATTCAGTAGTGTCTTGAAGTTTTAAGCTTTGGATACATTTCATCTTCCTTTTACAAATGCCCCCAGCGAGCAGAAATGTATGACTGTTTACTTTTTAATATTTTTTTTCTTTTTTTTTTTTTTTTTTTTTTCACAAACTGTCAAAACAATTACCTCATTGGAAGCCACGTCTTGGCATAGAGACAGTGGAATGAAGAGTGATTCTCTTTTGTGGACAACAACGTGAGCCGTTCAAGCTGGCTACCCTTGGAGAGCAGCCTGCTGCAGGATAATGTGGGAGATAACTGATAGCACTGACTCCTTTTCATGTTACAAAACAGGTCGATGCTTGTGAGGGGATCAACCTGTTATTTTGAATTAGACACAACAGAAGGAAGGCAGTGGCTTCTGGGAATAACAGCAAAGCGGGAAAACACATTTCTGCGAGGTTTTGATTTCCTCCCACTGGTGTCCTTGAAATGGAGAAGAGAGAATTATAACACCCATGACAAAACAGATGATTTTATAGGAGGCACATGTCAGCTTGGAGTGCATGAGTCCAAGCTCATTCCAGTGTGAAAAAGGCAACAGACTGGTTTGATGAAGAGCCTTTTCCCCCCTTTTATGCCATTTCTGTGGGATTTTTTCCCCCAAACTTGCCAAAGAGCTGCGGATTACCCCTTCGCTGAATTTCTAATGGTTGCAAGCTTCCTCTCGCTCTCCCCACAGGAGGAAGCCAAGCTCTGCCATCCCTGGCTGCTCCCAAACTCTCAGGCTGGTAAAATGTCAAGGTTGCACAAGGATAACAGCCAGAGCCTGGTGCTGCAGGCTGGAGCACACAACTGTCCCAGGTCCATGCAGGGAGTGTGTGCTCCTGGCAGCAGCCCAGAGCAGCCTCCCAGCTCGCTGCAGCCTTGCCCAAACGAGGATGCTGGCAGATGTGTGGCTCAGCTGGGAGACAGCAAAGGCTGCTGCCACATCTTGGTGTAATTGAGACATCTCTGACAGCTGCTGAAGGCTTCTCCTGAATTCTGCTCTGCTCTGCAGTGGAGCAGGCAGGTGTAAAGGCACAACGGTGTGAGTTAACCTGGTTCCCACTGGGCAGGGGTGGAGAGGCGTCCATAAAACCAGCTCTGGTCTCTGCCTGACTGTCTCCGGTAGCAAACAGGGCAAGCACTTGCCACTCCTCTTTTCCCCTGTCAGGATTAAGGTGGAGCAGGAGCAGAGACAGGTGCTGGTCTCAGCAATACTTTACCAGCCCTTAACACACACCAGGATGGCTAAAGGGACAGGAGCTTACAGCGCAGGACACACAGCTCCACCCAAACACTTTGTCGAATCTTGGATTACACTTAGCTGTCACTAAATACCTACATTGAGCTGCATCAAATGGAAAACGTCTCTTAAAAGTGTTTTTTTAAAGTGGGTTTCAGTATTTGGCTTGAGGGAAGTGTCTCTGGAGGGTGTTTACACAAGGCCAGATCCTGTCACAGAGCCATTCACCTCTTGGTGCAGAAATCACCAAGGTTATGCCTTAAGGAAGTGCAATGGCAAAGAGGAAAGCTTGAGAACTGTGACTCATCAACATCAAAGTGGCTCTTTAAAGAAGAGCTTGCAGACCATAATTAATGGACTGGAAATTTTTTTTTTTTAAACAACACTAGATGAAGCAGAGTGGGTTTAGCTGTATTTTACGTGATAGCACGGTGGGTAACTCGAGTGTGCCCACAAAGGTCAGCAAAAACATTTCCACTGACCTGCAAGGGGCACAGTCAGATGGCAAAGAGACCAAGGGCCCCAAAGAGGTGCAAAGTGGAAAAAAATTTAATGCACCTGTTTTTTAATTTCCCAGCCACGGTGGTTCATAATCCATGTTCAGCACGAGTGTTTAATCTTTGGAAATGCCAGGCCCTGAGGAGGTGAGCTGAGCCCCCACAGGACCTACTGAGGTGTTCCTGGCACACTAGGCTAAAAATGTTGGGCTTAATTATTTAAATATATGCAGAAACTGCCTTCATCAGAGTGAATGTCTGCTCATCTGTACACAGGGGTTTGGGCAGACTATGGAGAGAGATCATGGAACAGGAAGGTGAGCTGTCTTTTCTCCAGTGGTTAAATGGCCTCAGTTCTGCCCATTTCTTTTTATATTTTTTTTTAGCAAGTTTCCAGAAAAGTGACACTAATATTTCTGGTTGAATGTCTTATTTACAGAATGAACTGATGTAGATTTTACTTTAGCAAACATCATTACTTGCACTGTTTACCAATAAACTTTATTATTGAAGTGCCTTCAGAAATGAGAAGATGCCAGGTAAGTTTACCCATCACTGCTAATATTTGTCTTGGATTTGTCATATCCTGAATCCAAGAATTCTGGGATGTTGGAGGTTAATACCTAACATAGTGGACACCACCAAATGCACCTATAAATCCAAGAGCTGAGTTCAGCTCATTAAAAGGTAAAACTCTGTTGTACTTTCTGAGGGACTCAGAAAACAAACCCCAGCTTTAGAAGCTGAGTGTCCCTGTGAGTGCTGCATCCCCTCGTGACCAGGGGCTGCTCTGGGAAGGCTTTCAAAGTTCTTTCCAAGTCTGGAAATCTTGGGCAGACTCAGGTTTGAGGCTCCTTATGGATTGCTGTGTCCCTTTTCCCCTCCACTATCAGCCCCCAGGATTTTGATCACCTCCTTGTCCACGGGACACAAAACATCTCAGCACAAGGTCACTGTGTTCAAACCCCAGAGCTCACCAACAGGCAGAAAGAACTTTGCCAGCCTTGGATGAGTTCTAAAATTCTGAGGTTTTTAAAGTCTTACTGCATTTGCATGTGTGCAGGAGCTGGTGAACAAAGACCTGTTCTTATGGGAGATGTTAAGACACTCTTAAAATATAAATACAGACCGAGAAGAGAGACATCTGAATAAGTCTCTTCCAGGTATTAAATATTCCATTTCTAACTTTTCCTTTCCAAGTCATCCAAAGAGCAACAGTAAAACCATTCAGAATTACTGAAGATAAAATAGAAAACTTCCCTTCATGCCAAAAATACTATAAATGTATCAAAAAATTAACTTTTACCTGAAAAAAAAAAAAAAAAAAAAAAAAAAAAAAAAAAAAGGCTACATTTCCACAGTCCTCACAGTGCTTTCTTCTAGTTCAAATGCAAAGCATGTGTTTGTAAATAGGGTATTTCAGTTTTGTGCGTTGCTATAAGGTAAATCAGCCTGAAAAGCTGACACTGGAACAGCTGCCAGCCCTGCCAGGAAACACAGTGCCCATAATGTCCTGTGACTGGAACAAATGCAGGACACAATAGATAATTCTTAACCTAAAGGACAGAGCTTGTCCTATTAGGAGCATCCCTTAAGTCAGGCACTGGCAATTACTCTGAATGTTATAGAGCCTCAGTCTCTCTGGCCAAAAATGTAAATACTGTCCTCTAATTGGAAAGAGAAAATAAAATAGAATTGTTAAAGCTGTCTTAATTAACTGCAGCATCTGGCAGTGTTACTTATATAGACTGAATTTCATGGCAAAATCTTTCTGTCAATAATTCCCTGGGCCTTCTTCAGCTACAGAACTCTCCTTCCCTATCAGGCCACATACCATCAGTTTTCTCCTTCCTGTCTCTGTAAACTGTACACTGATAGCTTTGGCTCTGTAATTAGGGGATTGTATCATCTTGCTTTGAGTTTTTTCTTTATGTACAGACAGTAATTGGATTCAGAACCCAGCAAAGACCGTCAAGAACCCAGAGTAATTTCGATTAAAAAACCCTCTAAAATTTTAACTTTCTTATATCTTCTTTACTATACAAATTTCCTTTGTATTTTAAATAATAAATTACTATAGATTAGGGAAATTGCTGTTTTACACTCAACTTAGCCTGTCAGTGAAGTTAAACCTTCCTAAGAGATTTCCTGGAGCTGGGTTAAAGCCCTCTCAATAAAAAACACAGGCTCTCAGACTCTCAGGCCATCATCTGGATGGTCAGGAGAGCTGGTCAGTTTGCAAACGGGCAATCATGAAGGAATTTGGGTTGGTGATTCAGTAGGAGGCACTCTGAAGCAGCACTGATGTGGTGCCCTGGAAAGGTATTGCTGTTGGAAAGCCTGACTGTTGGCTGGGCTGGAAAACCTCATGACCACTTCTGGTGATTAATGGAAATGGAATGGAAAAATTAAAGATCTTATTCCGCTTTTGACAAGAGCAGGGCTGTTAAGCTGAGTCTTGTGGCCGAATTCCAGGTAGCTGCATTCAGCCTACCTAAATACTCCTAAAAGTTATATTTGAATATACTGTATTATTCTTAACTTCCTACCCTCCTCTGGCATTTCTTCATGCAGCTGAACAACAGCTCCATTGTGGCCCTGAGCAGCACTGTGACTGCATGGGGTGAAGAGTTTTTGGTGTGTTTCAAGTGTCCTGAGAGTCTTGAGGGTTAAGGGCTGAATACACACAGGGTATTTTATTCTAAGTTTTAACTGACACAGCGAAGCTTGCCCACACTTAGCTAAAATTAAACACACCGTATTATTTGCACATAGTTTTCTACACTTTCCTGATGTAGCAGGGAAAAAATATCTTCCAGCTAGCCTACTTTTATGAATTTCATCCTTAAAGGAAGAGTAGAGGCGGTTTCTTAAAAAAAAAAAAAAATTAGTCCTGTGAATTAATCTGTTGAAAATGTAGCAGTAATATCCTACCTAAAAATGTATTTTTGAACTCTACACATCTGCTTTTAGGTTTCATATCTCTAAGATGAAGACTGGTATTCTTGGACATACATTTTCAGCCTCTCATTCACTAAAGGTAGTGTAAATTCCACCAAACACAAGCAGAGCACCTTGAACAATCACCCCAAGAGATGAGCTGACAGTTAAAGGTGCCAGGAGTCATTTCAAGCTGCTCATCTTCAAACTCAATTTGAGCCAAAGAAATCTGTCTTTTGACATTTGAATTCTGAATTTTGCCATACCTCACCTATTCCATGTTATAATCCCATGTGAGGGAAACATGTTGTACACATAGTTCCTGTCCCTCAGGCTGTTTCCAGAGCTCACAGCAGTCTTGGAACCAGAGCTATGTTTCTGAGATAACTTCATTTCAAAACAGGCAGAAACCAAGCAGTGTTTGGAAAGGTTTAAAAATAGGACTAAAAGCATTTATTAATAGCTGGCAGCTCACAATTGGTCGGTCTGAACCTCGTACAGATTTGACCCTCCTTTTGTCCCACAAATTTTTGTCCCACCTCACCTTTTGAGAATCCACCTCTGCCTGCACATCCCACATATTCATTTTTTTCCACTTCTGCCTGAGTTTCCCACACCTTTTGGGTCTCCCACATCTTTTTGCCCCCACCCTGTCCCAGCCTCCTACACTCTTGGGCTTCCAATCTCTGGGGTCTCCTTTCATCAGACTCTGGAATGCCTCTGTACCTCTGCAGCTCACATGGTTCCTATCAGCTCCTGAGAGCCTCCTGAAATGTGTAACGACGCCACACTGCAGAAAATTAGCAGATCTGGCCCAGGGCTAGGCCAAGCTAATTCTCCTTTTGTGTTTTCAAAAAACAATGGGATTTTAACACAGCTACTGCCTCTTCTCTTTATTGGCTCTGCTAAAATCTTCTGTGGAACCCGAGTTGTTCCTCATTTGCAAAGAGCACACGGGCATTGTGCCTTTGGAGGAGGTGGGGGAACAAAAGAGACTCAAAAAAAGGGTGATTCAGAGGATAAAAATGTTTGGAATGAGTCCACTGCGGGCTTGTGAGATGCTTGTCTGCACCTCTTGCTTTGTGAGGTGCTGTTTGTAGAGCCCTTATCTCTCCCCAGCCCTCTGCTGTGTGACATCGTGACAGCCGGCACCAGGCATCGCTTTCACTGCTCATTTATTCACAGGGCTGCTGAATAAATAATAAATAAATAAACCCAGCTGCTCCCAAACAAGAGCGGGTGAGCCACTAGCAAGGAGCCAGGGATGCCAGAACAAGTTTTATCTGACATTCTCCTCTTTTTGAATGGACACACCCCAGCAGAACAGAGAGATGCAGGGTTTGGGCTGTGGAAACCAGTGTCAAACCTCTTGGGATTTTTACAGCCTGCCTTCTGTGCCCTGCACACCAAACACACCGTCTTGTTGCTAGAAATAAGGTGGTTTTTTGAGAAATTTGACTTGTGCTTCCGCGCTTTGTTAACATTTTATTACATTTCTAATAGGTACGTGACACCAAAATTGTATTTACTCTCCTGATCACATCTCTTTTCAGGACTAAAATATTAACACTTGCCAAGCATTTTAAAATACTCCATTTCAATGGAGTCTAATTGTTTTTGGTAAAAACTATTTATTCATGCCAAGTACTCTACATGTCATAGTAACCCAGTGCAATTTAAACAGCGGATGTCCAAATGTGTAACTGCTATTTTCTCCAGTCAAATACTGGAATTTTTACTTGGATGATGCATTTGATCTCACTAGCTCCTTATGCAAACCTCAATATTGCCAATCAAAGCAGCCGTAGGGACAATGAGTGTTTCCTCCAGCTCTCAGTCCAGTGCACAGTATATCAATCGTGGCTTCCAGCTGCACAGAAATGCTTTCATTTGCTTTAATTGTTTCATTGTGTTCACATTTAACATGTATTTTCTTTCTTCTTTATATTCGGTTTTTACCCCCACAGCAGCTCGCAGCCCCTGTTTTTCATGAAACTTTTATCAACACCCCTGGAAAATGGAAGGATAAAATCACTTTAAAATTTGGTAATATAATTAAGGAATTTTTCTTGTTCTTTCATGCTTTCTACATCAATGAGGTTTAGAACTGTCCTTAAAATAATGTAAACCACAAAATCATGCAGGTTCAAAAGGAAGGTAGCCCCAAGATTTCTGTGCTATGACATTTTTAGTCAAATTCTTCACATTTTAATTAAACTTGCTCGATCTGATAGAAAGAAATGAAAAGGGCTCTTTTTTGTCACAGGAAATTTTAAAAAGCTAACAAAGGGATTTTCAATGGCAGGCAGCCAGCAAGGAAACCTGATCTCAGCCAGTTTTATTAAAGTAGCTTTACACTTTTGACATTTGCCTTTTCCCAATAAAATTCCTTGAGCACTTGCAAGGATAAGGAAGTCAATATCCACGAGCACAGGGGCAGATGGGCACAAGCCTGGCTCGTTAGTCAAATATCCACCACTCAAACTAGAGAAAACCTGCATTAGCTGCACCAGGCAAGTCATAAATTCCAGCAGAGTTGAAGTTCCCGGGAAAAGCCTGGGCCTGGAGTCCAAACTTCTGTGGCACAGCCTGACAAATCAGGGCTCCCTTGACAACGTGGAAAGCTGACCTGCTGTACGATATTACCGGGGCTCTGATGGCTCAGCCTGCTCAGAGATTACCTGCTAGAGCTTTATAAATTATTTACATGTCCTGAGAGCGACAGGCTGTACACAGAATGGGTTCCACCAAAGCTTTTCCGTGCAGCAGAAGGCGGGGATGCTGCTGGGGCAATCCCAGCCTCTCCAGGCTTTTCTGAGTTTCCCGGAGATCCCTGGGGGTGCTGGGCACGCTGTGCTGCTCCGGCTCTGGGAACACGTGTAGTGCAGTGGAACCAATTCTGGAATCCCCTACAGCTGGTGCCTGACTCTGCCCAGCTTAGCAGCAGAGCACTTTGTTTGCAGCGCATAAAAGAGACACTCGACTAAAGAAAGCATTTTGGATGGGCAGAACAGGGTCCTGTGAAACATTTGGGGCTGTGTTGGGGAAAACCTGCACAGTTTAACAGGCAATGTTCTATTTAAGGCTGACTCCTGCTGTTTCAGATAGCAAACAAGTGTTAAGATGTAAAATAATGTCATTTAATGTTTAGAACCTTTTAGGAATCTCACTGGCCTGTTTCTTACCTTTGACCTCTGTGCTGCCCTTCAAAGCAACTGCTGCTTACAGTATTATTCTTCACTAATAAAAGCTGGGTTTTCTCATAAGGTTTTTATAATGAAGGGATTATAACTGAGGCTCTTTGATACTATTACGTATATAATGATTAAACACTGCTATCATAATAAATAGAGTAATAACATTGCCAGTAGCACTTGGGAGCACGGCAGTAAATTCCGTTGCACTTTCTGGAAATGAAATGTGAAGCCATGAAAACAGAGTATAAATAGACTTAAAGGGAGTTAATTGTTTTTCTTATGAATTTTTCTAATAGTTGCCTGAAGCCCTAACATTACAAAGAAGCTGAGATTGAAAAGATTTTTGTGCCACAGTAAGAAGTAAGACAAAAATTTAGGTACAGGGACTACTGAGGGAGAGAAAGAGCATGGTACTGTGCTTGTGGCTGTCAATTGAAAGGAGAGATTCTTGAATAAATTATGCTTCTCATTATTTGTGGACGTCCACTGAAATTTTCTGCTTTTACGTATGGACCTTCAAACAGCCAAATGCTCTTTTTTTCCAGTTAACTGCAGCCCTGCTTTCCCTCCATCAGTTTTCACTTAACTCTCCCTGTTAGGATCATCATAATTCAAAAGAAGGTCAGTCCTGGTAGCCCTCATCCATTTTACATCCAGCCCAAGTTCAAAGTATTCCTCTATCTCCTGCTTAATGGGACTTATCTCACAAAAAGCTCTGCTTCCCTGTCACTGCCTTCCCTCTGAGCAATTTAACTGCAAATTGTTACTTCTTGAACCTCATGATTGGGTTTTTTTCTGCCTTTCTAACATTATTTTCCAGCGTCATTCATCCCTTGGCAGCAGGATCCAATCTTCTTGGAAAACGGGGCTGCACAGCACATCAATGGGTTTGAAATAACTTCTGTGTTTTGCACCCAGAAGGGAACACACCACTGACAGCCTGCTTGAGAAACACAGGGGGAGTGGATATTTTAGTTGGCCATCCTGTGAGACTGAAGACCAGTAAAATTTGATTGAAACTTGGAAAAAATCTCAAGTTAAGCTATTTGGAAGAGGTTTTCCCTGTGCAGGGGTCTAGAAAAATTTATCTTGAGTTTGGAGGGCAGAGAAGAAGAAAGAGAAGAGAAAAATAATGTCAATTTATCTAGAATTTTCATTGATTTTTTTTGTTTATTTCTCTTTTACCTCTAGCTATAAAGAATTAGTCTCACTTTAAAAACAACTAAATATTACTAAATCAGGTGAATATCTCATGTACATTTTTGTTTTGAAAAGAAGGCACTTGCCATGGCAAAGGATCTTCCTTGCAAATGTTTAGAAAATCTAAAAGTGGATTTTAATATGTTTGCAGGATTAACCAAATGATGCACATGGATCTCTTCCCAGAAATATTAGAATACAGGGTGGGCTTTTTTAAAGTCAGAGAGGTGTGAAACTGAGGGTAATGACAAAATATAATGAATTTGTCCTATATTGGCCTCTTATTGCCACATTGAGAATTGTGTATTTGCAAATGGGGGAGGAACTGAACTTAGTGTTAGTAGAATTAATCAAATAATATGTCCTTTTATTGGATTTTTAGCATCTATTACTTCTTTTTGTGTGTAGTGTGTGTTATGTAATCCCTGCTATAATGAATGTTCAGCCAATAAATGTGTAACACGTTACTCAGTACTGTTCCTTTTTTTCCGTGCCTGAATTTGTAACTTTCCACAATAAAAGAGTGAGAAGTGGAGGCATTTGTATTTACACGAAGCTCAAAAATGCAGAATTAGGGAAATAAAAAGCATGCTTTGTTCTTTTCTAAATGCTGACAGCTACACATAGTCAAAAAAACAAAACAAACAAAACAAAACAAAACAAAACAAAAACCCACTTTTGCAACAGAATGTAAGCATCAGGAAAGAAGTTATGCAAAATTACATCATCACCAATTCCCCTCCAATCCCCAACAACATTCCTAGTTCAAAATTTTCCTGAAGGTTGTTTGGTTTATTTGCACAAATGAGGGTTCAGGCACTGCTGGGCTGGCTGCGTTTGAGCAGAGAAGGTTTCCTGCTCGTCGGGTGGTTCTTGAATTAAGGCACAGAGCTCTGTCACCGTTAAAATTAGAACTCTGACAGCCTCAGAGACAGCCATACATCACCAGGGCAGTGCAGACAGCCTTTGAACTCCGAGGGGGAAAAAAAACTACATGGAATGAGAGCAGATGGAAATTTGTCAAAAGCTCATAAATCACCACTCCTAATTTCGGTATAGAAGCAACTTGTACGAGCCCAGGTACGACTCCAACCCAGCTCCAGAGTGGATCCCCCTCTCCTCTCTGTCCCTGCCCACGTGCCAGTTCATAGAATTGATCTTACATGGAGTAGTGAGAAGACTTTTTCTGCACAGAGATTGTGATCTGACAGAAGGAGAAAGAAAAGTGTCCCAGGCACAAAACAACCATCTATACCATTAATCAAGGGCATTCGAGGTCCTCCTTTAGTCATCAGAGAAACCTAATTTTAAAATATGTGAAAGCATTCAGTGTGCAGTCTCACAAATATTGAGCAGTGAGAGGTCAGGTCACTGCATAAAGAACACCAAAAATCTGTAGACAAATGTCCTTGAAACTTCACAGACAGCCAGAGACACCCCAAAGGTATCCTTTGATACTGTCCTTGCATCCTGTGGCTTCTGCCATGGAATCAAAATTAAAAAAAAAAAAAAAATGAGGCTGAAAGCAGAGCATGAATAGCTCTGAATGAACAGCTTTGTAAAGGCAAGAGCTGTCTAGAGCACAGCCTTGAGGTCAGTACCAGGCACAAGGAATTCCTGCACACAAAGTAGAGCCTTTGGGGATGGAGCCTGCAGAGGTTCCTATCAGTTGGAAAGTAGAGGAATGTGAACCACTGGTTGGAATAAACGTTCCTGATCAGCTTTCCCCGGGAAATCCTGGGCTTTCTGAGGCACCAGGGTTTTGTAAGGTGTGTCAGTCTGACAGCCAGAAGAACAAGCAATGGGTAAGCCCAGAAGCACTCATTTGCATTCCCTTTCCTTCTCCCGTCGTTGGGGAAGGAAATGTCCCGTCCCCAGTTTTAAACACACTCTGGGTCACCCTGGACGCTGCATTTGTAAAGCTCCACTTCCATTCCCGCATCCCGTCTGCAATTCTCACCCCTCTGCCTCAATATTCCATCGATTCGCTCTCATCCCGCGGCACTCGCTGAGGGTTTCTCCTGCTCCACTCGGAGGAAACAACTCCAAGCTATGGTTCATTACCACTGTTCGAGCTCTGCGAGTGTTAACTGCTGCCGCCTTCCCCTCCTGATGGTTCGACAGACTAGCAGGTCATTAACTGCTGCGAGTGACCGGATTTTGGGGGATTAGCCTTTACTGTTTTGAACTCTGCACAGTCCACACAGCACTCATTCTGATGAGCATTTTGCTTTTGTCCCTAGCATCACTCTTGGGCTTCTGTCTCAAGTGATATTTTTGAGTATATCATCTTGGGGGGTTAATTTTGTTCAGTTTTGGTGAAGACCAGAGGGAAGACCCTCTGAGTGGTTCAGGTAACTCGTTTTGTCCTTCTGTGGCCCTGTGGACGCTTTGAACTTGGATGCCAACATTCTGGAGATGATCTGTCTGCAACTTTTAGTGGAAATTAGCTTTATTCGCCTGGTTTTAGAGACAGAGATATAATCAGGACTTTGGAGAAAAATAATCAGGACCTCGTTTCAGCCACTGTTAGAAGTGGAGGTCACCTTTCTGAGCCCAGTTTGGAGCAGAAGCTGTGGTGACACCTTCTCCTGTCCAGGGAGAAGCCACATCCCCAGTGCCTGCAAGATTTTCCCAGCTGAGAAGGAGGTGGGGAAAGAGGTCAGGAGGAGAATAAAAGGGAGACCGAGGATTCCTGGACCTTCTCCTCCCCTTTTCATGAGTATCTGCGAGGAACAGCCTCAGCTCTGCTGCTCTCTCCAACACCCTTCGTTCTTTGCAAATTGGGAAAAAAAGGACACAAGGATGCTGAGTGCAGAGAGGCATTCTCTGCTGCTGATGTCATTATGATGATCCATTATCAACCACTGCCCACCAGAACCCTTGTGATATTCTCACCTGTCTGTGATCACGAGATTGCCTCCAGAATTACTCAGGCAATTCCATTTATAACTTTCATTTTACAAGTAAGCTTTGATGGGGGTCACTGTCAGGAGGCTCAGCAATGTGAAACCCTTGCAAGAAGTTCTGAAAATGAGGCAAAGTAAGAGAGCCCAACATAATGAGTTTTCTAAAAACCTTGAAAGTTTTAAATCACCCATGATTTTTCCCCACCTAATTCAAGATTTTGAATACTCAAGGGTGTCAAGAGTGAGGTATAATTGGGATTTCATGGCACTCCTGGATTGTCACATCATACATAATGCATTATAATTCCATTTGTTGACCTTTCCATGAAATTTGCTTTCTGCTTATCACTTACAGCAACAGTGGTTAGTGGCCTGGAACAGAGAGATATCAGTGATACAGTCCCTCAGTGGTCCAGGATGTGTTGTGACATTAAGCATTTATTATTAATGAGATAATATAAGCTTAACACGTTTACATAGGTTTTAGTTAAATGTGAGCTAAAATGAGTAATGTTAAGCAGAAAGAACATGAAATTTGCTAAGAGAAGTTGTTCAGTCTCAACCTTTCAGAAGTGGACCAAAAATCTGTGATTGAGTTTTACTTTTAAGCTTCACTGTATCTACCTGGGAGCACTGGAGAGCTGGGCTTTGGACAACCCCAAATTGGGACTCACAAGATCTAAATTTACAGAGATATCTACGGAGAACACAGGCTTTTAAATCCAGATCTATAACCCTGCAATCAACTTTTTTTGGGAGAATATGACCTCCTGTTACAATGCAGCATTTGCTGTGTACCAGGAGGTGTTTCTGGGCAAGCCCTGCATTGTGTTTTACATTAAATTGAGGCTGGACAGAATACAGAAACATTTCTTGGTCTATACAAGCTCAAAACTGGGCACAGTTTCACTTAGAACTCTAGTGAAATTCAGGAGCTTTCCAAAAAAATTCGTGAAGATATTAATATTCATGAGGGCCCTTGGGTCACTCACATGCCTTTCTGCTCAGTGGCATTTGGGATAACTTGCAGAGTGATCCCAGAGGATGCTGCATAAAACTGGGACACCAAGAGAGGCACTGAAAACAAGATTCAAATCCCAGCCCAGACAGAGAGTTGAAAACACACATGGCCACCCCAGCTTTCCACTGGAGCCAGGTCACTTTGGACCTTCCAGAAGTGTCTGTAAAATTTATTGCCCACCCAATGTGGCTGGAGTAACCTGCAGCCAGGACCTGCCCAAAATTCTCAGTGGATGGATCACACTCCTGGCTTACAATGAAGACCCTGCTCCCAGCCTTGCCACAGTCTGACACAGCTCCTGCACCACAGAAACCCTGCCCAGGCCAGGGGAAAGACAGTCCTGGGTCATGGAAACTCCCATCCAAGCCTCTCACCTGATCTAAAAGAGCCTTTTTAATAAGGGACAGGGAAAAAGGGTTGAGTGGTATAATTATCCCCACGCAAAAGTAATAACAGAGAGAATAGAGGAGACAGAAAGATATGAGCTGCTGTCTGTGACCACACAATAAATCAATAGAAAGTTCTCAACCAGGAATCCAGAGGCTGACTCAATCACTCACTGAGCCACAATTCATTGCTTCAACTACCAGATAGGCTTCCACCCAGAACAGCATTTGTTTGTGTACAATATGCCAAAAATGCATTCTTGATCCATGAAAAAAAAAAAAAAAAGGAGAAAATGATACAAAGCAGGTTGCTTAGTAAAATGAGATTTAACCCAATGCCCTTCATCTGTGCTGTAAGGACTCTCTTGAGAACCACAAATCGGAGCAGTGAGATTTTGTGAAGGAGAACAGCATCACAACTATAACTGTGATGCATCATAAAAATAATAGAAAACCCCCTTGGGATTGAAAACTTTTGCCTGAATCCAATCAACCCCTTCAAATCAGGGGCTGTTGAAGCTGTGTGGCCAAGCTACTGCACACTGCCCTGTCAGCATCCTCCTGGGGACCTGAGAGGACAGGAAAACATGCACTTCTCAAATATTTCAACAGGGGAGGGAGAAAACTTGAAAGCTAAACTCACATTCTTGCCCTTTAAACTCTTTCCTGAAACTTAGCCCTGCTGGGGTGGTTGTGTATGGCTCCTGTTGAGCTCAGATTTGGAGAATAGCTGGCCCAAGCATCTCTTTGCTGTTCAATTCTGTGTGTTGCAGCAGGAATTTATCTGCCAGCCTTCCCTGCACTGTTTGCCTCCTTCATCCACCTGTTTGACTTTACCTGACACCTCAGTTATGAGCTTTCAGAGAGCTGCAGAGTATTTCTATTTTAAGCATCTCTACTATGCCTTAGGATTTCACTACAATTTCTCAGTGCTTCTGTAAAATTATATTATCATGGCTATCAAGCTCTGTGCTTTCTCAGCCTCTAGCTGCTGACCCCATAGATGTGGAAAGCCCTGTTGGCCAGATTCTGCTTTATTTTATGCATTTATATACCACTGAAACATTTAAACTCCACTTTATGTTTTTTTTATTATTATTTTGTTATTGATGTTCCTGTATAAAAAAAATAAACAATCACACTACTGCCACTCTAATAAAATACCTGACTTTTTTTTAAATGGAAGAAAAGAAAGGCAAGCCAGTATGTTGCTGCCTTTAGCTGAATTCAGCAAAAATGTTCTTCTCCATCTAGAGACTTGGATAATAAAATAGGTTATTTATTGGCAGTGGGTGATGTGTGCATGATTACAGTCTGGTAGGTATTTAGGGGTAAAGTCCAAAATTGCAGAACAAAAGCTGTTTTCTATTCACATTTGGCTCAAAATGCCTCAGATGAAATGGACCACCCACAATCTGACACTTCAGGCTGCAGAGCACTGAATCTGCTGAGAGCCAGAAATGAAAAGTGATACAGTAAGATCATGCTAAACACAAAAGGAAAAAATGACCCAAGGAGTCTATTAAAAGAATAAGTACATTGAACTAACAAGCATGTGTGCACATTAGAACTGGACCTTTTGGCCGACCTGATCCATGATGAAAGGACAGAAAAAAAGGCTTTTGCCATTTCAGGGATAAAATCTACTCCAGGCAGGAGGAGCACCATGAAGAAGCTTGTTTTATGGGAGATCAAGGCTGGTGATAAAGCAAACACCCCTCCCACTGCCTTAATTAATAACCTAAGTGTTAAATTTGGATCCAACTGTATTGCACTTACAACAGAACTGTAATTCCCTCCAGGTCCAGATCACTACTGAGCACGAATTGCTCTTTCCTTTCTCCAGGAGAAGAATGCTGGAAACAGAAACAAAAACTGAACGTGGAGAATATGGAGGTAAAGGAATTTACCGCCCATCATAACACAAAATTTGTGTTTTGGGAGATTATGAATGCAGTTGGAAAGTGTGGTGGAAAAAAAAAAAACAAACTAAGAAACAACTCAGATAAAATTCATCAATTATAACCAGCCCCCATAAAGCTGCAGTGTATTTCTCAGGGAGCAATTAATGGCATATCTTCTGCTCTCAGATTTTTAATTTTTCCATGTTACTGTGTGTGCAGATGTGATTAGTCTTATTAGCTTGATCCTGCCTGCTGCTGAATGCCCTGATGAGTGTTTACTTTCAGCATGAAATCCACGTGTGAGCCTGAGGCTGAGCCTGTGGTGAGTTGTACCATTAAATTAGGACTCACAGTCAGAATTCCTACACATGCAGCTCTAGTTTGCCTTTCCAAACTCCTCCAACCATAATTGCCCAGATCTAGAAATAATCTGATTAAATAACTCTCCTGCAAATTGCACTTGTTTTACGCACAAGGAAAATGAGTTTCTTACACCCCAGCTGTCGTGAAAGAGCTGCAGTTTTCTCCTGTTTCTCCAAGAGACTTCCAGGAAGTTGCCAGGAAGCCACTGATGTGGAAACAGCTGCTGGGCACGTGGGACCTGAGGAGAAACTTCCTGGATGTTCCAGATTTACTGTGTGTGAACCGTGGAGCTCAGAGATGCTGAAGAACTTGGCACACAACAGATTTCCAGATGTCCAGCAGCCCCGTCAGAGCAGTTGGGCTTCTACACGTCTGAGTATTCCTGATGGATGCACAAAACCCACACTGAAAGAAGAAAGTCTAAGCAAAAAGGAGGATTTGCCCAGGTTATCATGGAGCTGTAGTTGCTCTGACTGTTTAACGTACAAATCCTCTGTAGTATTGAGTGTTTTGTCGTATCAGAGTGGAGCCACTAACTGGCTTTTCATGGCCATTAAAATAATTCATTCATCTTAACAAGCTGAAAATAGAAGGGTATGAAAAAAGCATGTTTTGGAACGTCCTTGGCTGGATCCACCAAAGTAATTCACTATTTACTCTCTAAAGATCTGTTAGCATTTGCCTGTTTTCCTGCTACAGACCCTTGTTCAATACTTATGAAGCATTTTTGCTGTTCCTTATCAAAAGTATTTCACCACTATGCTGTGTCTGAATTTCCCCCAGTATTCATCTTTGTAAACAGAAACACAGAATGAAACCATCAGTTACAAGCAGCCATCACCTTCAGTCTCATGAAAACTGTCCTAAAATTTTGCAGTCTGGACAATTCCCATCAGCTAATGGTTTCATGGTTTTGAAACAGCTGGATTCCTCTAAAAAACCTATCTGGGCCTTCTTCTTGCTCGTTGTAGCAATTCCTGCTGCCCAGCAGAGTCACAGCGTCCCTGCTCTGCTGGGCACTCCCCAAACCTGGTCAGCAGCTGAAGCATCCCTCAGACCTTCAGCAAGCCCAGGCTCTTAGCAGCTGCTTCCAGATATGCAGCAGAAGGAATAAATTACAACAGGCAGCTCCCCTAAACAACAGCCCCATTCTCCATGCATCATTCTTACTCTGTCAGGAGCTTCAGACGCTCCCTTACTCACACTGCTGATACGAAGAGAAAACCTGCTGAATTCGGAATGTATGTGAAAACCATTTCCTCAGGCAAGTGATTACGGTCTCTGTTGCTCCTCTTGAGTGGTAATGGAGTCCCTAATTGCTCTCCTGACTGATTATGCTGTTCCTGGTGTTTCATTTTCAAAGTACTTAAAGTTCAGGTAAATCACACTTACCACATGACCTCTCCTATTTTATGGCTCTCTTTGCCACGGAAAGGCAAAGTCATATGTTTCCTTTGTGTTATTTATTTTAACATTACCTTTTAGCAGATTTCCAAGTGGAAGTGCACCAGAAATTGCTGTTGTGAAGCTATTATATTATTGTGAAGTTAATCTTTTGTGCAAGGGCTTTGCTGGTCAGTGACATTCATAAGCATGTGTTTATAATTAAGCCCTGGGCTTAAAAGCTTTGTGAAAATGAAGTCCTAATGCTTGTCAGGCTCTGGACATCCATTCAACTTGTTAAAATTACAGTATTCTGGTGAAATCTTGATTTCCATCTGGGTTTCTTTTTCATGCTTTGGAAAATAGATATCTGTTTACAGCATCTGTTATCTGTACAGATCTGGGCTGTAATCTCCTGGTAAGCAACCTGGCAAAGGACTCGTGCACACACTGGTGCTTCTGCTGCCTAATGTGAAGAAATATGGAGAAATTATCTGAATTTTTAAAAATGTACTTGTAGTAGGGTTGCATTGATGCAGAACACAATAATTAACCTTCTCATGTACATTTGGCACACGTAAAGTAATTCCATTTCCTTATCATTACAACAAACAATAAAAAGAGCAGCCAAAGTCAAAAGGACAGGGGACTCGGTGCTTTGAAATGAACAAACACCACCTGTGCATCATGTACACCAAACCAAACTTGGGTCTGAAACACGATTTTTTTAATTTTTTTTTTTCATAAACCCACATTCCAGCGTATTTACATTTTTACGTATTTACATTTACATGCTACACAACATTTCTATTCTTGGCTACCTGGCATTGCTGCACTGCTGAAATTAAAGGGTAAAAGCACAGTGGGAGCCTGTTTTTCAATGGGGTTATCAAATTTCTCCAATCTGCCCTGTGTGCAGCACTAACCCTTCTAGTCCTACTCTGGCACTGGGGCTGCTCAGGGCATGACCAGACGTCTGACCCTGCTGCTCTCCAACCCTGTGCAATTCTGTGTTTCCCAGTGGCCCTGCAACAAAAAATTAACTCTGCATCAACATTCTATCTAACAAGTCCAATGCCTTTTAAAAAGAACAGGTTCTCGATGTATAGGCAGTGTGCAGAGGCACTGAAGCACAAAAGGCTTTGCTTGGACCAACTCCAAAAGGGAACTTCAGCTCTGAAGGGTTCAAACCCTTCTTTTAACTGGGCTGTTGTGAACATGACATAGGAGAAAACACTTCCAGGAAAAAAGGAGAGTTTCCAGCACAGAATGGCACTGCCAGCTTGTCATGTCACGTTAGCTACAGCACAAATACCTCTGGGGACAGGCACCAGCCAGGTTTGTTTTGTCTCTGGCTCCATCCTGATGACACTCTCTGTAACCCGTGGGTATCACCCCCATCTCTCCTGTTTTAACCTGACTGCAATGTTACTCTGTCTATCTCTTAGCCCAGAATAAAAGGTAAACAAGCAAACGTTTCCTGCTTATTATCTAGAAAGAAAGGAAGAAAATATATCTGCAGGGAGTAATAAAATCAGCAATAAAAGTCAGGGCGGTGCTTCTGCAGCAACAAGTTTTCCATCCTGGTGAGCAGTGACGCACTTTTCTAAATGTAAAGGTGCCTTACTTTCAGCAGCTCAATGTGTAAATATTTCCCCAGGCAGTGGGCAGCACCCTCACAGAACAATGTTTTCCTTGCTAGAACGACAAAGCTGAACAAAAATAGGACTCGAAGGACATTAAAAAACCTTGGGTGTCCAGGTGTCCAAGTACCTCTTCCTCCCCCAGTGATTCCCCTCCAACCTCCTTACACAATCCTGATATTTTCCACCCAAAGGACTAAGAGTTTATCACCAGCTAAAGTGAATTAAGTTGAAATGACAGCATGGGTTACCTGGGAAAATAAGTAATATTATTGTCGTTTGGGGTATTTTAGGACAATCTGCAAGATTTCTGAATTGACAGCATAGTAAGACCAGGCCAAAAAAAAAAAAAAATTTAAGAGAAAGAAGTTTCAATTAAATAATTTTTAATGAGGTGCTGTGGTTGTTCAGCTGTATGGAAAGACCACACAGTTTAGCAAGGACCTATGGCACAGCTGGATAGAAAAATCACAGGGAAATGCAGGGGCTCAATTATAAAACCCAGCAGACACTTGTTGTCCAGAGATACTATTTTGACCGCAAAACTATTAATCTATATCTATATCTATATCTATATCTATAGATATTATAGATATATAGATATATAGATACATAGATACATAGATATTGTAAGACCTTTGTTTTCATAATAAAACATTTCTGTTTGAGGGTATTTTCTGCCAAAATGAAATTAAAAAAGAACTTGAAATACAAGAATGTAAAGGTTCTATTTTGTATTTGTCTCAAAGGTTGCTCAGTACTGTTGAAAATCTTTCCACTTTCCTAAGCGTTGGTCTAATACCTAGTATCAGATCATCATTAAGAAATAACAATAATGCAGTCCTAGCTCCAACTAAGGCAAACCCAGACTTTAATTACCAATTAACTGCCTGCTGAATTATATCACAATCAGAGTCATGGTTTTCCCCTTTAATTTCTTGGCCTCTTTTTAGGATGCAAGAGACAAAAGTGTCACGCAGACAAAGGCAGAACTTCTATTTAAATGTTTATACAAACCGTGCACACTCAAACAAACGTGTAGCACATCTATAATATGCCCATTGTTCCTAAACACAGGATTTGCCACTGCACTTTGACAGATCAGATTGTTCTCTTTTTTAATGCTCCACTTCATCTGTTCACACTTCCTCTCCCTAAATAATTCCAGTGTCAGGTTTTGTGATGCTGTAATTTACAGGCCGTGTTGTAATTGCTCCAACGAGGCCAGGCTGAAAAGGGAAAGGAGGGGATGTGGAGGAAATCCCTGTCTGCTGCCAGGGGACGACAGTCCCCATCCCTCCGAGGCTGGGGACAGCCCCAGAGCTGCTGGGGGAGCTCCTGGGGGCTCCTGCTGAAAGCACTGGGATTCTGGCCAAGCCAGGCTTTGCCATCCAAAAGAGCTTGAATCTGAAGGGATTTTCTGTTCACTGGACTCTGATTTGGTTTTCTATTCCAGTAAGGGACCTATGAGTAGAGCATCTTGCAGATAGATTGATTGGTGAATAGTAGGAGACAAAAAAAAAAAAAAAAAAAAAAAAAAATATTGCCTCTAATTTATTTTTTACCCTAAAAGAAATATGAGATTTTAGTGGACTGTATTTGCTTTTCTCACATTTTCCTGATTTCTGGTTGGCAGATTCCATTACGAATTAAGCACATTTGTAGGCTTTGCTTGCTTGCTTTTTTAGCTCACATCTCAACTTTGAGCCTTTTGCTCAAAGGCAAACAGCTTTTTTTTTTTTTTTTTTTTTTTTTTTTTTTTTTTTTTTTTTCCCAAATTTAATTATTTCACCGAAGTTTTGATTAATTATTGTTTCTTTCTTCACCACACTTCTTTCAGGGGTAGTGAAAACACTTTTTTACCTCATCTCTCTTTGAAACTTTTAAACCAAACCCAAGAAACCCAATGTGACAGCAGGACTGAACCACTGCAACCTAACTAAGGTGGGTGAAAAAATTCTAGAGGACAAACCCCACTATTTCCCACCCATTCATTTGATGCTTATTTTCTGTAAGAGTAAATGTTTAAACTAGATTGGAGGAAAAAAAAAAAAAAAAAAAAAAAAAAGAAAAAAAAAGATAACTTATATTGAAAAAAAACCAGCGTAGGTGCAGAACAGCTAAAGCATCCCAGAGAATCTCAATAAGCCACATTTGCTCATGGGCAGGACAAGAAGAGCCCCAACACCAGCAGTTCCTCAGGTGTTTTGGCTCTCTCTGTGCAGAACAAGTAGCCCTGCAAGCATTTCCCGGGGCTGTAAAAGCGCTTTCCTGCAGCCACATTTGTCCTTTTGTTCCAGGGACCGTCCTGGCACAAAGCTCCGGTTCCTCTGCCCATCTGATTAGATCGAATTACATGCTTTTACTACTCCTACAAGCTAAAGCAGCAGACCTACAATTAAGCGTGGGATGGTTTAGGGTCTAAATGGAACTAATGTCTGGCCCTAGCAAACGCCCCAGGTTCTGGGTTTGGTGGGTTTTTTTTTCTTTAAATTGATTTTTTTAGGCTGTTTTCCAAAACGTAAGCCCCTGAAACGAGTCAGAGCAGTGAACCCACTCACTCTGCTCGCAATTATTGTTGCTCCCAAGCAGTTTTTCAGTATCTCTGACCAATTACTTGCCCTATGATCTTGCCCTTGTAAGGGAGGAATGAACTGGAAGCAGCAAAGTGGCATTATTGAGCCTTGTATAATATCAGCATTTTGGGGAAATACACTTATTAGCATGGCCATGGCTATGGGAAAAACATTACAGCTTTATGTTTCTGCACCTTGAGAATGGAATACAAGAAAATGTAACATGGGCTGAAAAAATAATAATAATTAAAAAAAAAAAAAGAACCTAGAAGCCCCTCCTTCCCTGGCAGGAAAGTGAGAAATACCAGAGGTGTTAGAAACCCTCTGGCAATGCAATTCCTGAAATTATGACAGAGCCTTCGAATTTGTTCTGGCTAGTTAGTCTGAAAACTTCCTAGAGGGAAACAGATAACTGGATAACAACATGATTATTGCCCACAGGCCCCATATGGAAAAGGAGTGTAATTTCAGTGCAGTGATATGATTACATTTAATTTGCTTGCTATAGGCTGCAGCACGCCGTGTGCTGAGGAGGACAATCAGATAACCCTCAGAATGGTGCTCATGGAATTCACAGCTTCTGGCACCAGCTCTGCAGTAAGATTAATGGCAACGTGCTTCACTCTGCCCTGAAGCAGGTTTGCATCTAGTTTCACTAAATATTGCTGTTCCTAGCATCGTTATTAAAAGAAAATATATTAATTTAAGATCCAGAAACCTGGCACTGTGAGGAGCTGAGGTCTCTTTGCATGCACCTTCCTCACTGATACAGGGATTTTATCGACTGAGCACTCTGTGTGTTGTCTTCAGCTTCTATGGAGTAAGAGAGAAGTCTTCTCTAGCCTGCACTGGTAGTCTCAAATTTGACAATAATTTAGCCCATAGGAAACAAACAGCTGAATTTCCTCATTTGGAATAAGTTCACAAATAACCTGATTCACATTGTGCTTGCTTTGCTTTTCCTTGTTCCCTCTGCTCAAAGTTTTATACACCACATTTGATAATTAGCTTTAAATATCTACCCAAATCCAAGTAGCTTTTAAATTTTTTAGCACTGTGAAGCTGGCATTTCTTTCCAAAATATCAATTTTAATTCCTTATGTTATCTACTGAACACCTCTATCTGCTGTAAAACAGTGAATTAAATAGGATCACAGAGTGCTGTGGGTTGGAAGGCACCTTCAAGATCATCTTCTGCTCCCTTCCACCATCCCAGGCTGCTGCAAGCCCCACCAGCCTGGCCTTGAACAATCCCAGGAATGGGGAATCTGCAGCTTCTCTGGACACCCTCTGCCAGGGCCTCACCACCCTCACAGGGAAGAATTGTTCCCTAATATCAAATCTAAACCTGCCCAGTCTGAAGCCATCCCATGGGAAAATATTATGGTTTGGTATCACAGGATCCCAGAATGTGCTGAGCTGGACAGGACCCATCAGGAGCATCAAATCCAGCTCCTGTCCCTGCACAGGACACCCCAAAAATCTCACCCTGTGCCTGAGAACGTTGTTCCAAACTTCTGTTGAACCAACATCATTCTTGCACAAAGTATGAAGGTGTCTACGCTTACTGCTCAATTGGTTATTGAAACCATGAAGAGTTAATAAAGGTCTCTCTCTCTCTGTGTCTTTCTTTGCCCTGGAGACCTGTCAGTGTGTAATTATTTTCCACACTGATGAGTTTAAATTGTTGGATGTTTTCCAGCAGTGTTCAGCCTCCAGAATGCATTGTCCTGCTTGCTCATTTGTGGCAGAGCCCCTTGGGGAAGCAGCCAGCCCAGTCTTTTCCAGTCTTGCTCTTTGGGAACCCCAGCCTGGGGCAGATTTTTACCCCTGAGCCATTCCACTCAGCAGGAAAACATTTTTTTGTTGTGTAATGCACCTCTGTGCACGTTGCAAAGGATTTGGAGCTTTCTTAAGGTGTGATCTTGTCCCACATTTCTCAGACACAGCACTCACAAACCTCCCCACAACTTCCATTGCATAACACTGAGACATGAAGGCCTGGGTTGTTTGGGGCTTTTTCTTTTTTTTTTTCTTTGTCTTTTCATGCAAACTTTTATAGTGAGAGAAACTCAAGTAATTCAAGGAACTGGGTTTATTTTTATTAAATGTGTCATTTCTCTGGGCATGTAGAATACTCTTAGAGCAAAGGAAAACTAATGCAGTCTGGTATAAACTTCTTTTTAAGCTCAAATGGGATGCTAGTCTTTATTTACTTTTCATTTATTCATTCATTCATTCATTCATGGCATATATGATGTCTCATTT
Source organism: Sitta carolinensis (assembly GCA_032173965.1). Taxonomy (NCBI): domain Eukaryota; kingdom Metazoa; phylum Chordata; class Aves; order Passeriformes; family Sittidae; genus Sitta; species Sitta carolinensis. The sequence goes on from CM063287.1 coordinate 30,634,078, forward strand.
CCATTTCCAGACCATACAAAGAATCTCAGAATCACAGAATCAATTAGGTTGGAAAATGTCCCTGAAATCATTGAGCCCAACAACAACTTCAGGTATAACATGGTGGTGCTCTGATGGATGACCCTGGAAATGAAAAATGGTTGGATTTTTCAGAAAAAAGATTTCCCATGTCATTCCCCACTAATTGTGGTTATGTGCAAGGCTGGGATCTCTGAGACTTTCACTCTGCGAGTGTAGAATTTTTTTTTTCTCTTTTCTTTGAGATATTATTATTATTTTTTAACCATGTGCTATTGAAGACATGCAAGGCATAAATCACTCAGCATCAGTTCAGGTACTTGCCTCTTGCTAATAAAATTTGGATGCCTACCATCTTATTCCTGCATATTTTTTGTAGTCCTAAACTCTTAAAGCAGCTCCTACAAACCATTGTCAGCAAGGGGGGAAATAAAAAGTGGAAAAACCCCTGGTCTGACCCTATTGACCATTTTGATGGTTTTGTAGAGATTTTCTGAATCATCTTTTCACGGAACACACTGTGCAGAACAAGTTTACCTTTAAATTTTCTACAAAATCTTTACAGTTTTTCACAAAACTCAAAGAATGTGCAGTTCTGAGCATGTAAAAATTAACATTATATGGCCAAACTTATTCAGCTTTCTCTGTCACCCACAGAGCCCATCACTCATTCTTTGGGGACAGCAATGCTGTTATCCCTGTCCAAATAAATGATCACTAGGAAAATAAACCTGAACTGTAAACAGATTGTTGGACAGAGGTGCACATGTGGGACCCAAATGCCATCTGTCAGAGTCTGGTTTTCTTTCATTGCAATAGAAGAAAAATTCCAAAAATCTTCATAGGCAGACTTTATCTAAAGAAATCACCTTGCCTAGAGGCTACTGAAGCAGCTAATTTGAGTTCTTTTATAATTTTTTTCTTGTAACATTATAATTGTGATGCATGGATCTTTTAATGTATTTTTTATATATTGCTAGGTCACCATGTAATAGAGTGTTAGCTCACCATCAAAATAACTGACTCTATAGAACAAATTGGCAAAAAAAAAAATAGAGAAAACAATAATTAGATAAATATTAAGGTTTGCAGAAAACAAACCAGGAGGGATAAGATTAATGTCATCCATATTTCCTCCTACGGTAACAGTCAATTTAGGAATAAGTTCCACCATTTATCTGAGCAACAGCATTCCAGCTGGTGAGAAGTTTCCTAGAAAATGTGTATGCATATCTGGGGTTTTTATAAAACTAACATTTTATCTCTTGATATGCAGATTATTTAAAAAACATCTTTTTCGGATTTCTTATTCACCAAGCTGGATTTTTTTCTTTTTGAGTAAATTCAACCAAATTCAAATATTTCACTCTGTGAACTGCATGGTGATTTTTTTTTTTTTCCTCTTTAGCAAACTGCCTCTGCCAAGCTGCTCCCTGGGACGAGCAGCTCAGGTGATTTATGGCCTCTCTCTGTGAGATCCTGTCTGGGATGGACTGTGACACTCTGGTGGAGTCATTTGATGGAGCAGATGACTCATGTTATTACCTCACTGAAGCCATGGTCCATCTCACAGGGGCTGCTCAGACATCCCCATCTGGGGTTGCTGATTCCTTGTAGACAGTCACAAGAGAGAACTGGGGGCTGCAGAGAGTCTATTCCCATATTCCCTGCTCATGAACTTTGTTGTTTCCCAGGTGGTCTCTTCCCTCTGTACCAGTTCCACCCAGCAGATTTTCACTAAACCCTTAATTAAAGGGAAATTTTGTAGCCCAGACAATCCTATGTAGAAGCTGCAGCAGCATTCATCAGTTTGTGATCCATTGTCCAAAATTAACGCCAAAATTAATAAATAAATGTGTGTGTCTGAGCAGGGAAAAGTAATTTAAAAGCCCCTGAATTTTGTAAAGTAATGGTGGTAGTTAAAAGTATGGATGGAACATCCACAAATATGGGAAATAACACAAAAAAACAGGTTCACCTTACATGAGGCTGACTGCCTCGATGGCACCTTTGGGGTTTTCCTTTCTGCTTTGCTCTTCCCTGATTGCCTCATGGGGATCATGATCAGCACTTTACTTTGTGAGAGAGCTACACCCTGCAAGAGGTAATGCCTACATCCCTGAAATATTTTTTTTTTTTTTTTTACCAATATCTTTGTATAGAATTCTGTATAACCCAGACCCCACATTTCAGTTACCCATGAAGTTTTGGGTCTGCTGGGAAGGGACTGGTGAAGATTTTCAGTCCAATTGAAGCAGAGCTGTCCCCAGCACCAGCTCAGGCTGCAGGTGCTTACCCTGGGGGACTCCAGACTGCAGGAATCACCAGACCCAGAGGACTGAGCTGTTTTTACATTTACACCCTCACACCAGACCTGCCTGCTCCCTTTCCCTCCCCTTTTAAACAGCTGGTGCTTTCCTCCTGCTGTCTCTTTAAAAGCAGTTTGGTGCCAAATATCAGTGAAAGGATGCTGGCAACACCTTTTAATAAAAGACAAATCCCACTTACCACTTTTGATTTCGTTTTAGTAGCATTAATCATGACGAATTCATTCAGCACGTCCCATGATTGCTGTGTGCAATTTCTTAGGAATTCCATTTTCATTTAGCATTAATTAAAGAACACTTATTATAGTGTTACCAAAATTAATTCCTGGTCTGCAGCCCTGGCTGCCGAGTTTCAACCTTCAGCAAATTACTATGGGTGAATTATAGACCCTGGGAAAATGAGGTTTGTCATGGAATATTAACCATGGTGATGCTCAGGGTGGGTGCTGATCCTCCAAAATAATGAACCCCATGATCCTGCCTGGCCCTTTAAGAGAGTCATGGGAGCCCACAGAAATTACAGATACTTAGCAAGCTTGTTTAATCCAATATGGCTTGTGAGACACTCCATCCTTCTTGCTTAGAGTCTGTTTGATTATGATACACTGATCAGACTCAGGATATTACCTCTTTGGCAATTCAGCTTCCTGCTGCTGAAGCTGCACAGACACCGTGGCAATATTTTTGATACAGCCCAGCAGAGCTAAGTGTCGTTCATTAAAAGAAGATTTATTCACATGCATCTGTCTTGAGTCTGTCATATTCTCCCTAAAGAGGCTCAGGCATTTAATACCTGTCTTTTTTTTTTTTTTTTTTTTTTTTTTTTTTTTTTTTTTTTTTTTTTTCCCATCTATGACATTCACCATGGAGTATATAATCTTAGTTTTCCCATATTTTCAGCACCAAAATAGCAGTTTTGTATATCTTAAAGGATTTTGCTGTATCCTGTTTTTGCAAGAAACCCTAGAGAGACCATGAATTATATAACAGACCTTCCAGGAGGAGAGAAGTTTGGGCATTGCTTTTTCTTGTTGTTTTATGCAAGTTCACACACCATTGGTTGGTCCCCTGTTCTGGCATCTTTCCTATAAAATTCCAAACATCTCCAAAGCCTTTCAGCTGAGAACATTTTTAAAAATCCAGGCAAATGGAGTGATTTTTGACAAGAATGAGATGGCTTTTTTTTCATTTTTTTTTTTTTTTTTAACTGAAGAGAGGGAAATAAATACTCAGGAAAGCCATACAAGTGACAGCATGAGAAGAATGTCTGTGCTTTTCTTTCCAGTCCATTATTTAATATTTGCCTTTGGGAAAGTTGTTCCTTAAAAGTGGCATCTACAGAACTTCATTCCCCTAAACAATGCTGAATTTCACAGGTATTTCAAACCTAAGTGTGTCTACAACAACAAGTGGCAAAGAGTCCTGTGCTGCCCACAAAACTGGGCAAGCCAACACCATGGTGGCTACCTAAATATCTGCTCCCAGACAAGGGAGAAAACAAAAATGAAAACAAAAAAAAAAACCTAAACAAAATAAAATGAAAGGTACCCCATGAAATCACAACCAGCCTTCACTTCTGTCTCCCATATCAGATTTCTGGGATTTAAAATGGGATGATTTATTTTCCTGTTTCATCAGTGAGGGATCCTCACAGCTCCTCACCCCATTTTGCAATAAATCAGAGGAGCTCTGGTCATTCAGCTGCTGACCAACAGAATCAATGAGCAGCTGCTAAAAGATGTTTCCTGTGCCTGAGAAGATTTGGTCCTGCACTTTCTCCAGCCCAGAACCTGGTGCCTGTCTAGAGGGGAAGCCAAAGATGTAGGGAGCTCAGCCCCCTAATGTGATGCTGTGTATCTCAGGAAATGATCATTGTAGCACTTCAATGTCTAACCTAAGCCATTCTTTTCATCCTAACCCTCAGGGACTCAGCATCCAGGAGCCTTTTTCATGATGTTTTTATCTCTCACACAATTAGACTCAGTTACACAGCACAGTCTGTGTTTGCTTGGGGGAAAGGCTGGTCTCAAGGCTACAGTGGCAGACTGGTACAACTCTGGGTTTATAACAACTGTGTTAAAAAAAGAGAGCTTTTCCAAGAACTAGGGTTTGTTTCCAAACTTTCAAAATAATTCATCACAGAGGGATCTGCAAAACTTCTGATGGAATCTTCCCATGGGTCATGGGCAGTCTCTTGCTGCCCGAGGCCCCAAAGGCACCCAGCCAGGAAACAGCAATGAGAGATCAAGAACAACTCAAGGGTTGGGATTTAAGAAATCTGTGCATGGCTGCAGTGCTGGAGTGAGGGATGTCTGTGCCAGGAAGCCATCTCCAGGAGCCTTTTCCTCCTCATCCAAGACCATCCTGAGCAGTGACCCAGCAAGGGCTGATCAATGGTTTGGGGCTGCCCAGGGCTTGTTCTGAGGGAGTGACAGCAACACACCTGACAGCAGACAGCAGTCTCCAGCAGTCTCCAGTAATGAGATTTTGGCACATCTTGTTCCCTCAAGCACTTCTCCCAAGCATCCCTCAGAGCATCTGATTTTCCCTCTGCTTGGTGCCTGTAGATCACACACACCAGCCTGTTTTACACTCGGGCAGGGACCTGGAAAAAGCATGACCTTCTCAAAGTAACATCATCCTGACAACAGCCTATTGTCTAAAAACCATTCCTCGAAAATTTCCAGCAACAGCTTACAAAGAACCAAAATGTCTTCAACCACTGCAAGAGGAGCAGCTCTTGTGACATGAGCTGCTCAGGAATACAAACTGCAGTGGTAAATGTAATAAAGGATGAGTGTTGAGACTGTGATTACCAGACTGAAAATACCAAAATCTGGCATGACCCCAGTCAAGAATGAATTATTAACTTCTAAGCTATTCAGCCCTTTATACACATTGGCTTTTTCTACTTGAAAAAAAAAAAAAAAATGAAGAGAAAGTTTACTGAGACACAAGGGAATAGCTCCAAGGTACAAACCCAGCCTCTCTCAAACTTTAATGCTGCTAAGAGTTGAGTCACATGGGTGCTACCATTCAATCTTCTGCCAGAATACATGGGAAAAACATACATTAAGGGATTTTTGTCTTTTCTTGCAGGGTGACAGCCATCACATTCAAGCAGCAACTTGCAACAGTTTGCCCTAAACCTCATTTTGTGTGTGAGTGCTGCAGGTGGAGATCAAAGCACACCTCAGTGGGTTCTGGGTCATGCACAGGCACAAATGTGAGAGGGGAGAGGTCTTCCCAACATTTACAGGTAAGTTTCTTATGTACTCTTCACAGACTTCCTCTAAACCCTGCCAAACTCTGCCAACACATGCCTCTGGTATGAATAAAAGACTCAACCAAGAAAGTGTTTCTATCACCAGCAGGAAATGTGCCACCACCTGATGACTCAGCCCAGTAACATTTTCAGCAAGGACCTGAGATTCACCTAAATGGGGACAATAATTCTGTGATTGTATTTCACTTGACTATTTAATTTCAGCCACTTTAGACTTCTAAGCAGCTGGACAAGCACCTAATAAATGTCCTTTTTAAAGGACTCTTATAAAGAGATGCCTTGTTGTTCATGGTATCTCCAAAAAGAATCGTGTTCACGGCAAGGTTATCAACATATGAAAAATAAAATGCTATGACAGAGCCATGGAGTCATCTAGGTTGGAAAAGACATCTAAAATCATCAAGTTCAACAATTAACCCAGCACTGCCACACCCACCACTAAACCAAGTCCCCAAGTGCCACATCTGCAGGGCTGTTAAATCCCTCCAGGGATGGGGATTCCACCACTGCCCTGGGCAGCCTGTGCCAATGCTTGATAACCCCTTTCAGGGAAAAAAAAATTATTAATATCCAATATAAACCTCCAAGGCTGCTTCCTCACTGCTGTATTGTATTTTCAACAGAGACCTGGTAAATTGAAGTCCCCTGTGAGACCATGATGTCTCATGGTACCAAACAAACATACAACAAAGAGCCAAAGGGCTGCAAAAAAAACCAACATCTTTTGGGGAATAGACAATAGAGAAACCAAGGCGTACATTTAATCTCTGCTGCAGGCAATATTTCATTATGAATCATTGTGAATTTTTTTATTTTTATTAGCATGGTTAAAAAAAAAAAAAATAAAACCCCAACACCTCAAAGACCAGAGTGGGGTATGCAAAACATCAAACCTGATCCCAACAGCTGAGGTCAAACAGGCAAAGGGCCTGGATTTCACTTGGGATTGTGCCTGGATTTTCTTACCACCTCTGTAGCTTACAGTCATCGAAAAAGCAGCACTAAATTCAAGGGGAATTACTCTTACTAAACTCAAGCTGAATCCTGCAGGCTGCTTGCACAAAGTGAAAAATATCTGATGAGACAACTTTTCCTTTGACTGAACTTCTTGTGTTTGGCTTTTTTTTTTCCTTCGACTTTCTTGGGAAGGAGGCAAGTTATCATCAGCCACTGCAGCAAAGGGCAAGCAAGTAGATGTGCCTGCACTGATACATTTTCCACACTTTACTTTTTGTCTGGTCATAAAATTGTATTGTAAAGGATCATTTTGTGTTAGCTTCTCAGGCTTTGGAAAGAGAAAGGAGACTTGGCTCAGCAGGTCATTCCATCCACATCCACCTAATTCTGCAGATGATACTGCTCTCCTTCAAGAATATTTCTAAAGAAATATCACTACAGCTCCTGATTCTTCCTCCATTTTCCCAGCTGTCTGGGGAGATGAGGCTTAATCTCAGTTCTGACAGTGCCTTTTCATCTGTGCTTCAGTAGGCTCTGCTCAGTTCTCATGTTCTTCACACCCAGGCTCTGCAGAGTCTCTCCAAAGCTTTTAGTGACCATCCAGGCTTCACCCACTCTCAAAGCTGCTGCTGCAGGGAGTGTGACACTGGAGGATGTGAGCAAATTCGATTTATAATACATTAATCTCAGAGTCTGCACTCATTTCAAGACATGGATCTGGTTTTACTTTTCAGAAATACCCTTCATTTGAAGAAGGGATGCAAGGACATGCTGATATTTTGCCTCTCTGTGGCATACAGCTCTCAAAAAAATCTCACTGGTGAAACACAATTCTGTTTCTAAGACAAGAAGAGTTGAAACTAATTGGCTACTGAGGTGTCATTTTACCTTGAGGTTGCAATGCAGCATCATCAATTGTCTCGTTGCTCAATTTCTTAGGAAATATTGAGAAATAATTATCTATGTTTACTTGGAAACACTGTCACTTTATAGAGTTTTAGACCCTTGAATATTTCAATGAACTCAGAAGGTTTATCAGACAACAGCTGTTTAACAGGCTAAACTCCCATTTTACTCACAAAAAAACAAAAAAGAAACACAAATGAATAAATCAACAATTGCTTGTAAATCACAGCAAACCAGATGCTACTGTGTAGTGAAAAATAATAAATTTGGCTCTTGTTATTCTTTAAATGAGAGAGGCTCTACACAAAAGCTGAAGAAAGTGTCTAATGAACACTGAATTCCCATTTTTCTGACATTTCACTAGAAGCATTAACTTGTGGAGAAATTTCCAAACTTCCTCCGAAAATCCTGGTTTCTGAGCCTACAGATTCAGAATTGCCTCCTTTGGCTGAAGATCAGAGCTGAGCTGCCTTTGTCCCCTGGGTCACCTAAAAGCCACTTTTTTTTTTTTTTTTTTAGTTCAGATTTGTTGCCAAACCCAGAGATCTCTGATCACTGGAAACTCTCAGAGTAAGGACTGGTTGAACTGGGAAAAGAATATCTGTGCATCGTCAGTCAAAATTGCCCATGAGGTGACAAAATAGGAGTACTGAAGGTTGGGAGATGCAAAAATTCTCTTTTTTTCCCCTCCTTGTGCTTCAGAACTCTGCATGCATAAGCTCCTGCTTGCAGGTGGAATCCTTCAGTATTGCAAGCTCTGACTGGGGGCTGCTGCCCTGCCTACCCTGAAAACACACAGAAAATACAGCCACAAATTCCAGAGATGTAGGAGCACATTCTTTCTTCTCATTCCCTCAGCTATAACAACTGCTGAATCCATGAAGGAAGGACCTTGTAGGTAATTGGTTTTCCAAAGTAGAGCTGAAAAAAACTATGAGATGCAGATTTGGTCAGATAGAACATTTTTATGAGGAAGATTGGTTTTCACAGAGCTTCCATTATGAAGCTTTCTTTGTCCTCAGTTGTGTTTTCCAGTCCAAACCCAGGGGAAAGGATCCACTCTAAAAAATCTCCTTAGAACAACATTCCCCTCTGAATATACCTATAGATCAAAATTCCATTTCAATCCATTTTGGAAAAAATTCCATGATCACAGAAGAGTTATCTACCTCCCATTTAGGATTTTGGCTTCTGTTGCTCTCCACAAGGTAACTTTACCCAACAAACGTCCTCAGACATCAATATTCCAACCAAAATCAAGAGAAAAGCTGGGAATCCTCTGTGCCAGTGCTTTGAATTGGCTGGGTTCACTACCATGAGTACTGGGGGGCTCTGACTTACAACCTCTCCCTTCATCTGTGAGCAGTGGGAATTGTTTTCTTGCATGGAGTCCAGCCTAAGTGAATAAAAAGATGTAATACTTAGAATGTAGCTACAATACTTGGTGCATTTGGCAGCACAGTGGTTGTTTTCCAAAGGTAAACTCCAGTTTCTCATCACCAACCACTAAGAAAGTCTTTGAGGTAAAAATGTTTATCTTCAACAAAAGTTCTACAGCTGTTTCAGTTTCCCAGGGTTCCCCAAAATAACTTTTTCCCCCCTCCCAGATTTTCAACTGCATATATACAAACACTTCTGTCTGCCTTGGCATTCACTTTCAGGTTTTTTAATAGTTCCCACCTTTTCCCATGTGGCTCCCTTAATAAAACACATTTTGTGTGTTGCCAAAAGGAAGAGACAACCTGGGAATTATGGTTGTTTGAGAATTGTCAGTTTTCACTACACCACATTATTTGCTAACACTGCACTGGGCAGTGACACATCACTGGTTTCACCCCTCCATTATTTGTTAGCTTGGCTTTCATTTCCATTTAAAATAGAGGCAGTTTGGTAGTAAAAGAAGAAAATGAGGAGCTGGCTTCCATATGAGTTTTTTTTTTTTTAAAAAAAAAGTAAGAATTATAAAGCATCACTCAGTTGAAATTCTGCTAAAATATCCAAAATAACAACATTTCCTCGCATTAATCTTTCAAAGGGGTGTTCAGCATCTACCAAAATTCCTTCTATAAACAGGATTAACATTTTTTGGGGTTTAATTTTTTTTTTTACCATTCCAGGTAATGATACTTGACTCGCTCTGCAGCGTGCAGGGAAGTCTGGTGAATGTTAGGGCTGTTTGGCAGGGAGGAAGTGACTGCCCCATTAACACTGTCCAGGAGTGAGTGGTGAGGAACTCTGACACAGCAACAGGAGGAATGGCCAGGCAGAGTGACACAAACACTCGTGGAGAGCATTCTGCAGAAGGAACTCAAAACATCACCAGCTCAAGGAAACCCTGCAGGCTGCAAACAACGTTCAAGAGTGAGTGTTCTGGGGAGTGAAGTGAGAGAAGAAGTTTTCTTCTACTACATTTATTTTACTAAAAATTGAAGTATGTTGGATTTATTATAGGTATGCTTCACAACACAATTAGAACTGTAATCAGTTCAGAGAAGTCCAGCTGTAGCTCCCATCCTGAATTTATCTTTCAAGAATCTCCTGCTGCTATTGTCTCACAGCTCTGGCAGTTTAACTGAGGCTGAATGGCACTGTTAACCAAGAGAAACAAGAATGGTCCAGATATTTCCTTGGATTCTGATGGGCTGCTCGTGGTTTAACTTTAGGCTCCATAAGTTATGTGAAGCTCTACGTGGTGTTCATGCTCCCATGTGCTGTTCAGGCTGAATTCCCCTGTCATTCCCCTTCTAGCATGAAATATGAGCCAGTTAATACATTTACCTTATTACCTTTCAAGATCAAAACTCAGAAAGGACTGAAAGGAAAAAAATTCTACCTATGAGTGATGAAATATCAAACAAAATATTGATATCTAAGAATGCATTCATAAATTAAGCCATGTTTGAGCTTTCATTAAGGAAATATTAAGTTCCAATAGATACTGACCTGCCACGTGCATGAATTCCATCCATCCTAATCTATCCATCTATTCCAAGTAATAGCTTGCATCCCATCACATCTAAAATAAACGTCTGCTAATGAGTTCAAGGGAATTGAAATATTTGCTTTGGCATCCTGGATATTTGTATTTCACAGACCCAGCCCATTCTGACATAATCAGCAGCAGGATAGCACATTAACCTTTCCTCAGTGTTCCTAACTCAGCAAGTTTGATGGCCAAGCACGAAGCCAGGTAGTCCAGATAATTATTTAGGAAAACAAGAATAAAAGTCTTGAGACAATAATATGAGATTCTAACCCATGCAGAGAAAGGTTACAGATGATGTTTGAACTAGAAATGCACTGGCCTAGGTTGAATTTTTTCTATTTCAATAGTTACTGCAGCTGTTTGTTCAAGCAATGGCTGATTAAGTTCTCATGCCAGTGCATTAAAACATAAAATTAGAACTAACTTAATTAATGGCAAATAAATGACTCAAGCACTGGTGTTACCAATAATGCAGAAGAGTTTGTCTGTCAGTTTGTGGCATGTAGATAATGTTTATAAACATCAGGACAGATTCCCTCTACTTGAACTTGGTACTTCCTCATGAAGTATTTCCTTTTTTGTGGAACCTCCTCTCTCTTTTTGACTTGTTACAACTTTTTCAAGACTTTACCAAAGAAATACCTGTCACACATGGAAATACTGTAATTGTGTCTCTTTGAAATCTCTTCTTTGTACAGTCCTCATCCAGGGTCTGTCACAAATTGGAAAAGTATTTCACACTCAAATCTCTGTGGAAGCTTTAAAGAGATTTAAAATAACAAGTATATAAAACATCAAGACAGTTCCCTTAGGACATCAAAAGAAATTATTCCACAGAGAGGCCAGCACTAACCTGAGCTGAGACAGGGTCTTCAGCTACTCCTTCTTTACTTTGTGAATTAGTCTTGGGGATTTTTTCACTGCTGGTTTTCATTGGGGGTTTTCTGAAGCTATTTTCAGCAGTTGGTTGTCAAAATTTCTTCTGGAAAGCATTGCTGATAGAAACAGATTACTGATCTAATCTTGCAGTAGCCCTGCATTTAATTAAACTTACAGTGTGTCTTCACTTTAAGGAATTTTTCTAGCCCTTGAAATGTACATATAAAGCCAAACTCTTGGTTTGGGAAGGAGGTGATGATTCAAAATGCCATGTTTCAAAGAGTTGTCACACAAGTAAATAATACAAAGCTTACCTCCCCTAGGAAATACCATATAAAGGATTTAAAAGATGAACAAAATCCCAGTGTTTATTCATTCTAGTGGATAAAAAGAGCAAACTCACTGGCTTATCACAATGGTCAATTGTACAAGAAGCTGAAACAGGCCATTTCTGACAGCCAGTGAAAAGTAACATTTGTGCCCATAAAATAAAAACCAAAAGAACCAACCAAACCACTCATGTTGTATTTCACAATGAAAAGCCAATAGAATTCCCCAGCCAAGCTTTTTTATCACTGAACTATCTTGATTTATACTTTGTTTGAAGTTCTCAAAATGAAACTTTCAGTCTCTAGCTCACTAAAAATAGCCTTGCTGTGGCTGGTTTGGGAGGCAGCTGAGGCAGGTAAGGTTGGAGCCTTCAGCCCTTAGGAGAACAATTGAGGCATTTCTTTTTTGTTCTTTAGAAAGCAATCATGTCTTCTGCACATTCAAGTCTGCAAATTCTTCATAATAAATACTCCAGCTGAAGCTGATTTGTGAGATGCATTTGCAGAACCTGAGCTTTTTCTAAGAAAACTCAGCATTACTAATGGAAAAATGTGCCCTCCCTGCACATATTTCAGTTTGAGTACTTGTAGTTGCCTATTAGCAGCTGAACCACTGAGAGATGCTGTGATTATTATTTTATAATAAAACAGTCCCTTTTCCCCACCCTTTTTTTTTTTTATTTTTTAATAAGAACTTAGGCAAAACTCTGTCAGGACTGGTTTGCAGTAGCTGACTGCTCTGGGACCAGTTGACCTCTCCAGGTTTCCACTTACCTATTCAGATTCTGAGAGTTTTCACTTCAGAAAATCTGTTGCCTATATAGGTAGGTGCAGCACTGCTGGTTCAAATATGATTTATGGAGTTGGTTCTGAACTCAGACAAGGCCATCAAACACTCTCAGACCTGGATGTCAGTTCCTGAGCTACACATGAAGACATTCCTGACCCTCTGTCCAGAAAAGATTTCAAGATAATATTATAATGACCTGCAGGACACAAGACATAAAAATATGGAAATTAAATTCTTAATCTTGCAGACACTATACACATTTCCTTGGATTTGCTGTAGCTTTGTATTAGTGCTGTTCTGAGATCAGTTTTGTGGGAATTCATGATGGTCACTTTGGAGTCAGACATATTTTTTGCAGCCTCTAATGTATTAAGGGAAAAATTCCTTTTATCTTGCAAATAAACAGATTAGTTTGCAATTTTCTGTGCTTTACCCAGTCTTAGAACATTATTCCTTCACCCCAAATCAATGCAGCGTTGGAAGATAAAAGTGGAAAAGCTGCAATCTGTCGGATCCCTCCATGTGCACAGGTCCTGAAATTCCTCATTGTCCTCACCCTTCCTTACACACAGCTCCAGAGGAGCCCCACGGGACTGCTTCACTCCGAATTTCACACAGCAGACAATGGAAGGAGAGAAGATAGAGACATCAGAATTAAAGATTGAATGTTTAAGGGATTCTGTTCAGCAACTGGGCTTATTTTAAGCCTCAGTGCTGACATTGTCAGACCTAAAAAAAACCCCAAAGTATTAAAAAATCAGCTGCTGAAAGTTCTCTAAGCCTCCAAGCTGGGATAAATGACATTTCTGCTACGCTGCAAACTGCACCAGAAAAGGAGGACATTGTCTTGCTTTGAGTGTATTCTAAATTATAAGCCATAAGGAAACTATTGTGCTTGTGTTCCACAGAACAGAGTACATGTTGAGAGTATATTCCTCAATAATTCAAACTTTAAAACGTTCGGCGTTTCAAGCATTAAAATAACAAAAGCTACACTCTTGCGGAGGTTATACCACATGGGGGTGTTCATTTCCCTTTGTCTTAGCTGCATAAATCAAAATCAACCCTATACAGTAAATGATGTCTGCCCCATTGTCTTGTATAAACACTCTTGTGTTTTTCTTCAGTGAAAAGCTGTGTTTAAAGAAAGCCCTGTACGAATTCCAATAAAGAAACCAGTGTAAGAAAACTGGATTCGTAAAACGACTTAGAACAGCTCTACTGTTACCTTGCCTGGTGCTGCAAAGCCAGCAGAGTCAGATAATATTTTATTTGGAGCTGAAATGAACTGTTGTGAACTCTGACAAACCAGCACTTCAAAGCATTCTGAGCATACTGCCACCAGCACAAGGAAATTTATCGTGACTGAGAGCCTGACTCTGATCCCCCTTGCACCATCCTTACTCTGCTGACTTAGCTGGGTGGAGGAGCAGGAGAAAGTCATCCGGCCCTCTGTTGTCTCTGATTTGGAGAAACATGCCAGAAATAAAGATGGGAATCATACTCAACACACCTATTTTAATCCCAAGAAAAGGCAGCTCAGAAAAACCTCAGACAGAAATCTGGGCAGCTTCATGGGTGGCCCATGCAGGACTCAAGAGAACTGATGAAAAGTAAGATGTCAGATTTGGTGATATTGCTGAATCTTTAGAAATTCAAACTTTCTCAGGCTGGGATACAGCCCACATCATTACATTATTTTTACTGAGCCATAGAAATGCATCAACATGGCTAGATTATAATATAAACCACAGTAAAATTATTTGAAGGCTTTAAGAAGAGATACATATTTTTACAAGCTCCAGCCCATTCTGGATTTCATGGAGACTGGTGTGTAGCAACTTGACATTATTACGATGATAATTTATTAATGATCTGTATATTTCAGTGCCCCTCTGGCTCTCCTGAGACAACATCAAGACTTCTCTCTGCTATGCATTTCACAGACATAAAGAATGGACTTTTTTGTCCTCATAAATCAGCAGAATAATGCAATTGCTGAATGCACATAAAGGCCAGAACACAAGAGGATTGTTATAAAGCAAGGTATAAATCGTACTGCCAGTTATCCCTAAATGTTCCCTTTTTGGAGCTTTACAGGTTTTTTTTTTTTTAATCTATACTGTGCATAGATATCCTCAGACATGAAAACCAGTTGAAAACTTGTTAAATTCCTTGATCACACATGAGTGAGTGAATAATAAATACAGCGTAGCCACCAAGAAGAATTCAAAGGACTTCGAATCTTTAGATCTGATGTGTAATTCAGCTGACACATGGCACGTGAAATTTAACATAAAGTAATGCAAATTGGTTACAGAAAAGCAGTTCAGAAGTAAAAAGCGAAAGGGGGAAAAAACACAGAGGGGCTTAATAACAGTGGACACCCAATAAAACAATCACAGGGGCTGGCCTGCTGCCAGCACAGCACAAATATTCACATCCCTGGAGCTGATGGAGCAAAAACCCCACCAACGCCCCACAGGGGAGCAGGGTTAATCTCAGCCACAGCTATGATGTCATCAAAAGCTATTATTTCGTTCCATTTTTAAAAGAAATTTAAAACACCAGCGCAGCCAAGAGAAGTTACACAATGAAACTTCTCTCTCTGTGCTAACACGTGCCAATGGAGTGGTGGCTGGAATTCAGATTTAGGTGAAAACAGAGTGGAGTTTTTAGGGATTTATCAGCACAGTGGACTTTTCAACATTACAGTTTTGGGGTGGCCTGTCAGGGCTAAGAGGACCCTCTGTACAGTGGGGGATCAGACATCAGCCCTGTGTGCTGTGTGTACATTTTGAGGTACCTGCCCTGGCCAGTGTTACCTCCCTAGTCCAAAACCTGGCAGGGTTAGAGAAATATGTGAAATTTTGGGGCTGTAAATAGTGAATTGCTGCAGTCATTCTTTAAAGTTCCTTTGACATTATTTTTTATTTTTATTTTTTATCACTTCCAGCTCCCTTCAAATTCAGATTATTTGTCTCTAATGAGATGGTATTAAACACTGTGGTGTCTTTGCCATTTTTTGAAGTTTCTTAGACAAAGCACTTTTTCATTTCTCATTCTCCCACTATCTCTGAGCATTCAGAAACACAAATTGGGATGCCAAAACCAGCAAAGAATCTCACATTTGTACATGCAAGACAAGAGAAGTGCTTAACCCTGCCTCTCTGCAACTGGAGCTTTGCAAAACCATACTGCCTTGATAGTTTAAAACTTCCTTTCATTGACCACTATAATGTGCTTTTGCAAATCTCTTGATGAATCCCAGGTTAGTTGAACTGTTCAATTACAGCTTTATCCTAATCCTACTTGCTAAGCATTAATGCCAGCAACTTCCCACATCCTAATCCTGTCCCACTTGACACTGACCCACGCTCAGTCCCACATGATGTGTGTGTTAGCACAAAGCCATGCAAGCAACATATTAATCAGGAATGCAACAAGAAAAGGGAAGAAATAGAGCAGGGAAGAGTTCTTCAGCAAAAAGACACCACTGGCTCCACACAGAGGCTTGGCACATGCAGATTTAAATACATCTTAAAACCACATAAATACATACACAAATGTGCTGAATGGTTACAAATCTTGTCGCTGAGCTCTTAGAAGGTCTCTTGATCATGATTTAGAACAAGAGAAAAATCCAGTCTGAGGTCAGATTGAAACTATTAGAATTAGATACAGTCTTAGAAAATGGAAAGACTTTTATGTGTGATAGGCTCCTATCTATAATTCACTGCAGACTGGGAAAGTGATTCCTTCAGATCTGCTGCTGACAGCTTAATATTCCCAACGATAGTGTTGTCAGGTGATAACACAGAGCCAGCCTATACACTTTGATCTGAATGGAAAGTTTGCTTTAACTGCAACATTTAGAGAGATTCTGCTTGGGAAAAAAGAGCTCAACTAAGCTAAAAGATTACCTGAAAAGCATCTAATTGTGGTCAAGTTAAGAGTGCATCAACTTTGAACGGGGCTAAGTGGCCTTTCCTGAACAAACCCTGAACAGTGACCAAAATTCTCTCTCCAAAAACATTGCTGAGGCAGACAAAGGCACGCAAGAACAATCCTAAAGAACCTCATACCCAGTTTTTAAAGTGAGTGTGCTGTCAAATGTATTCTCTCAAATTTCGGGAACATGAATATATGGCTTGTAGAACCTCTTGGTTTAAATGTCTCTCCACATCTTTCCTTTGCTAACCACAAGACCAAAGAAATTCCTGTAGGTTTCTACATCCATACAGCTAAATATGCTTTCAATTATTTTCCTGGCACAGTTAAAGAAGAATTTCGATAGTGTAAGGCCTTTATGTCAGGATGGTAAAACTGAGTCTTTTAGAATGATTGATGCTGTCCTGCTCGTGTCCAACTCTGTAATTGCACCAGTGGAAGGCTGGACTGTCCCTGTGGGAACCTGAGCAGGAGGGAAGAGATGAGCAGCCCTCCCCACCATATTTAGGGATTAAGGACAATTATTCCCTGCCCATGGGCAGAAAGGGCACAGAGGATAGAGAAAAGTAAAGTGGTGCAATGATTCTTCTCCTCAACCACTTTGGAAAAGGTTGAAGCACAATCGTAGCATGATTAGTGGGAAAGGAGCAATTTCTCCATCTTCCAAGGAGCTCTAAATTTCAGGAGGAAAGGCCAAACAGGAAGGGCCAAGTTTTGCACTGACCTCAAGAGCAGCCCATTTGCATGTCCAGAAGTTCTCTTGTCATTCAGAAAATCCTTAAAGGCTTTCAGTGAGGAGAAGGAGATTTGTGCTGCATTTGAATCCATGCCAATTACGGCTTTATCCTGTTTTTCAAGTCATGTTTCTGTTTTTCGTGCCATGTTTCTGTTTCCAGTGCAAGGAGCATTCTGCTTGAGGGTTTGCTCAGAAAAGGAGAACCTTGTCACTGCACCCCTCTAAAGTACCACATGCTGAAACTGAGGGCTTTGAGGTGGCAAGCAATGTGGCACTAATGGTTAAAATCCACCAACACAAACTGGAAATGGGATCTGAAAAATAGCCCAACTGTTTTGAAGATTATTATGTGTTAGAAATCAGGGAATAATTTGAAAATTGCTTTCAGGTATTATGTTTACTAAAATTGCTTTCCTACCCTGCCTGAATTGCAGAGTTATTATCACCTACCACACGTACCAGATAAGCTGTAGCATTTGTAACCTGAGCATTATTCATATCATAAGGGTTTCATTAAGAGCTTCCATGTGATACTCTGGTGTTTATGTGCACACACACGTGCCCCACTGCCCTGTGTGTGCATCCTCAAATTACTTTCCTTTTAATTGCAAAATCCAGGTTGCCTTTGTGCTTAATACAGGCATTATAGAGTGGGAGGAAAGAACAGCATAAGAACAAGAGAAACTCAATTTCTTGAAATTCAAAGTATTACTGTCAGTGTGCATTAAATGCACATAGCAGAGTGGTCAGTTAATTGGAAAAAAAAATAAGAAGCAACAACATCTTTAAAAAAGTAAATTCAGTACATACCTAAGCACAATAAATCACTTAATAGCATAGAAACTTGAACTTCATCAAGGAGAAAGACAACAGCAATCCTTTCAGTTATCAGATCCTGGTTTTGGCAGGAGTGACAGACCTTGGATCAATTTCTCATTATGTTATGAATTATTAATATTAATCCTAATACACAAAGTGAATCTTGGAAATCTGGACCCAAAAAAGAAAGGTTCTCAAAGGACTGCATCTTCATTCCCCCAGGTAGAAGGAAGAAAGTCTTGGTGAGCTGAAGTCATGGTGCGACTTTCACACAAAGCAGGGTGGCACCAGGACCTTCTCCTCCCTGACCCCATGGGATTCATTCCAGCAATAAGCCAGCTGAGCTTTGTCTTATCTTCCTCTACACAATGGTTTAAAGTTGCTATCTTGAATACACCTCCACAGGCAGCAGGATTCTCCCTGAAAGTGCAGACTCCCAACAAGCAAAGCAGAAACAGTGCAGGCTGTCAGCAAGTCAGTGTGGAGACCCTCCTGGGATGAGGCATTCAATCCCTCTCAGAGTGCCACTGAACCTGCTGGCCACCTCTAGGATTTTGCCTGGACTTACACTTGCTTTTTTCTCTTGTCACCTATGCAGGGGTTTTAAGTTTTGGAAACCACTACATTTTTTCCAATTTGACCCAACAGTGGCCTAAAGGTGGTTGAGTACATATTATTATCAGCCATTGGGGAGTACTGCAGAAAAGGCTACAAAGATAGAGCTATCAAGTCCATGTGAGCTCAGTTAAAACATGTTTCTTTCATGTAGAAATGATAAAAGACCTGTGGAGTAAGGGTAGGTCATGCATCACCAAAAAGGTACTCATGAAAATTGTCCCTTGCACAGTTCTCCCCTTTGTCAGTCCATCATTTACCATAAATTCACCTTTTGTCACTACCTATGTCACTACCACTAGCCCGTTTATGTTAATAAAAAGCAGACTGACAAAATCTGCTCTCATATCCATGGAGAAAATATCCACAGATTTCTGAGTGGTCCAAGGCTACTAGAACACTGTGTTTGGTTTAAACATTTACATATGGACATGTGCTGCTCCAGGTTTTCTAGATCTTTGTAAAGGAATTTTCCCATATGGTCTTCTCTTAAATTTTCTGGTGTACAACGAACTTTTCCAAGGCCAGGTTAAAATCCCAGCTTAACTCACCAGATAAGGTGGAACCTGTGCCTTCTGAGCACCAGCAGCTCTCACCCTCTCTTGCTGGGTGTTAAAAATGCACTAAAAAACAAATCAAACAATAAACCACTCTAGACTGTAAGGAATAAGTTTTCCTGCCTTCTCTCACACCTCTTACTACTCTTACTATATATTATGGATGCTATTCTGCTAAAAAGCACGGAGAGGGTGTTTCAATATGTGCAGGTGTATAACACACAGAATATGTTATAAGTGAATGATAAAAATGGTGGAAGATTTGACACTTTACACTGTTCTCAGCAGTATATTTATTTAGCATTGATTGTTAATTTCTTTATTCCTCTTACTTCTAGTCTTTGCAACCTCTTCCACAACGTAAACCTGACAGCTCCTTCCAATTTTTTCTTTAAACTTCCAAGTTAACACTCTGCCTTCTTTCCCTAAAACTTAACCACGTTTTTTGGGAGTGTTTCTGTTCCTGGCTGTGTCTGGTGGCAGGCTCTGCATGGGCAGGGGCTCCCTGCAGAGGAATGGCACTGTTTCCCTTTCCCAGAATGTTGTGTCCCCTCGCTGTTCCGCTCAGTGTGCGGTTCCTGGCCAGAGGAGCACTTTGTCCTCTGTGTCATATGCCTGAGCCCTCCCTCCTTCCTGCTTGGGATCATGAGATTACTGCTATCAATAATAATGCCAACATTCTGAATTTACAAAAGAAAAGGCGCAGAGATTAAGTTCTTTAATTAATCCTTGAGGGGAATAATCCAGACATTGCTACCAGAGATGCTGATTTTTTGGGGACAGGGAAAAAAAACTTCAACGGTGTTTAAAATAAATTCCAGAACATTGCAAATTACTGAAAGCTAAGTGACAACAAACCCTCTCTGTGTTCCTCAGCAGCAGCTGCTGCTCAGGGCAATCCCAAATCCCCTTCATGGGCTCAGGTCGGGCTGTTCTGTCCTGATGCAGGATGATGGGGTGTAATCAGCACAAAACACAAAAAGGGACTGTCACAGACATCCCAGACACTCTCCCAAACCCAGAAGGAGCTCACTTGACTTGGTCCAGGCACTGGGGATTTTCAGTCCAGTCCCACCTAGGAGCAGCCTTACAGGATCTCGGGGCTGCAGACAGGAGAGCACAGTTGGTACCAGCTCATGCTCCTGCCCAGGGGATGCTGCTCCCTGTTCCTTTGGAAGGAACAAACCAGATTTCACTGGAGTGGACAGAAATCTTTATCCTGACCTTTAATGAGGCTAAATTGGGTCTTTTTTCACACAGCTCCATGAGTTGGTATGAGTAAGAACATTACATCTTCTTTTAAGGGTATTTAGTCACTGTTGACTTTTCCAGTATTGGTGCCAGCTTTTCTCATCTTGTTGAAAAAAGAAACCCACAGTGAAGACCCTGGCAGTGCTATAGTGGAGGTTTCGTGGTTATAGGAATCCTAAAACTATCATGTATTCTTCTAACACATGTGTTTGGGAGTGCTGAAACACTGACTTCACCCACAAGCAGTTCAGCATTTTACAAAGTTCCACTTCCCTGCCCTCGAGAGCTTTCGATCTTAAATGGCAAAAACAAAAGAAGGGAAGAGAACAGAGCAGAACTGAAAAATATTTCTTTTTTTAAAAAAGACTCTGGGTCTTTGTTTCATCATTTTTGTCAGTAGTTGTAAACAACTTTTATTGCAACAGTAAATGAACTAGTATGTCTCTGAAAGAGTACTGAAAACTATATATAAAACTATGTATAATTACTTTTCAGTAATTAAATCTTTCTTCTGTCCTTCAACAAAGGTTGAAGGTTGAAAATACATAGGAATTGTTCCCTGGGCTCTTATAGGAGTCAGTCCAAATTCCATTAGCTCTGGTGGGAGGTGGTTCAGACCCATAGTTTTGTTCTGTGAAATGAATGGAATAATTTCCCAAGAAGATGGCACTGATTCAGGAAGACTAATTGTAGAATTAAATATGAATAAAGGCATCTTTAAAATTATTCCCCAGTAAGGCTGGTGAACATTTCTTACCCTGCAGCCATAATACATTTGAATACTGCAAAAGCTCTGTAGTGTCAATAAATATTTACCCCAGCCCTGATGTTTAAAATATTAAGAGAAAGATTTTGCTATGTGAAATGCAAGGGAACATGGACTTATTTGATTTATTAATTAAATTAATACATTTAGGAGTTTCAGCATTAAGGAATGTATTATTACTGCTGTACTAGGAATAGCAGTTCTGCTCAGAGAGGGATGCTGCTAAGTCTGAAAAGAAATGATCCAAAAGCTATGCAGACGTTCCTGGGACAGCAATAGGAAGCACAGCACCTACAAACTCAGTTCCTGAGAGGAGGAGGCAATTCAGACAGCTAAACTGGTCTGGGGAGGACTGAGAGTGAGCAAGGATAAAGGCTGCAGTAGACCAGGAAGGGTTCTCTGGGTGCTTTTTGCTCCATGGCTCAGAACAGTAGGATTTGAAAGCATTTCTCCATTTAAAAAAAAAAAAAAAAATACACAAAATGACAAGAGCAAGGCCTGGCTTTCAAGTCTGCATATAAACATCAGTGCTCAGTTTTGAGACTTGTGGTCCTTAAGACCTCCTATTTTATTTTCAAACAGCATACCCCCTGCCAAGAAGTTACATTTTTTCCCTCTTTAAATAAGCAGCTAGGGTAATGGCGTGATGAACAAGTTTCATTTCTTTCTGTTCAGTTTTTTCCATCTTTAATACAGCCTCCAGCAGGCCAGATGGCACCAATGCAATTGCTAGTAAGTCAATACATCTGGCTGCATTCCTGAAATGACAAATCTGATGGATAGAGCCCCAGCTCCTATACAAAGCCTCTTTTCAGAACGCTCTCCCTGGTACTTGTCTGCTTTAAGCAAAACCTAATGTGTGAAAACAAAATAAAATTGAGCTCTTTCACCACCCCGCGCTAACGTTTCATTTGCAGTGTTTTTATTAAGGCTGCCCTGCTCCTGTACCTCGGCCCTGCTCTGCCCAGAGCTCACTTTTTGGCACAAGACAGGCTCTGTTCGAAGCCCTCCCTCCTCTGGAGCCGCCAGCAGTTCAAAGCAGGTTACAATAAACACTCTGGGCTTTGCTCATTAAGAGCAGCGAGATTGTTTAGGAAATTGTCCTCAAAGAGAAAACAATCCGAGAAAAGCAGAAATTGGGCAAATGTTTCTTTCAGCCTCAATAATCTCTCAGTGGGCAAATTGGGAGTTAGGAATAGGTGTGAGCTCCTGGCAGCAGCAGAGCAGAATCTGTCAGCGAGGCACTGTGCTGCTGCTGCAATCCCAGCCCTGCAAGGTGCAAGGGCTTGCTCTGGATCCCTGGATTATTCACAAATCTGCAGGTAAAGCCCTGCAGGAACTTGGTCACCTCAACAGGAGGGTGTGCAGCAGAAAATCTACAACAGCAAATCAGGTGTTGTCCATCTCCAGAGAGCTGCAGCCCGCTGCACGTCAGGGTTCACCACCTCTTAGACAACATCAGACCCCATCTTATCTTATAGGTGTGACTTGGGAAAGCGACCAGCACCAGATAAAGCACAAAACCACAAAAATATGCAGCTCCACCAAAGAGCTGCTCTGTCCCCATAGCTGTTTCACAAAAATAAAGCGCTCTGTGAGGTGTGATGCTCATAATTTGTGTTTATTCATCACTGACAGACTTGTGGAAAGGGAGAATTTATTTCTGTGGTAACTGCAGTCCCTGCCATGATAAATATCAAACCACTGACCGTTTTAAGTCACAGCCCCCATGTTACTTACACAAGAAGAAGCTCAGTCCTTGAAATACTTACCCTTAAAAAATTAAACAGTACTTTGTCTCCTGACTATACCTGCTGAAGGCACTGAGATGGCTCAGGGAGTAACAAAGCTGTAAAGAAATCAGAATACAGAAATCAAGAAACTCTTATTGTAAACACTAATTGCAGTAGTTAACAAGTAGATTCAGTGGATTAAAGATCCATCATCCCATCCCAAATGCAAGCCATGATTTTGAGTCTGAGCAGCCCCATGGTGAGCATTTCTGCCTGCAACCTGAGCTGAAGAGTCTCAGTCCAGAACATTAAAGAGTGCAACAGGCAAAAAGTTTCTGATTTATTGGGTACAGTCCTTGGGCATCGAAACAAAAATGACGACAGTGAAGCTTTCCCAACATTTGTACTCTGCACCAGGGCTCGGATTCCCTCAGAACTCAGGGTTTTCTTCTTAAAGGGGCAAGGCAGCTCGGGTGGAGCCTTTCAAACCCACCTCCTGCAGCTCAGAGCTCATCTCCAGACAGAGAGCATCGTGTGCAGCAGTGCTTCAAAAAGCCCTGCCCTACTCTCCTTAAGGCTTTTAGGATTCATTCCATCTCAGCTACATCCCATATGGAGAATTAAGTTACTTGCAGAGGGGCCTTTTGCATAGTTCAGCAATATCAAAGTTTAACCTCTGCTTAAGCTGATTTCATTGTTTTTACTTTATTTTTTTTTATGAATCATGGAAATAAAAATTATTTAAGCCGCAGCAGGACTTGGGGTCTGGGATGTACAGCACAGATAAGCACCCATCTGTCCATTTTCTGTACCACAGCATCCTTGGCCTGTTTCTCATAGGTGCTGGGGGAGAAAGGAGAGGAGTTGTGGCTTTTTTAGTCTCTTGCTAGATAATGTGGGTAGCCTTAAAAATGAGATTCACATTTTTCACATTTTTCAGTGAGCAGCAAAAATAAAATCCCGAGCCTTATCAGTAATTTATGTATAAATAATTTCAGCATTATTTTAAAAACAGCAATGCAAAAAATACTTCACATACCTCAAATATCAGCAACCAGCAATAAAAAAAAAAAAAAAAAGAACATTTTTCTCACTATATAAATTAGAATGTAAATATCTATGTGCAAACTTACACATGGAAACACCCAGCCAATGGATTATTAAAAGTTATCACTAAATTTATGATACAAAGCTGAGTCTTCACAGCATTGTTCCCAGTGGTGAAGACATTGAGATTTCAGACCTGAGGTTTCAGATACTGAGCTACTATTATTTAAAATAGCACCAAACATCAGAGAGATCTACAGATTAATTCTCTAAATATTTTACCCATGAGTTAAAAATACTTAAAGCTGACAGCTATCATTATGAGGAGTGTTTGCAAGAGGAAAATTGAGAAGAGAGCATCCCATCAAGTATAAGGGACTCCAGGATTGGAAGAGAGTGAAGTCTTACTCTCCAGTTTTCCATCATGTTTGTCTCACTCTCTTACTGTTTGTAGTTCTCACTTCTTAACCATTATTTCACCTTCCAATCTGCTGCAGCCATTAATTATTTTACTTCTGGATTCCTTTAATCTCTCCATGTTGCTTGTCTAGCTGTCCTTTGACAAGATACTATATATGGGTTAATATTTTCTATTTTCTCCATTCATTTTTATCAAATGACACATTTTAAATTGCCTCATTTTTCCATGCAATTTTTGCCTACCAGTGTAATTGCTGCAAGGACTTAAATCATGTAATATTAGAACATTCTGAAATAGCAGTAATGATCTAAAAATAGAGAATACTTTTGAAGCAGCTTTCAGTTATGGAGAATCCAAATTATTTTAATTCGGAAATACATTTAAGCAAATTTGGATATGTTGTGCAGCCAGTGATTTTTCACCACTTTCATTTTGCACAGCCACATTCCTTGCTGATCATCTGAAATCAAAACTTCACTGGCCTTGTCACCCTCCTTAACTTGCTTAGTGAAACAGCACTGAGAAATTGCCCTGTTTTTGAATATTTATCCACTGAGTCATGCACTGAGCCTAAAACACAGTGATTGAGGGGGAGTCTCCACACATTAAGTCACCTTTCAGGATTTGGCCAGGGAGAAAAGGAGAGCACACTGGCTGTGTTTGGAAAGACCCTGGGGGGAGAAGGGGAATCAAAGAAACCACTTGGAATGTGCTGATAGTAAGATGAGCATGAAAATCCATGGGTTTTAGGCAATTCTGTCCCATTGGAGCTTTTTTTATATTTTAAATCTGCCCTTAGATATTCAGGTGATGGGAACTGTGGAAAACAGATGGTACCTGGCCCTGGGGATTCTAATGAGTAGAAAATTACTGTAGCTGAAAATGGCATGATCCAAGTAAGCAGGGATTGTATGTTAAAGCTTGTGTATTATACAAAATCATAAACAATATACTTGTTTTCTGGTTGAGTGGCTGGACAGAGGCCCTAGAGATAGTTACTGCTCTCTCCAGATTTGGTACAGATTTTATCACTGGGCTTGATGAACTTTTCCTGTTTTGTCCCACTCCTGAGCGTGGTGCAGCCCCAGACTCCACCAGAACTTCCAGCCATTACTGCAACATCTTTGGTAATGGAAGAGACAGAAGTCCCAGTCACATTAGCAATGCAAATATATCTGAACTTTGGCTGGTTGTATTAGCTCTGATGCCATTATGGAGAAAACCAGTAATCCCACTGTAATCTGTTCCTAGGAAATTTAATTAGGCAGACCGAGGTGGGCACTGCTGCTCCATGATTAGCACATCACAGGGATTCACCATCATTAGCAGAGGTAATGACTGTCTCATCTCATCCCCAGGATCACCTACTTCACCTCTCTCATTTTCTAGCCTGAGTGGAGTCAGGAAGGTCGAGGAAAGGCTGTGGGATTTGGAGATTGCTCCTTGGAAATGTGTGCTCAATAAGGAGAGGCTCAGGCATAACTGGCACGGTTTTGATCTCAAGTCTGACCCTCAAGGTTTTATTGAACACAAGAAATGATGCTGGAATCACAGTTTGGGTCTTTGCCTGCTTGGGTTGATTTCCTTAAGGCACTGGGTACTTTTATCCGTGTTCTTCAGCAAATGACACAGGACAGATAATCGGTTTTGAGGGATTCCGAGGGGTTTTGTGCAGCAAAATGTTGTGGGTAGGAGAGCCCTATCTTGTGCTCTCACTGCACCTCCTCAGATGTGGAATAAATGTCCTGGATTCAGATGTCCTCCTCCATGGAAAGAGCCCCTTGGCACCTGATACCCTGGTGTATCTGTGTAAGAGATATCACGTTATCAGTGCTGCCCAGAACAAAGCAGCCCATTGTTTTGGGTTTACAAGAAGTTATATGGATTAAATCATTCACCAAAGACCGTGGTTCTGGAAAAAGAATAATGTAGCATATATGAACATAATGACCAAGTATGTGTCCCACTATTTTGGGTTTTGTTTCAAGAGAAAATTGGAGATATATCTAAGCAAGAGCAACCTGTGGCCATTATAAATAGAGGTGCTTTTCAAGGTCCATTAAGCACTAATCATACCTGAGATTAAGGGGGGAAGGGGGAACCATGGGTCTAAGATTGTTTAAAGGGTACATTTCATACCAGTAAGAAATTTAAGACAGAGACAGGTCAGGCTGAGTTCTGTTTAATTTAAAAGATACTCATCTCAAGCGTTAGTCGGAGGTCTCAGGATACTGGATGTCTTTCTTGTAACAATGCAGAAGGAAAAAGTGAGGAGAAAGAATTTCAGGAGAAGAAACAGGAATACAGTCCTGATTCAAGCCTAGTTTCCTCCATTTCCCCCAGAAAAAAAAAAAAAAAAACACAGTTTAGGAGTCAATTCTAGAATTATTCTCACAAATTTTCAAGTTGCTTGTCTAAAAGACAGATTTTAAATATCTTTATCCTCCTCTAACTTGCTAGCTGACTTGTTACACCTATAGAATATCCTTCTGGTCAAGTTCTGCTGCTCTGCAGGAGTGGTTTTCTCTCAGAGCTTCAGCATTTGCTCCACTCACCCAGGCAGTGACTCTGCCAGCTGCACCCCTGCCCACACACTGCTGGGACACAGGCAGGCACACGTGCTCCTACCAGATAAATCAGACAAATCAGATAAAACAGATAAATCAGATAAAATAGATAAATCAGATAAATCCCTGTGCTGTCAAACAGAAGTCTTGCCAACTACTGTACACAGTTTGCAGTGACTAAAATTTGAAATACAAATATAGTGATGAAGTTCTTTAAGCTGCAGAGGGACTTTTGACAAGGCTGTGTAGTGACAGGACAAGGTAGGATGTCTTTAAGCTGCCAGAGGGCAGGGTTGGATGGGATTTTGGGCAGGAATTGTTCCCTGTGAGGTGGGCAGGCCCTGGCACAGGATGCCCAGAGCATCTGGGGCTGCCCCTGGATCCCTGGCAGTGCCCAAGGCCAGGCTGGATGGGGTTTGGAGCACCTGGGACAGTGGAAGGTGTCTCTTCCCATGGCAGGGGTTGGCACAAAGATGATTTTGAAGGTCCCTTCTGACTCAAAACACTCCATGATGTTCTGATTCTAAACGTTGTTGATCGAGATGGGCAATGAGCACTTCAGCCTGAGCCTGATGGGGAGGATCTGATGATTTCACACTCAGCCCTGGCAGCCAATTCCCAGCAGCAGGTGAGTTATCCAAGAGCTCCCAGCCCCTCAAGCCAAGGGGCACCCATCTCCCTTCCAGCCTCAGTACATTCCAAACACTCAATCCATCACCACTTTGGGTAAGGGACCAACCCAGCCAAGGGCCTGACCCAAACCCTGGCCAGAAAAAACCAAACAAACCAAACCCCAGCCAGAACAAACCCCAATGAGACCAAACCCAGTGAGTCCAAACCCCAACCAAACCAAACCCCAGCCAGAACAAACCCCAACCAAACCAAACCCCAGCCAGAACAAACCCCAATGAGACCAAACCCCAACCAAACCAAACCCCAACCAAACCAATCCCCAGCCAGAACAAACCCCAACCAAACCAAACCCCAGCCAGACCAAACCTCAAACAGAACAAACCCCAGTCAGACCCCCTGGTCCCTCCTCAGCTCCAGCCCATCCTGACCCCTCACCAAACCCCCTCCCTGCAAAAGGCAGAGCCAGGCCAAGGCACTTCCAGATTCCTGCTCCACTGGCTGCGGGAAACAATCTCAAAACAAGGTCAGGGCGGGAAACATCACCTCTGAAATAGAAGGAGGTTTCTGTAGCACATTATCACGTAATGTAAACAGCAGTGACACCAGAGACAGCAGAAGTTTGCAGCTGTATTATAAACTTTCTTCCATCCTCCCCTGCCTAGGAATAAGTCATCCAAACAAGCCCTGGCAGTTTTGACTGCTCAAGAAACTTTATGGCTGAGAGCTGCACAGATGATTTACTGCCATGTCCCCTCCTTCCCCTCAAGCTTGCACTAAGCTGGAACTTCACAATTGTCCTGTGGGGGACAGCACACCAGCCTTTTTCTTTTTTATTTCTTTTTCTTTTTTTCTCATGAGGAAACTTATTTCACAGTTCTTGTGGAAGAATCTGTGATGTCTGATTACGACATGGAGCTATAAATTCAAGTCTTAAAAACAATGTCTCTCTTTTTTTTTAATTTATTTTTTTTATGCCCAGCAATAGCACACTTGTTTAGTGAGCCAACTGTCTAGGTATGAGAGCACACGACTGGGGAGAGAGAGGAGATAAGACAAAGCTCCCTGCTGCATCCCTGACGTAGCTGTGATGGATGCTGCCCCAGCAGAGCACGGAGCTGCTACTTAAAGCTGTTTATAAACTTCAGGCCAGCTCCTTTGTGCTTGTGAAACAGCCTGAAAAACGAAGCCCCAGGCCAAGCCCTGATGCACCGAGGTACTGCAGAGGAGAAACCATTTTCATTCCATTGCCTCCACCAGTCTGAGATTTAACCATGGAAATACTACAGGAGTCTTCACTTAGTCCATGCAAATTAATGTAGAAAAGTGATTGGCTTTGTACTAACTTAAGTAGAACACAACAGCAAAGGAAATGCAGTAACCACTTCTAAAGGAACAGGTATTTCACTGAATAAAATGCTTCAAATTCAGTACAAAATATTTAATCTCAGGTTCTGAAAAATCTCAATTCTTCTGTCTCCTGTTTCAGGTTTTTGCCTCTCCCTTCTGTTATTCCTTTCTCTCTCCAGAAAGGATGAAGTAGTATGAGATACTAGAAATACAAGCAAGTTCAACTTTTTTATTTCACTAAGATTCTTTAATTAGAAAAAAATTGCAAACATTAAGATGGTATAAAAGTGGGGTTGAAACAACATGATTTAATGCTTAACCTCTAAATGCCCCCTCTAAAATTTGGGGCATTTTTAAAAGTTTAAAAAGTTAAATATTTAAAAGTTTAAAAGTTAAATATTTAATGTGCAGATCTTTCAATAAGATATAATCTCTCAAATAATCACAGAACAATCAAAAAGTATCCAAGCTGATTATTCTATTCAATGAAGTTTTCATTCATCTCTAAATAGCCCTGAGGTCTTGGAGGAATAACTTGTTTATTTTTTCATTCATTGTGACAAATGCTTGACTACATCATGAGTTCTGCTGTTGATACTAATAATTTATGTTTCAGATTCATACACTGCTGTTTCAGAAACAATGGGACTGACCTCTTCTGTTAAGAGCCATCAATGAAACAGCAAAGTTTGTTTATTTAAAAGGAAAACAGCCTGATCTCTAACTTGCTTTGCTCAAGATAGAGCAAGATATCAGCAATGGCCCACAAACTGCATTTTATATTAAAAACCCAGAGCTACAATTTCAATCTAAATCAATTCTATGAATTTTATTCATAGAAAGAGCAAAACTCCTTAACATTTTTCTGTTAAATCAGAGCTTTTTCAAGATCAGCTCTTAAACTGAGTTTTCAGGACCTTGCAAATAGGACTCCAATGGTATTTACCTGTCACTGAACCAAATCCCAAATGACTTTTCAATTTCACCATTTAAGACTGAGTCCTTGTGAAATTAAAGGAATTCTAAAATTTTACACGGCAATACCTGGTGTCTGTATAGTGTCTGTATATGGTTTTGTTGTAGTTTTTTAAGGAAAAATAAAAAGAAGCAGAAGGAAGACACAATTATTTTATTTTGAATTCGATAATTTTTTTACAATCTTTTCTTTGATGCCTTGGAACTATATTCACAATGCAGCAGAAAATGAAAAGTCATTTGTCAAAACCCAGTGGAGGCTGAGAGTGCAGGGGCAGAAAATCCCACAGAGTTTTGGAGAGCAGGGAGACGTTCAGATCAGAATTCTATCTAAATTCTATCTGAACTATCTCAAATAAAGGACACCTCTAGTAAGGGATAGAACAGTGGGCTGCCCTTCTCTCCCAGATGAGCCATTAGAGGGGACATGGACACATATGTGAGATTAGATCCACACCCACAGCAGGATTTTAGCTGCAATACCATTGTCCATAAACAGGACTGGGTAACAAATGTGGATTAGAGTGCTTTCTGCAAGTTCAGAATCCTTAAAGACTGTGTTGTGCTCTTATGATCACCCTATTCCTCATATAAATATAAATATAAATATAAATATAAATATAAATATAAATATATAAAATAGAAATAGAAATAGAAATAGAAATAGAAATAGAAATAGAAATAGAAATAGAAATAGAAATATACATGCACACTAGATCTGGACTATCCAGGTAGCCTCCCAAGCCAACCACATGTAAAGTTAAACTTTCCACATTAATGGTATTATCATGAGCTAAAATAAAATCTAGGACTTTTCACATAGACTTCTCATTAAAAAAAAAAAAAATCAAATAATTTGCAAAGGGATCAGAATCAGTTATACAAGAATCCAGAGACACTGTCACTTTTGGAAATGCTAAGGAGAGGAGAAATATTTCAGGCTGGGAAAATACTGCCTCTTAGGAAGGGAAACCATTAAAGTAAACAAGATTCCCTCATTTCAGAAGTATTTGAACAATGGTTATTTTCAGTTTAGCTGCTGAACTTTCCACAGGCTGGGTGTGCTCACGGCACAAGGTGTACCAGCCCTGGAAAACCATCCATCAAGCTGGAATGGCTCTGCCTCTGCTGCTGGAGCTTTTGGACTCGGGCTGCACAATTTTAAACCAGAAAGTGTCAGAACTCTGGTTCCAGCCTGGATCTGCAGCCTTTAAATCCCAGCACAATTTCCTACATCCCCCACAACCCCTGTGCCCTCCACAGCACACCCTCCACTTTCACTCACCAGTGCCCCAAAAAAACGCTGCACACACATTTCTGGCTCCCAAGGAAAACATCAGGGAGTGGGTGTACTTCCTTCAGATTGTATTGTGCTCAAAGATAAGCCAAGCACAAAACAAAGAGCACATTATGAGCAACTGGAATAGCAGCTTCTGAGGTTTCCAGTGCTTCAGTAAGTTTAAAGTGAGGTGGATATTAACGACCAGCAGCCACTTGCTTGATTGTCAGCACTGCCACTGCTTCTCACTGGGTGAGTCAGGGAGGACAGAGCTCACTGGTAACGCTGAGTTTGTGGTGCTGGTCAGCAGGGGAAGCTCAGAAGTGCTGTGGTGCACATCTACTGGAGCAAACTCCACCTAGGATATGGACAGAGAGGTAATTTTCCCCTGTTTGTTACTGTTCAGTACACATCAGAGCTCCACAAATCCTCCCAAGGACCTGGCTGGCTGGGGTGGAACATCCTGGGTGAGATGTGTTGGGCAGGACGTGCTCCAAATGGAACTTACCTGTGGTGTTTAAAATATTTCATTATAGAGGGATCTAGCCAGGTTTTCTCAAAAAAATCTTCTCCCACGTCTCATGTTTGCAAAAAGCTTCTGGCACTTGGCAAGCAGAGCATCTCTGAGTTAGGAAAAAGACCTTTTATTTGTCTCATCAAATTCTTTTTGGTTTGTGTTGATATGAAATTGTTAAAAAATCTCCATTTCCTTTCTCCAGCCTGCCAAAATAGCAATTAACTGCAAAAGGTGGCTGATTAAAGTCTCAAAGCAACACGGGTTTGGAAAGATTTTAGCTCTAAGTGATAGTCTCTGCAAGTGAAACCATTTGTTTTAAATTCTGTTATCTGGAATGTACTACCTAAGAGCAGCTTGTAACACACAGAGATTAAGAGTAGTGCCTTAGAAAATGAACTATGAAGGCTGCATTCAAACCTTGGGCTTTTTTTCACAAGGAAGAAGGAAGTACCATAGAGAAGTTCTAGAAATTAACTTCACTATGAAGTTGTGTAGAATAACTTGCCATCAGCTGAATAATTCCTTGCTAATGCAGCACAGAAAAACAGGGCAGTTTGGCTTTAGGGTATTTGTAAGGATTATAGTGAATAAACCAGCCCTAACAGAAAGGGGTAAGGGTTCACCACTTTGCTTTTCCCCAAAATAAAATTTGGACAGTGCTAGGATTGTCACTCTGAAGGATCTGCTGGTTTAGGTGAGAATACACCAGAATTAACCTCTGGAGAGATTCTGTTTTAGCTGTCCCCAAGTCAGTGCTGGCACTGCACACGATGCAGCATTTTCCTAGTGACAACAGCAAATCCAGTAATGGCAGATGGAAAGATTTCTAAAATTACTACAGAAATACTTCCCCTGAAGCATCATCAAGCCAGTAACACCTGCAAAGTTTTAGGGTCTCTGGATCCATGAGTTACACCAGGTACAAGAAATGACATAGAAGTCACAGAAGTCATTTTTTGGCCATTGATTTTTTTAAAAATCACAAATACTAGCAAGCTCAGGATATGAAAAATTTACAGTCATGTGGTCCAGAGCAACTGTGCTGCCCTGAATTTAAATATAACATAGACAAGGGTGGAAGCCCTCAAATGGACTCTTATATTTACATTATGTGCTATCATAACCCAAACCAGCACAGAAACATAAATCATGTGCTTCGATTTTTTCTGTTTCTCTAAGAGGTAGTTCACAAATGCAAACCACAAAGAAGAACAAAGTGGGGGAGAATACAAAAGTGGTCAAATAATTTGGTTAAACAGCTTATGATTGCACATATTACATTTTATATCTATGCAATTAAGGTTGTAATTTTATCAATAATGTATGTATTTATATAATATATACCATATATATGTATTTATATCTATGTAATTGAGATTAAGTCCGTGTGGATTATCTGATGCCTAATAATTAAGCATCAGATAATCCACTCAGACTCTGCTTTGGCCATGTTACAGGGATAATATTGTCACAAGAATGATTGAGAACAACTGCCATGGTGTAATACGTGGCTTTTTAGAGCCTGCCAATACCCCAAAGTGGGGGAAAGACCCAAAAATGTGTATTTAAAATGAATGGCAGAGGAAATCTAAAATGACATGCATTTAACTGCATAAGAAGGAACAACTTCTCTAATAATCTGTGTTTCAAAGGTCTGCTAGGCTGAGACAAAACCTGACTTTGAGAAGCAAGGTACCACAGAGAACACAGGAAGGAAAATACTGGGAGAAGAAGGAAACCACTTTTCCTGACTACAAAACCTGGTTTGTGTCCAAACATTCATCATGGGAAATCTAGGAAGACTCTTTCTTGCCACCACACTGCAGTTCTCCTAGAAAGCCCCAAATCCCCAACATGATAAAATATGTTGGATCTATCATTCTTAACAGGAAATCCTGAAGAAAACACACCTCTGTAAAACTCAGCACTTAAACATGGCTGGGTTTGAGCTTCCTCTGACATAAATAACTCAGTTATTTCTACTTTCAGCCTTTTGGATGACCTCCCATATTCTAAAAATTATTTGGTACTTTTTCTTATAGCATCAACATATTTGATAGCAAATTTTCTTATAGTATCAATATAGTATTATAGTTTAGAGTGATCTGAAGAGAACCTCAGGCTTCATTAGAAAAAAGATAAATTTTAAAGGTCCAAACCCCAGAATTTTAATAAAAAATATCTCAGATTTTAGCTGTTCTAGCACCCAGCTAAATATTAGAGATGGGAAGGACAGACAAGAGGTTTTATATACTCAGGTTTAGCAATAGTGAGCTGCAGACTTAATTTTTATTGTCAGAGCAGATAATGCCAGTTTTAAGTTCAACACTTCACAATTTAGATCCTCATCATGGCATAATGTAGTGACTGTAAAATAAATAGTGTCCTTCCAGTAAATACTCCTACTGAAAATGCATCTGTGAATGAGAACTGAAGTTATTATAAAGCAGTTAAATATTTAAATCTAGTGTTGTGGGACTGTTATGGAGTTGGACTTGCATTAATAAGAATTGCTTTGAGTTGCTGGAAAATCTGGATTAGGGAGAGAAAGTGGAAAAAAATTCTGATTGGCAAACATAAGCCACACTTGAAACCAGCTCAGAAAAATGTCCAAAATTTACCTTGAGGGACAATGAAGGGCTGACTGTCATAGGACAAGGCTGAGAACTGTTGGTTAGCTTACTAATGTAGCTGATTCCACAATTTGTATCTCCACACACCCCAAAGATCAGCCTTGACTCCTGGATCCCTGCCCTGAGCCATCCCCGTTCCCCCTGGGGGAGCCCCAAACCCCATCAGGACACTCAGACAGGTTCCAGGGTGTTCCCTGGGCAGCCTGCTCAGAGCTGGCAGGGTTTTTGAAGGCTTGGCCCATGGGCACATCTCCTGTGCAGAAAAGATTCTTTGTTCAAAGCCTGCTGCCTCTTCTTCCTCTCTCCCATTATCTGCACACAGCTTTAACTTATGGGGTGTGTGCTCTTTGCCCAATTCCTCTGCTTAGAGAAAAAAGAACCCAAAACCCCCCACCAAAAAAAACCCCACATCCAACAAAACCACCAGTTTATGGCCAAAAGCTAGGTCTTACACTAATAATGAGATTTGTATTAAAACCAGCAGTCGGGTACCTCGATTCCTATTTTCTGGCGTTCTGTGATGTACAGAGCAGCCATAAGCTGTGCACCTTTGGGGGACAATATTGTCCCATCTTACAGGACAAAGACTGACTGTACCCTCTGTGCCTTGGTACAGCAGGGTCATTTTGCTACATATTTATTTCAAATAAATAAATGTAGCACAGGAATGGGGAAAAGCAGAGGCCAAGATTGAACTCTCAGTATGACAGGGGAAGTTTGAAGCAGGATCAGCCCAGAAGAGACTTCCAGGAAGCAGAAAGGAATGATCAAAGTGTGGAACTTCCTCTGGACTTGGTTTGTTAATGTTACCATGGGTTAGTGAACGTGGGGTATGAAAAACAAACAGATCCTTTAGCCATGTGAACAGATTCCAGGAAAAATCACCCAGACTGAGCCTCTGCACATGGCAAAGTGTTCACAGCTCCACATTGCTGCTTCTCCCTCGTGGACAACTCCAGTTTGCATAAGGAAATATCCATCTCCATAACTCCCTCCTGCATCATCATTCCAAGAGTTTCATGGCTTTCTGTGAGTATGGTGGCATCCCTTATTTTAACTTCCTCCACAGCAAGAGCCAGACTTTTGGACAGGGAAAGCAGCAAGTTTTTAGCTTTAGAAGCTTGAAGGAAAGGGACTTTGGGGAAAAGCTTCTGGGAACGGGTGGTGGTTTCTGTACCTGGGAATGGGTGGTGGTTGCTGTACCTAAACCTCAGCAGCTTCTCCTGTCCCTTCTCAAGTGCCCTTCCCTGTAAGGCTGCAGGAATCCTCATCCCCACGCTCAGCTTTCCCAGGAGTGATGAGAAGGACAGGAGAGCAGAGACAATTACAACTCCTAATCTCCTCTGTGGAAGAATTTTAAGAATTTAGGCAAATATTCATCAGAAACAAGCCAGAGAGCTTATTTCACCTCAACCATTTAGAAAGGGGAAGGAGAAAGGTCCCAAACACTCTGAGGTTCCAACAGTTCCTGAAATACCTAGAAAAAAGGAAAAAAAAAAAGACAAAAAAATACCTGAAAATGCAGGTTTCAAAAATAGCTGACATATTTTTCTCTTTGCCTACAGTAAGCACAAACCACAGGAGCAAGTTGAAACCCTGCCTTTTCTTTGACCAATTATTCAAGTGAGGCAAAAAAATTTTCTCCCTCCAAGGTGAATAAACTTCAGCCATAAGTAAAGTCCTGCTTAAATATTGACACAGGCCAGTATATTCTTCACTACCCAGTGTTTTGTTAGCAATTAAAGTATTAGATAACAAGGCACATGTACACAGCTGGATGGAGAAACCTCAAATTTCTGAACAGCGTCCCAGTTTCAAGAGTCGGCATGGAGTCCAAATGACCTTTATCTTGCCAGTGTTAACAAATTTAGATTAAGTACACAGATACCAAATTCCTTGCATGATTTATTGACTATGTAATGCTAATTTTTGCACCCACACCATTTGTACAGGCTCATTTTACTCAGGACTGTGTGAGGAACCACGTCAAGCTTGTGGCGGTGTTGAAGATGAATAGGGATGTTGGGTTTTTTTCTTGGACTATTTCCCCCTCTAAAATAACCTGTGAACAGCCTGATAATTGGAAAATCACAGAGCTTACCTTGCAGGCCAAGTGGGCAGAGGAGTCACCAGGATGCTGCAGAGCAAGGAGCCTGGAGGCTGAGGCCAAGGTCCTTCTGCACTCTCAGGAGAGGGGAAGGGAGGGGACAGATGGAAAGATCAAACCTTCATTCTGTAAATCAGAAAGGAATGAGAAGGCTGACAGTGGCAACACAGATCTGTCCTGCTTTATTTAAAGCAATGCTAAGCACAAAACAATTGGCTTTGAGATGTAGGTAAAAGTGAAACTCGGAATATTGCTCTACTTTCCAAGGTTTAAAGGTCTCGTTAGAAGCCTTGTTATGCCATCAAATTCCAAAGCAAAGGTATCTATTTCCAGATGGCCACCAGTAGCACTTCAATCACATTTGTGTTTGTCTATGCATATCTACATCTTTCTCTTCAATGTTCTGAAATACTGACATTTTCATCTGTAGGTCGAGTGTGGCAATCAGGATGTAGCCACATCAGCCTCCCTCCAAAAGTTAAACCAATTTTAGAGGTTTCTGCTTTCACACCTGCACACATGATCATCCCAACATCACTGCTCACTGCCCACCACCTGCAGCAGGACAGCCTTTTGCAGTGGTCTGCTAGAAATTGTATTGGTGAAGTCATAAAAGTTATGTCCAGACCTATGGCTGCAGATCAGGATTTTCAAAGAGCCCTTGCTGTGTTTAGGTGATTTCACACCACTCATTGCAAAGGGAACTCTCTGCCAGCTGATCTGATTCCTCACTAAGGCATAAAACAGCTCCTTGTATTTCAGAATAATTCCTCTGACCCTCTCAGCCCTGCAGCATTGGAGGCTCAGTATCACTGCATGAAACCCACTCCAGCTCTGTCTCAGGGGTATTACTCTTAGAGAACAGCAGAGCAGCTCTGTAGTTTAGAGTGGAATATTTATCCACACTCACATTGATAAGGAGAGGCAGTCATAAACAACACTTACACCCTGGTAAAAAAGAAGGTTTTTAAGCATGGTGCTTCAGTAGCTGTCTCTTGTAGGCTGGAACATGCTGCGCCTCTGACTCTCCTTTCTATGAAAACTCAGAATAATTATTTTTAAAATTAACCAAACACAGGTTTGTGTAAAAAGAAATCATTGAGGTATACAATTCCCTGAATACAGCTGTGAGGTCAGGAGGTCAGACACATGCTGTGTGCCAACAGCAAAAGGTTAGAGTGGATTTTTAAATCCATTATGCTCAAGAGTATGTATGTTCAAAATCATGAAGAAAAGGTTTGCTTCTTACTTCATATCCTCACAGCACATGAAAATCCTGAACACTAAAATTTATATTAGAAGACAGCTTCTTTTCTCATGACAGAATTCTTTCGCAATCAAATGCCACAACCAGATACCACAAGAATAACTTAATGATGTAGGAACACAGAGTTGGCACAAAATAAAATACAGCTCACAACCTCAGGCTGTGTAAACTGATGCAACTTCCTTGGTTATCCATTTATACCCTTTTATTCATTTACTTTGGTAATGCAGAAACTCAATTTAAGATTTAATATGATCTCAGGAAAGGATCCATAACCCTCAAACATCTGCAGTGATAGTCAACTGATCAATACAATGATGGCATTCACATGAATTTCAGCAGAGCACAATTGAGGGCTTGTGCTGAGCTCTGGGATATGTGTGATAAAATATTTTGGTTTAAATCACTCTCGTCTGAAAGGTAAACCTAATCTAGCAATTCAGGACTCTGGCTTCTCCAGAAAGATAAAGGAAAACAGATTTACCAGGCTGCAGTTGGGAATCTCAGCTTTCTGCCTTGTGACAGTCAGTTATTCCAGAAACTCGAGTTTACCTGCTGGGTTTTGTGCTTACTTAGGAGCTGAATGAACAACCTGATTTCTCAGTTCAATGTTAGAGACAATAAAGTGTCTGACAGCTTTCACTTCCTTGAACACAGAGACCCCAGGAACAGTTTGCAACGTGATTGCATGCTCTCCTTGGGAAAACCACAGCAGGAACACTTTTCTTGTATTTCTGTATTGCCCTTCTTCCACCAGTCGTTCCTAGAGCTGCTAACCTCTCTGTGCTGACATTGGCTCTGACCCTGATCCACCCCTGTCTCCCCAGATACATTTCCAGCCACTGCTCCAGGTTGGTGTGCCCCATTCCTTACACCAATACCCACAGTGACCTCTGTGACAGCCTGGGGACAAACCCTGAGCACAGCTTGCACACAAACATCACCTGAAATAACACAAACCTGCACCAGTGGCAGCAAAATCCTGCTGCAGAGCCCCCAGTGCCCTTTTCCACTCCCACACCATCACCTGAGGTCTGTCTCTCCTTTGGCATCACATAGTGATTTCAGGATTGGTGTGAGCACTCTGTGGATGAAATGCAACCTTCAGCAAAACAGCAAAATGCAGGAACAAATACATTTTCTATGCTTTTTCTTTTTCCTCCCAATATTATTCCCCTGCTATGCTAACAAGGCAAAACTGGCAGGATTATTCCCTTCCCATTGTCACTGCAGGGGCTGTTGTGATCAGACAGAAGTGCTGCACTCACTTTTTTCTCCTTTCTTTTTGAAGTGTTGGGCAAATATCTGCAATACAAAAGTGGCAAATACAAAATTCAACTTTTGCTGACACAGATTATTTTAAAGGTTGCTTTAATACGTGTTCAGGGATGGCAAGACTGCAATGCTCTTGGTGTGTGAGGTCCAAACAAGGAAGAAAGAGGCCAAAGTGAATTCAGTTCAAAACCCAAGCAAATACTCATGGAATATTTTGGCAACTATTCACCAGGTCTAGTCTGCATCACATTTTTAATCCATGTCTATTTCTCATTGCCAAAGCAGTGAGACACTCCTGCTGTCTACAGTGTTCTCCAGAAAGGACAACATCTTTGTAATGCAGAATTGGAAGGGGATTAAACAAACAAAAACCCCTCCAGAACTGGAGTTGCCAATGGTTAGAAGTGATTTGTTTAAATTGGTTTTCTCCTCCTTGGGACAGTTTTGGCTTGAGCACTGTCTGCATCTGCATGGAAGTGGCCCAGACAGGTAACCCAGACCATCCTGCTGATGTAAAATTAGTTTTGTGTTAAATTCATGTAGCCTATAGCCACTGAAATAATGCTGCTGAGAAAGAATGAGCAAAATATGTAAATGAAGGACACTCTATACTCTAGCAAATTTTACAGTATGATCAGGAGTCACTGAGAGTTAACAAGAGATAATAATTCCTTTTCTGCATTAAAACATGCTTTGCTCCCTCACCTCATTCTCATGGTTTGATTACCTTGGGATAAACAGATTGTTCAGTAGGAGATAAACTAAGGACAACACCTTCAAGTTGGAAGTCTGGTTTATATCCTTAACCACTGAGTTTGGCAACTACACTTTGTTATTTATGTCCCCTGATCTCAGTTTACATGCCAGGTTATAAAAAATCACAACCCAAAAAAGAAAAGCAAACCCACATATCAAAAAGCTTGTCAATCCTGTGATGATTGCAATCATGGCTAAATAACTTTGGATGCCTCCTTAAACCCCCAAAAGTCCTCACTGGAGTTCCTTTATTGCTGCTGGCAGAGGAGGGTGCTTCATCCACTGGATCCTTTCAGACTTCTGAGGTTGCTGACATTCTCACTGCATTCTGTGCCAAGTTTGTATTACTATATCTGTAACTTAAAAAAAATTGGGTTTAGGCATCCAGATATCCTGCTGGTCAGATTGGAACTAAATATCCAATGGGAATAATTTATCTAAAGGCAGCTCCAGTAAGTTTGTATTCATTTAGGGGTATTTGCATGTACCTCTTAGAGCCTCAATGTCAATACTACATTTTTTATACATCCATTTTCCTCTTTATCTAAAACAAAATACAAATTGAAGAGCCAGTCTTTCCTGATACAAACAAGAAGCTTCAGGGCTGTGTATGGAGATTACTTCTAACCCAAGAAGGCAATTACTCCAGGCACTTAATTCCACCCTTATCAATTAACTCTAGTGATGGAAGGAATCTTATCTAGTGGAAATTGGACAGAGATCTGGGCTGAAAGCTTCCCCCATTTTACCAGTGAATTCGTGGCAGGGACACTACTGTGCATATCCAAGGTCTCTAACCATTTAAACATTAACAACTCCTCCAACCAAGTATAAATAAAAACACAACAAAAACTGTCCAGCAAGTACACAAATCTCAGAGCCAGACTCAATACAATTGAAGGGGTAACCCCTCATCCACTGAACAAGTCACCCAAAATCTCACTTTACCACATACTCCTCTTTGAGTCTCATCAGGGGATCTGAGAAGAAATTCGATTTCTCTTCTAGAGCAAGCCATTGCTCAGACATGCCAGTAATGACAAGGATGTTGTGGTAGTACATGGAGCTCATCAGAACCCTTCACACAGCACTGGAACAGAAGAAAACCAGGAGGTTTTTGTGCTTGTCTGCAAAGCTTAGGGACAGATGTACCAGCAGCAGATGATATTGGTCAGAGAAGGCTGAACACGAGTGGGTGCTTTTCATTGCCTGCCAAAACAGAGCAGCCTCGGAATGCTCCTGTAGGAAGGGGAAGAATTAGAAGTGTCTCTCTGAATCCTGCTGTTCCAGCTGCTTCTCAGACTTCTGACTTCAAACTACAATCCAGCTGCTGGTATTTTCATTCCAATTAAGTTCTGAGTGTTTTTTAAACAAAATATTTTCATACACTGACTATTAAACTATTTCATCATGATCTGATTTCAAACAACAAATGCTTACTGAACTGCAGAGATGGAGTCTGAGAGATGAAGAAATGTGTGTTTGGAGATTATAAAAATGCTAAAAGGATTTAACTTGGCAAGCAGAGGCCTGAGAGCTCGATTTGACTCAAGGGATGCCAAAGTATTGAGGGCTGTGGTAAACAGTAACCCAGACCTCCATAAGATGTCCATTAATAAGGGACCTGAGGGACTCATTATAAAATTAACAATTGGAAAATTTAAAACAAATCCAAAATCCAGCTGAGTGCATGCAATGTCCAGGTTATACAGTCAATGCAGTAGCTGTCCTTAGATCATCTTGCAGAGAATCTGGAAGTGAGGTTTTTTGTTCTAAAATAAAAGTGAGATGCATTTCTTTAGGAGGTAAAGTGGGAACCAGTAACACCAGGATGAGAGCTGCTTGCTGCTGAGGCCAGTAGTGCTGACGTGGGTCTGGCATACATGTCTTGGGGAGCTTTAATGAGGATGGGGCTCCCTTTTGGGGAAAAAAGCAAATGAGGGAGAGCACACTTTTCCCCCATCAGCTGCTTCTTCCCCTGGTGCTGCTGCTGGAGGCAGAGAAGCTCTGGTGGGTGGTTCTGCAAGAACCAAGAGAAGGTGTTCAGAGAGAGAAGAGAAATCTTAGAAGCAACAACCCTTCAAGGAGTTGGGTTTGGAGTTGCAGGGCCTTTCTCCAAAGCCTCCCAGCAGCCCTTCTGGAGACAGCACACTGCCCTGGGCATGCAGCACCAGGAGCAGCAGCTGTTGGACTGGTCCAGAACTGGCTCTCCAGCAGCAACCCACCAGTGCCAGTGTGAACACTCCCCACCTCCCAGGGTTACTGCAGGGTCCCAGAGAACCCAACACCTCTCTGTCAGTTATGGGAAAACCATCACGAGCCAGATGTCTGTGGCCATTCCCCCACCAGGAGAAGGTTGCTGGGTTTTCTCAAAGCAGTGTGCTTGAAGCCAAGCATTGCACCCTCCTCACCTCTCTAAGAACAGCATGAAGTGGGATTTAGAGATGGAGACTTCTGCACCACTTTCCCCTGAGTCCATAAAAAACTCAATTATGTGGCTCCTAGCAAAAGGCCGACTTTTAGTGGCATCAAATGTCCATAGACTTTGCTGAGAGAGACCCACATTGTTCCTTTTTTAATGGTGAGTCTGGAGTACTGGCTCCATAGCAAAATCAGAAGAGAACTGGCTCCAGAGCAGAATCAGGAGAAGTAGTTCAGATAAAGATAAGTTTGTAAGGTAAAATAAATATACAAAAATGGGAACTGGCCTTTGTTGACTATCAAACACAGAACTAGGTGCCAGAAACACCAAAAGATTTATAAAGTGACCTAACATATAGAGCAAGTAGAAGGACAAAAACTATTTTTTAAAAAAATTTTGTTTGCTTATTGCTGTGGAAGTTGGTTCCCTTTATTTCCCCTGTTGTTGGAAAACTGTCAGGATTTTTCCCACTGGGTAAAGAAGGTCTTGGGACATTGCAGCTTCCCAAGTGTGTATAGGAATATACTTTTTTCTTTTTTTGTAAGAATCAACCCAATATGTGAACAGCATAGGACACCAGAGTGTCTTTCTCTTTTCATATCATGAGAAGAGCACATAGGAATTTACATATGTTTGTAGTGGCAACAGATATAACAAAAATACTGACTTGTTAATGTGTGCAAGCTCAAGGAATGTCAAGCATTTCTCCTCAAAA
The DNA here is from genome assembly GCA_032173965.1 of Sitta carolinensis. Lineage (NCBI taxonomy): Eukaryota > Metazoa > Chordata > Aves > Passeriformes > Sittidae > Sitta > Sitta carolinensis. The sequence continues at coordinate 30,676,945 of CM063287.1, forward strand.
GACATACAAGATGGAAGAAGAAAAATTTACCTTTTTTTGTTCCATTACCTGTGTATCACAGCTGCTCTGAAGAAAAAGGATTGCTGCAAAGAACAAATAAATAAATGAATAAGTGAAATTAAGCTGCTTCTGCTTGATGCTAGTTTCCTGGAAGTCAGCTGGTGGACTAAGGCTGCACACAGTGACACAGTGGAAATCAAGAACTCCAGAGCTGTTTAAGAAAGGTTTACAAAGCCAGCAGGCAACACTGTCATGTTTGCATGGTATCTTTGCTGTTAATTAATGCAGTGGGAATGCTCCCCCTGAAAAGGAACATGCTGTTCATGTCTGCTGTGCCTCTCAGAGCAAGAGCAGACACCGAGACTGCAGCAACCACACAGATTTAGTGACTTACCACTCTGTCAGCTGATGCTCCTTTTACCCCCATTTCTACCCCAGGACTGAAATAAACCCCTAGCAGCTTCTCTTCCCCTTGACTCTTAATATTATTTTTTTACTCTTTTGAGGGTCTATTTTGAGAGGCTGAAAACACCCTGGAAAAAACTGGAAAAACAACCATCCTTCCTTTGCTTTCACTCCAGGCCTCTCGAAGCCCCAGCTCTAATGACGTCTGCAAAGGATTTCGTGAGCAGAATCTGGAACCTTCAGCCCAGCTGATTGATTGTGTTTAATTGCCTTTTGGTTTCATCAACCCCCAGCCATAAATCTGCTGTGTGTCAAACAGAGGGAGTCGATTAATGGGGCAGTGGCTGTCTAGTCAGGTTACAAAGAAATCTCCAGGAAATATGGGTGTTTGAGGATGTGTGTTTTGGAAACTACTGACGTGGAGGGGACCCTGGTGAGGGCAGGAGGTGCTGGAGGCTCCAGCAGCACAGACAAGGAATGTGGCACCAGGAGAAGCGAGGGGCAGCTGCCTCTTCCCTCCTCATCTGCCTGCAAGGAGTGAAACACAGCCAAAGGGAAACCACAGCAGATCGTTCCTCCTTTTTTACTGCAACCCCAGGAATGAAGGCAGCTCCTTCCCTTCAGGGACTGAGGAGCCAGTTGACACAGGCAGAGAAACCAGAAAATTTGGGTCTGCATCCTTCGTGTTTGAGGCCAGGCTTGAAATTCTGGGGTGAGTTTCAGGCTTGCTGGAACCATCCTGAATGTAATTGTTGTTTCCCAAGTATTAAGCCAGATGAGGATGCGGAGTAGCTGTCAACAATGAAGCAAAATTCAAATAAGGGGCAAACAAGGCACTGCCAGAAACTAAGGCAAAAAAACCCCAAGCACCTCAGTACTTTAAACTCACAATAAAAACATTTTTCCTTTTTAACCATTTTAACATTTTAATCTGGTTATAAAGATTTTACTGACTCTTTCAGAACCCTGCCATGATTGTCTATTATGTGATTACTGAACATTTATATAGCATTAGTCTCCTGATTTAAAAATCTGCAAACAGGTTTTGTGATTTCTTTACAGAATCTCTTATACAGACCTAGTGTGCATACATAGTTAAAAATAAATATATTTTTAGTGGAAAATACAACAAAAGGGCTACTTAACTCTAAAGAATGAATCAACAGATTATATTTCATTGACCAGTTGATAACTAAATATTACAACTTCACTGACATGACTGAAGTCTTGGGTTACATCAGCTGAAGAAGCCCCACCATTTGTTATAACAGCTGTCAGGGAGCAAGTCTTGGCAATTTTAAAGGAGAGAGAAAATACCAATTTGGAAAATATATAGGCAAATTTTTATTACTTACTATTCCCAGCAGAAACCCAAATCTTTGGTGTTTTTTTCTCAATTCTCTGACCTGAAAAATGTAAATTTTTTTTTTAAAAAGAAACTTAAAAAAATAACCGAAGTATGCTCAAGAAAATTGGTAAGAATGGGGATATTTGTGAAAGGAAAAGCTTCAGCTTTCTCCCTGCAGGCCAGGATTTCCCCAGGAGTTTCTGTGGTGGTGTCAAACTATTCTCAAGTGCTTCTGGCTCTCAGGGTTTGGCACATGAGCCTTGAAACTCTGGGGCCACGTCAGAAGATGCAAGCCCAGTTTCTCCAGCAGTGTCACACTCTCTCTGTCCAGCCCTGGATGTAGCTGCTCTCCTGGACACCCAAAGCATCATTCCCAAGGCAGATCCCTCAATTACTGCATTTAGTACATCAGTATTCAGCAGGCAGTTTGTGCATCTCTGTGCCAACAAACTTCTGGAGTAGGAAGCCCTGCCTGCTGCTGAAAAACCCTAAAATAAATCACAGTTGTGCCAGGGAAACACGTCTGGACAAACCATTGCTACCTTCTCTCAGATGTTTGAAAACAGTCCTTGGAGTATTGATTTTTTCCCCCCCATAAATTGTATTTGCTGTTGGTCCCAGGATAATGGGCCCTAGATTTCCCCAGACAGCAGTGACCCCAGGGCTCCTGTTTGCTGGCCTGTTTCTCCACCCTTCAGGCAATTCAAAGTGGGATGCCCCAGCAGAAGAGATGAGCTGCTCCCCTGCCATGGAGAATTATTAGTCCTCCCTGGAAATGAGGGCTTTGGAAAAGCTTTCCTGGTAATTCACTATTTGAAGGGAAACAACCTGGTCCCAGCACCCAGTGCTGGGCAAGGGAAATGGGGCCAGGTCCCTCACAAACCATCCCCAAATATCCTGGCTCCTGGCCTGGCTCACAGCCTCTGGTTCCAGGGGAAAAAACCCATCAAAAGACTGGCTGGCAGTCTGGGCAATATGGACATCTTTGAACCTCCAAAGTGTATTCTTCAAGGAAACCTCATCTTCAGCCTGTACTGCAAATAAAACATTGGAAAAGCAAAATTATTTGTTGCACCTGGATGTCACTTTCAGTCTGCCCTGGTTTGACAAAATCTAAATGCTCCATCTCTGACTTTATGTACCATTGTCTGCTACTGAATAGCTGCAACATAAAATGACTTCATTTCCTTCTGACTCTGATAGGGTCACGTCATTCTGATAAAGTCAAAACACTCCATCTTCTGCAGGGCACTCATGCTCTAGAAAGCTTCTGACAAAACCCTGCTCTCCACTGCACAGGAATCCAATCTCCAAACTTCTGGCCAGCTGTGATAATCATAAACAAGCCAGGACCTGACATTTAACATCCTTAATAGAGGGGGATCTCTCTTGTTAAATGCATCACTAAATTGGATTTACTGAACAATCATCCCACTGACAGCCTCCACATGTGCCAGCACAGCTTCCCAGGACTCTGCTGCAGATCTGGGTTACCTTTGGCCAACAACACAGATTTGCAAAATCAGAGAGAAGCTTCAGCTGAGAAGGACCCTGGAGATCCTCTTGGCCAACCTTGTGTTGAAAGCAGGGCCTGAGATGAGGTTATCCACAGCCCTGGCAAGCCAAGTTCTTGAATATCTACAGCCAGGAAGATTCCACTGCTTCTCCAGGCAGTTTATCCCAGTGTCCAAGTGGTCCCAAAGTGAAGAAATTACTTCCAAAATTGAGCTAGAAATACCCTGAAGCAACTTGTACCTGTTCCCCTTGTTCTCTCAGCACTGTCTCCATCTTCTGTCTCCCCTAGGAGCCTTACAGAAAAGCTGGCTAACAGGTAAATCTGATAAAAGGGGACAAAAAAGAAGACTCACTCCACAGAATCTGGTGCATTTAAGGTGCTTGTAACATTCATGGCACCCAAAGCTCAGAAGTGGAGATTTCCACAGGTGCAGCAGTGACATCCTTCCAAGGACAAACTGCTGGGGGTACCTCATGCTTCATCCCAACAAACTTATTACATTTACTGTGGAGAAGTCAATGATTCTTTTCTAATTATTAGATCAAATTATGCAGCTACAGAACTTCCTGCTTACAGAATGGACAGATGACCTTTCAAAAACAGGTGTTGGTTGGCTTTTTTTCCCCTTTCTATGGCTCGGTTATTTTTTATTTTATGAATGGCAACTATTTACTTTTTTGGTTTTCCCCTCAAGTATGTTTAGCTGCTCTAAAAAAAGGTAAATAAAGCTAAAGCATATTAACATGTTAAAGTTCCTAGGACTTGTCTTCTGACAATTCTTTGCTTTTCCTAAACAGACACTTAAAATTCCTTGGACTACAGAAAAATATCTAAAACTCATCACTGGTATTAACCTTCTCTTGGTTTAATTTATCACTTTGAGATCACTGAACCTTTCACTAAAATGATGCTCTCTAAACCTCAGGGCTCTGTGGTGCTTTTTTTCTCAAGGGTTAGACATGAAAACTGTTACACTGTGCACACAGCTTTGCTCTTCCTGCTTCCAGAAATAAAAAGGTCTATTTATTTGTCTTTAGACAAATTTGAAACTCATAACACAGCTGAACTCTTACTTTTGTAGAGGTAAAATGAACCAGATATTGGATGGTATCAACATCAACAGAAAAAAAGAACCAGCTATGTTCTTATCTGCTGCATACAGCCTGTGCCAATTGGTATATTAGAGAAAAAACTGCAGTCTTGCCTGATATATATCACCCCTGCTACCTGCTAAATCACAGAAAAAAAGTGGAAACCCTTCAAAACAGTCAATACGAACTTGTTTATGGATTTGAGCTGTAACAAACCTCATTTCTAGATTATTTTCCCATGTATTTATTCAAATCCATACCTAGAGGGACGAGAAACAAGGAGGAGCTGAAGGGAACTGATTACACACAGAACACACCCCTCATTATCCACATCAATATATAATATTTTATAATATACTTCCTGACAAAATGCACTCTGCATTACTGCTCCCATTAATGGCAACTTTATTTTCAGATGAGATCCAATCCCAAATCCTCAGCCCTTCTACTCATGAACAATCCAGAGGTAGGATTTCCCCTTTGAACAAACTTCAGTGCCAGGTTTTATTTTCTGCTGCCTACTTTCCTCTTGCAACTCCACACACAGAGGATATTCTGCTTCTCCCCCCAAAACTGAGGCTTGTGCCCTGCTCTAGAGCCAGGGTTTCCACAGAAGGAAATCAGTCAGTGGGCAGTGGAGAAGAAAGTCTTCATATGTCAGGAAAAATAAAACTTAATCCAGGGATTACAGTATAAAATCAGGAAAATGGCATAACAGACTTCAGATAACACTTGTGGAACTGTGGAATACCTCCAAGGTGCAACTCTAACTCTCTGAGAGCTAAAAAAATGAGCACAGAAAATCCAAATCACCTGCTTGAAACAAAATCAGGGCAACAAATAACTTTACACTAATTAACAGCTCCTTTCCACATTTCTGCATGTTTTAATCCCGTTAAAAGGTGTCAAAGTAGTAGAGATGCACCTAAACCCATTTCAATACAAGCAGAACAAGATTCAAGATCTTTTGAGAGCCTCTAAAATCATCTTAAAACCAGCCATGTGTCATTACAAAGATTGTGGTCTGTGTCACAGTAGCCACCGTTGCTGCTAACAGGAACAGAGGTTGTGGGGAAAGGGAACTTTGGTTTCCAGTGAAGTCAGTGGGAATTTGCCAATCAGATAATTCTTAATTGAAAACCACCAGTTTTTAACAGGAACTTTTTCTGAAAGTTTCTTAGGGTTGGCATGGGATTTTCAGTGAGAGTAGGAAGAGGCAAAAAAGGAACCAAGGAACAGTTTGGTGTCTGGAGCACTTCCACAGCCCCTCTCAGGCTAACCTGCAGCAATGTGACCATAAAGTTCCTATTTCTGCCTCAAGCTCTTTTGGGGTGTCTTCCTCCTGTTTCCAAGTTAAAAAAAAAAAAAAACAACAAAACAACAGAAAACTTTCAACTCTTGCCATGATGTATCTTTCCATATGTTATGATTTTTTTTTAAATCTCCCATGCAAGCAGTCCTCCAGCCTCTCAGAAACCTCACTAATTAAAGGATACAGCCCAAATAAGAAGAGAACCTACTTTGGGTCTACATTATGAACACTTCAAGCCATTTTCCCCCCCAGACTGTACATATGTTTACTCAAATAACCCATGCTATTCATGAGTAGACATTTTACAAGACAGAGGCAAAAGCATTATTCCTGAAAGAATTGCATTGTAATATAGGATCTGTGATAAGGTCTAAAGGAAGCTTTTCTGGACGAGTTCCACCACTTGATGTTCAGGAAACCATTTTGTATGACACAAAGGATTAGGAAAAATAAGCTGCATGACATTTATTTTGTAATTTTAACATTAATATCTGTAGAAACATTTTATTGTCAGTACAAAAGTTAACAGATTTTAATACTTATTTTACCCAATTAAAAATTATTTTAAAAAAAACAAAAACAAAAAAACCAAAACAAACACACCACCACATAAACCAGTGAAATTTGCATTCATATTCCATGGCCATATCAATGTGAATGTTCTGAAAGTAAAAATACAAGACTCTGTAAAAAAAAAAGATACAAACAGTGATATTCTAGCAGAGGCCAGTGCTACACCTACTGTTATGGAATGGTTCAGAAGGAAATACTGGAGTCAGCATGAATTAATCCCCTAAAAAGAGGCTGATATTCCTATGGCAAGTTGTCATTATAAACAACTTCTCTCTTTTTAACTTAAGTTACAATAGAGGGATAAAGGCAAAAGATCCAGGCCAAAAGGTCTGGAACCTATTATCCAACTGAGGCAAGAGAATTGTAGATAATTTGATGCATGTGCAACTCAGGGTAGAAGCTCAGCTCCTTTTAGAGCAGTTCTGCTGTGGTTATAGACCAACTCGTGTCTTTCCTTACTTTAAGAACCTTCGTCAAAATGTTATTTTCTTTTTGGAGTGGAATAACTCTGCTTTTTGGACCTTATAAGAAAAAGTATTTCTCGCTAAAGGATTTGGTTTTGATAAGGATAATCATCTGACACTGCAGTTTTTAAACACAAATAAATCAAAAGTTTAATTCCCCCAAATTAGTTATATACTGTAAATATTTATTTTCTTAAAGATCTGAAAACTAGTAAAGTCTGAGCAATATATCTACTAGTCCTCTGTGCTGCCTGCATAGAAATGCCATTTAAATTACAAAAACACAACAACCCTATAAACGATTAACTGTTTTGTACATTACCAATTAGTTAATAAATTAATGATATACCATTTTCCCTGAAAGCAAAGTATTTTCCACCTTTGGATGGTGAAAATTAAGAAATTCTGTGTAAGAACAGCATTTAGCAAATAGCTGTTAAAAAAGAGACTAATTTGCTAGGTGGATTGGGACATCCATTTTTTTTTAAATCAATACAAAAAATAATTCATTGTAAATATATATAATATATATTTATACATATTTTTGAATATATTTACATACATCCAGCACCTATATACTGCATTTGTGCTCTGTAAGTGTGTGCCAACATATATTTTCTCCAAATATTACAAAATAAACAAGAAAGGCAGACCCAGAGTTTGCCTCAAGTCCAACTGGTCCATTGTACAAACAAAGTCTGTCGCAGCTCACAGGAAGCCAGAAAATTGATAGCAATGGGTATCTAGACACAGCTCATAAACATTCTCCTTTCTGGGGAACATCTGAAAGCTGCAGGTGATGAGAATCTTCCCGTAGCTTCTGCCCGCTTTCCTCCAAACCGGCTTTTTTTTTCCCGTTTTCTCCTTTCCTTCCCCCCATATTGCCTATGTACAAGCAGACACACGAAGGTCCTGGAGGAAAGCCTTTGCTTGGCATACTGTAGGTAGCTTGGTGTTGTTGCCTCTTTGCTCTTTTTGTTCATGTTTTCACGCTCCCGTTCATGTGCTGGTACTTGGGGAGACAAGGTTCGTAAGGCATCGGGTCTGGGGAGAACACGGAGTCGTCCCCCGAGGAACACGAGCTCCTCGTGTCGGGGTAGCTGGGTGAATACTGTTCCAGAGGTCCACTGAGGTCCAGATACTCCTGTGGCAAGAGGAACAAAACCTGGGTTTAGCCAGTGAAGAGAACTGACAGCAACGCGTCACCGCCGCTCGGATTTCGGGAAAGCGCGGTTTGGAAAGGACGCTCCCTTCTGCGACTCGACAGCATCCAGAACTGCCTCGCTGCTTAAATACCTCATAAAACAAGGAGCTCGACTAGGGAAAGAAAAACCAAGCCAATGACACGGTATTTTCTGAAGTCCAACATCACCAGCATTAGCTGTGTCAGTGGGAATAAACATGGCAACCACATCAAAAGAGGGCTTTTCACTCGCAATGATAAAAATGAAATTTCATCCTAAATAGAACCATTTTTCTTTAGCACATGGTAGTGATTTGGAGAGGGAAAAGCGCTTCCAACTTTGTATTCCTTTGGTCACTTTGAATCTCTGTTTTATATTCTGTGATATTAAATTTGTGTTTCAACATGCAGTGGCATACGTGCAAAAAAGATCTGAAAGAAAAACAAAATCAAATTCACACGATTTGGGTTTTTTACACTACATATTTGTGTGTTGCGTGTCCCAGAGTAGCCATGACCAAAGCAGTCATTAAAAAAGGAAATATCATCTGCTGAGTCCAAGTTTTGGGTTAAGGCTCTTTTGCTAGAAACAACAGTTTTGGCAAGAGAATAAAGTTATTTTTCCCCTTGAAACGTTCCTTCTCTTTCAACTTCTAAAGGCAGCTGCATTCATTTAAATGCAATCTCTTCATTTGCTAAACCACAAGTTATGATCGTACTGATGAGACGAGTCTTCCACCTCAGTCAGTATTTTATGCTGCTGTGCTTAGGCTTGGGGTAATTTAGTCCTTTGGCTAACGTTTCTTTTTAAAGTCAGAGATTCAGTCATTACCATGTTATAGTTACAAAATGGTCACCATTTTAAAAGGAGGGTGTGGTATGCAAGTTTTAAAATGTTGGAAAATTCAATACAGAGCAAAAGGAGGGAGTTTGGATCCATTGATCACTGACTATGCGGCTGCCCAGGCTCTTGAAAAATCCACAAGGGCAGTCCTGATACTTATGGCTTAGCAAATCAGCCCTACATGAGCAGAAATAATCAGACATTTGTTAAACAGACAGAAGAAGAAAGGATGCCAGTCTTTGAAGAAACAGGGCTTTCCCAGGGGCTGTCAGACATGGCTCATCATATCAGAAGGCTTGATGTAACTCAGAGATGAATTGTGTATTGGAGATAGGATCCAGTGTCAATAGCTAGAGTCACACCAAGGGGCACAAGAACCAACACCAGGCTGGTTCCTGGTGTTGGCAAAGCAACACAGCCACGAGGCTGACTCCTGGTGACTTCTGCTCAAGGGGGTCACAGAAACACGGGAGTCTTTTTGGGGAAAAAAAGTCCCAGCAAGAAAACACATTAAAAACCCAACAAGCGATGATTCAACATGGAAAAGAGCAAGATGTTACAATTTAAGCAGAAATCATTACTTGCACTAGAGCAGAAGAAATTATTGGCGAACTGAGCAAACTGAGTTGTTGGGTAAACCAGACTGAGCCTGGGCCAACTGTGTGATTCTGGGGGAAAGGGAGAGTGGGGAGAGGATAAGCAGCAGTGAGCCTGGAGGCCCTGCACTTCAGGAAAACTGTGCAGATCGCACAGAACCAGAGCTCTCCAAAGCTGTGGAGGAAAACGGGACAGGCTGGAGCTCTCAGGAGACACCGGGATGACAACAAGCGTTCAGGAACATGAAACGTGCTGCGAAGACAAGTGGAATGATTTGCTTTCTATGTCCAGGGTAAAGAGGACAAAGGCAATATCTGATGTTGAAAGATTAGAGATTAGGAAAACAAAGCAACAGGCTGTCAAGAGGCGATGCCGAAATACAGCAGTGGAGATCTGCAAGGACAAGTTACATAAACATCTGTCAGGAATGACAAACGTATAGCAGGCCCTGCCATAGGCCCATCAGATGGACTGGATGTGTTCCTAAGCTTTTCCCAGACGTTTTCCTATGATTCTAGTCGAAAGTAATTTACATAACCCTAAAGGCCTTTTCAGGTTAACTTTGAGATCATTCCAGGTCTGTGAGCAGTACAGAGTTGGGAAGGCTCAACGGTTAAACACACACAAAAAAGAAAGCAGTATCCTTTCCCAGGCTTGGAATTGCAGCCCAGAACCTCCCCCTTGAATGTGCAAACACACATCCAGTCCAAGCCACCCAGCACTCCGCAGTGGCAGCCAGCCCACCTCCAACTGGTCTTGTGAAATCATGTAAGAATTAGGCAGGAAAAGATGCAGGCAGGACTGGATGAGGTGAAAATGGTAACAGGACACAGAGCTACATCCATGACTCCATAGGGAGAGAACATTCCAGCCCTGAAGGTGCCACTTTTTAAGAGTAAGCCCTAAAAACAGAACCCAGATCAATTTACAATTTTGCTACTGAAGCCAAAGAATCTTTTTCAACCAGATCTACCGGGCAAAAGATGATCATAAAAAAATGCCATCCCTTTACTCAGGTTCTCCTGTCATCTCCATTGTGAAAAAGCTTCCCCAAAGCTGCTGCATAATCCATTTTTTATTTCTCCCACAATTCTAAAAAATTAGAACATAATGTTGAGGAACCATATAGAGTGATTCTTTTTTTTTCCTACAAAGAAGCAATTACAAATACAAAAATCTTGTTTTGAAATGGTCAAATAAAGCCATTGCAACTTTCCTGCATAGCTGCTTTGTTCTTTTTTTGCTCCTGTTAAACATTTCATTTTGCAGAAGTAAGAGGAGTTTGTAGAATATTTCTGGGCCACCAAGTATTTTCTCTCAAAAGAAACTTCCACCAAAAGAATCAACATTTCCATCACTTGTGATTTTCCTCAAAGGTGCACGTGGTTCAGTGATAAGAGGACTGATTCCTGTGTGAATACCCTAATCAGTGTGTTCCTTGCTAAAACTAATAATATCTCAGACCTCTGATAGAATGCTCTTCAAATAAAACCTTTCTGCATTCACACACCCCAACCTGAAGCAGTGCTAGGCAGGACCTTTGGATAATTGGATGGCTGTTTGCACATCCCCCGTGGGTCCTCGTTCCCTCCACAGAGCTATTTCAGTGAACCTAATTCACTCTCAGACACATCATCTGAAATCTGCCAGTGACGGTTTCTCCTCTTCTGACCTACATAGCCTGGCAGGGAATCAAACTGAGCCAGCAAATGAGAACCACCACGAACTCCACATCCCTCCCTCACCTGCAGTTCCTGCTGAAACACAAACACCACACCTCAACCTGCCACATGCAGCCCCTCGACACTAAAAACACCCAGAGATGCGGCGAGAAAACGACAAAAACTCCTCAAAGGTGTGTTTCTCTTTTGTTACATAATCCCAGGCATAATGGCAAGAGAGGGAGCATTTCATAGGATACACAGCTGCATGTAACCTCGGAGGACAATGACAAACAGAACAAGAAGTGAACTTGAGCAGGATTTCATAATTGAATAAATTCCATCTGTCTCCTGAACCATTTTTCCCGATCAGCAGCTTATGGGGGGAGACAATTTACCTACCTCATTAGTTGTGAGAGTGAGAATCCGATCCAAGTCCTCCACCAACTGTTTGAAAGTGGGTCTGTGAGAAGGCACAGCATGCCAGCAATCTCTCATCATCATATAGCTGGAAGAAACACACATTTGCTTGGCTTAATTAAAATCACACCTCCTCCTCACAGACCTTTTCTTGCCCAGTCAGTGCTGCCCTTCACAGGGAAAGCAGTGAGCACACACAGCCCTGCTCATGGACCCCTGAACCCCCAAACCTGGGAAGCACTCCCTCCCCTCTGAGGGGCTTTCTACTCCTGCCTCTCCCTTGCTCAGTGTCTAAATTACCTTCTTCTGGGACCAGTTCGGTGGCCCAGCAACTTTAAAGGTATTAAATTACAATATTTTTTGCATGTCAGGGATTGCAGTCTTTGAGAAGGAATTAAAATGCAAAAAAATTTTGGATATAGTTAAGGTCTGTATTGAACTATCTGAAATCACACTCCCCACATCACCAGGAGGTAATGCTGTGTTAACACAGAAGTTCTCGGATGTATTTTGTTGTGTACAAAAAGAAGCCTGATGTACCTCACATTTGATTAGTGGTATGTGCAACGTATATGAATTTCCATGTTTGTAACATTAAAATCAAACAAATATGGGTGTAAAAACACTGACAGAGACTGGCCTGTAGATGATTTCTTCTTTCTGCAATAGGATCACAGCACAGCAGGCTGTGCAAAGAGGTGTCCTCTGCCAAACGTCTCCTGGAACCCTTCCCATAACCTTTTCCTTACACAATTATACCCTCACAAATATCCACAATCTTAGAGTTGAGCACTTCTGAAAGCATTTGGTTCTTCTGGGGGCAGCATTAAACACGTGAATTCAGTCCAGCTGTGCCCCTCAGCCCTGGCACAGCAAACCAGGGTCCTTACAGTTCGTTGGTGCAGTTGGCAGGTTTATCCATCCGGTGCCCTTCTTTAAGCAGCTTAAAAAGTTCCTCCACTGGGATTCCTGGGTAGGGCGACCCTCCTAAGGTGAAGATCTCCCACATTAACACACCAAATGACCAACTGCAAATCCAAAAGAAAACTGCATTAGTAGCAGCCTGGCTGCTGGAAACAGAGAATCCCATCCCTCCCAGCGGTGTTCAAACCAGCCTCTGCCCAGGGATCTGGGAAGTGCATCAGATGTTTGGACAGCATTTAGGATGGGGACTGAGCCCAGGATGTTCCCAAATACCCCTTTTCCTCTGTCTGGTGTGCTCTGAGCACCAGGGGACTACTGCCCAGCACTGCATCTTCACAGCTTAATGACTTACAGAGCGCTCACAGCTCAGCTGGGGCGCAATTATGTGGCAGGATATTTTGGAAAAAGCAGACTGTTCAAAACAAAAATACTTTGTGTCACCCTGCTTTTCTTTTTTTTTTTTTTTTTTTTCTTTTTTTCTCTTTTGTCGCTAACTTCTGCTAGGAAATGAAGTGGGATAATTTTTAAGCCAGTTTTCCTGCCTCATCCTGCCTGGCTGGCAAGCTGGGGCTCTCTGGCAGGCAGCTCTGCCAGGTGAGCACCAGCACAGAGCCTGCACTGGCTCCCCAGCTCCTCTGCAGCTCCCCCAGCTTTGCAGCACAGAATTTTAGTAAACTGTTTGCACAAACTTACAATAATATTATCTTTAGCCATCTTCAAAGCCACCATGGGGCCAAGAGTCTCCAAGTCCCAGCACTGAAATCCTTGTGCTCCTTGGCTGCTGAGGAGCTCAGTCCTCTCAGACCCGAGCCAGTGAAGTGGTTTACTTCACGTTCACTTAAATATTTTGCCAAGATGTTATTTTAAAATACAGGTTGGATCCACCCTTAACCTGTGTATATCATTTCCTTTATAAATGATGTAGAGATTGAAGGAAACGCCTCAGTAAATGATTTTCTTAAGGAGAGAACAGCTTGGAAACTGTACCCAGGTTAAAGAAAGAGGAGATACTTCTTTTCTCCATGCTGCCCTTTTCCTTTTAAAGCCTGCACTGACTTGCATAACCTTTTGCACCTCTGCTGGGAAGCATCCAGCCCTTTACAGCTAACAGCTTTTCTTGGAGAAATAAAAACCAGGATCTTCATCTGTGTTGCATAAGAAATACACATCTACTTCAAGCAATGCACACAGAACTGTAATAGGAAGCAGAATAAACCCTGAGCAGTTGCATCAGCCAGTGGCTCTGTGCACACATTAAAAGATTTTTGAAGTGTCAGAGTCCAATGATTTCCTATTACATGTGAGGTACTGCTGGGAAGCAACACCACTTTTGAAAATCAGAGAAAACTTTTCCAGCATACCCAGCCTATGTTTTACTGCACCGAATCTTAGCGCAGATTTTTACAAGAAGTTTTCAGGAACTTTCTTTTTTTTTCCTTTCTTTTCTTTTCTCCCTTTTTTTTTTCCAAAAAAAAAAACCTGAAGGAAGTCCAGAGTATGTCAAAAGGCAAGCAAATTAGACTCTTTGTAGCTGCACATCCGTAAATAAGTTCAAGGGGGGAAACTTCCGCAGTGACAGAAGGAGGTTAGCATTTTCCACCTTTCATGTGCTTTGAAGCTGGGCAGATTAGTAACAGAGCACTGGTTAGCAGTCTACCATAAAATCCTCACTTTCTAAGGGCAAGTCCTGTTCCATCTATTAATATGTGAAACAGAATGAAAACTCTTAAAGGTAAAGGACAACAGCGAAACACATATGAAATACCCCAAAATTTAACAAACACAAAGCAAAACAACCCCCTCCCTCCCACCCCCAAAAGCCCACTGACATCAGGCCACTTACACATCACTTTGATGTGTGTAAACTCTGTCAAACAGAGCTTCTGGAGCCATCCACTTTACTGGAAGCCGTCCCTGTGAGTTTGGAGGGGAAAGAAATTAAAATGGCAGCAATTTCCAGGATGATTTCTCTAAGAGCTGTCTGCTAATGCAAACCAGCACATAATTTAACATTTTCAGTGAGAAAACTGAAGTTGGGCTAAAGTACTGTTATAAAAATGGATATAAGCATTGAAGATACAATTAAGAGCATTGAGACTTCCCAAAAATTTCCCAGACTGCTTGCTAGGAGAATGATGGATAAGCAGATCAAAATCCAAAGTATCATTCTGCTACAGCTCTTTAAAGACAAAGAAACCCCACAATTAATAAACTTCTGAAAAACAGGCCTGCCTGCAAAAATGAATTGAACACTAAACCCAAGAATTTTGTTTTCCTGTCCCTTTTGCAGTGACCCAAAGCTCTCAGTCAAGAGCTGCCTGTGTTACACACAGAGCTCAGGAATTGCACAGAGTCTGAAATGAAGAAGGTTCAATCCCCTCCAGTGCTGCTGTACATGGTGGTTCTGGCTTTTGGAAGTAGGCAGATATTACCATTAGAATGCCACTAATCACTTAGTGATTTTCATAAATAAGCCACTTAACGTGATTGTTAATAAGAGGTCATATTTATGCAAATAAAACCCCTAGAACTCAATGAGATCTGCAGAGTTCCCATCAAAACCCAAGTGCAGCTCAGGAGGACCTTAAGAGATCCCCTGAGGAGGTGCAAGGAGTTCAAACCAGGTATCAATGCTACATCCCAAATGCTTCATCTTCTTGATAAACCAAATGGTTTATCTTCTTGATTTAGTACAGGCTAAACAGCAAAACAGTGACAGTGTGGGGAGTACAAGTAAGTTTTCTCTGTCTCTAGCCCTACTTTGAGATCACCACCACAAAATCTAAGTACAGGCACAGGCAGAAGGCTGGATGTGACAACATCACAAGTAAACAGAATTTTTATCATGGTTGTTGCTGGCATTGCTTGTACAGCATATTTCAAGATCCTAGGCTGGGTGCTAAACCAGCTGGGATCAACAGGAATATTTCCACTTATTACAAGACTGGAGTCAGGGACAAAATAAAAAAAAAAAAGTTCTTGTATTTCAGCATTTCTTATCATCCAATATGAAGTCTCTTTGCTTATCTTTTTAACTAATTGCCACTGTAAGAGGAGACAGAAATGCTCGTGCCCTTGATTTTTCGTCTGGGATGAAAAGTGAGGCTGACGTACAAGAAGCCCATTAAGCTTACAAACATAGTTCTGAAAAGAATCACTGAAAGAAACACTTGTTTCCAGAGATTAGAAAACCATCCACTTACATTAGTAGTCTTTTTATAATAATCTATATTGTTGATGTCTCTGGCTAAACCAAAGTCTGCTATTTTCATGACATTGTTTTCGGTTACCAAAACATTTCTTGCGGCCAAGTCTCGATGGATGCACTGGAAACAAAAAAGAAGAAAAAAACAGCCCACTGAAATAAACTGCTGCAAAAGTGGAAGTGCTTCAACACAACTAAATCTCCTTTATAGATTTTAACCTGAATGACCAGGTGGGAAAGCCATATATTCACCACAAGCCTGTGAAATATGATTTTCTTAATTATTGCAATCCATCCCCTCTGCTGGTGTTTCCAAGCTGAACAATGGCCCTAAGAAGTATCTTAGAAAGTCCTGGTCTGCTTAAATCTTGTATTTTTGTTAAGGCTAAAAGCTGGTTGGTGACCCAAGTTGTGCCAAGTATTTTATTTTGTGATCTACTCTCTGTTACATGTGCCCAGGTACAGGTATTACAGTTTTGTCAGAAATACTGTTAATGAACATTTTTATTGTGTTGCTTCTCTTAAATTATATTGTCTCATCAGAGATATAGCCTGACAGCCAGTCTGAATCAGTACAACTGGTTTTAATAGTAAAGATATTAATATAATTGTCAACAGGATGTCTAGGGTGTGCATAGTTACTTCACTCCACAAGACTATAAAAATGCAATTATGAAAAAAAAACCCAAACAAACAAAAAAAACAAAACCAAAAACAAAAACCCAAACAATCAGGGTTTGACTATTTGTTTTTAAGACAGCTTTGACACTGAAACTAAACCTATTACTTCCTGAGAGAAGTTTCCTTCATGTCAACATTATCCTGACACTGAGACACTCTGACTGCTCTGGGTACTATTCCTGTGTTCAAGTAGCTTTTTTAGGGTTGATACAGGGTGGCAATGGAGGCATGGTAAGAAACATTGCATTTTGAATCCCAGGAAGATATTTCATTTATTTTCAACTTTAATATGTTTTTCCCCTGATTAATTTTGGATAATTCTTGACATTGGATGTTTTATGTGCGTAGACACATTACAAAAAGCTGTACAACAACCAGGGCTTTTTTCTTGCTCTTTAACTTGCCCCAGCAAAATGCTGAGATCTCT
This sequence comes from Sitta carolinensis, assembly GCA_032173965.1. Lineage (NCBI taxonomy): Eukaryota > Metazoa > Chordata > Aves > Passeriformes > Sittidae > Sitta > Sitta carolinensis. The sequence goes on from CM063287.1 coordinate 30,693,596, forward strand.
TACCCACATGGGCAAAATGAGGTTTCTGCTCCTCACTGGGTTAGCCATGGGGAACTGGCAGGAAAAACTTGCTCCAGCAATGCCTTCATGAGCACAGGACCAGACAACAGTGCATGATTTCAGCATCCCATCAGTCCTCTAACTCAGCATCAGCAGTGCTCTGGTGGCAGAAGCTTCCTACTTTCAAAAAGCATCCATCCCACTTTGGAAATGGGATACTGTTTCTAAGGACAACTGCTTGTAAGGCAAAAAGCTCTTGAGAGGCAAAGGCTTGGTGAACAAACATCACCTCTGCCATTCTCTGTACTCTCAGTGAGCCCCTTACTGGATTGAAATAACAGGAACACTGCCCTTCTCCCAGCTCATGCATGATGGGAACACCATGAGAGGAGCAGCTCCCTTATTATTCCAGCCCAGTACATGGATCCCTAAGGGGAGGAGAAAGGGTGAAATACATCCAGAAGTGGTGGGATATCTGGAGCACTGGAAGGCACAGCTCTACTCTGTGCTGCCCCTGCTCTCCATCTGCCTTGGGCAATGCCTCTCAGTCTGTCCAGCTCAGCACAGCACCTCTCAAGTGCTTTTGCAAACAAAAAAGGCTGCAGTGGTTCTTGGGAGTGTCCTGCAGCAGCACTTCAGAGCTCCTCAGGAGGACACTTGCTCTCAGTCTTGAGAGTCGATGAAAAGATTTGTGTTTTCCTTTCACATCAGCTCTATTTTCTTGGGACGTGGCTCACTGCCAGGCAGGAGTTGCATTAATCTCAGAAAGAGATATCCTGAGGTGTGTCACCTAATCAATACCCCTGCTTTCCTCCATTAGAAGAGTTTTGCTTTGCTGTCACACACGTCACCCCGCCGACCCTGCTGTGCTAAGATTTACTGTTCCAAAACAAAAGAATAAAAGCAAAATTAAACCTGGATTCCCTCTCTTCCCCAACCTCTACAAGTGCAGAAAAAACAATAACAAAATCATGACTCCACACAACAGGAATGGAGAGTTACACTCAGCCTTGGTCTTTGGTTAAAAACAGCTCCATACTTGGGAATGGACCTGACTGGAAATCTGTATAAATCCCACTAACCACTCCACACCCTGCAGGAAGCACTTATCATTGGTATCTGCTGCTCTGGTTTGGCCTTTGGGTCCAAACATCACCCAGGGTACCCAGGATTGCTCATCCACTAAGCCACAGTATGTTTACAGAGTTAGTTATACCGGGTTATTTAAGGTTTTCTAACTATAATTTAATCAAAATGCTGGTTAAAAAGAAACGTTTGAAATCAGGTTTTATAAATAAGTGTCTGGGGTCATGACAGGATAAATAAATTCTTTCAAGAAGCTCACTCTCCTAAAAAACACCAGTTTTAAGTAAAGTGCGTAATTTAAGTGACTAATACACTCCACTTATTTTTGCCTTTTCAGCCCACTCTTTTTGCCCTGGTGTCCTGGGTCCTCTCAACCCTGCCTGTTGTTTCGGGCACTGAATTGATTTGTTTTACATCACAATGTGAAAGGATTTGGTTGGTCTGACTGGAAGCAGAAGGCAAACAGAGCCTGCTGCCTCATGGGTGGAGTGGTGTGACTTGTGTAATCCAGTGACCACCTGTGCTGACGGATTCCAACTGCAGATACGTGCACAGTATTTACTTTAAATGATCCACACCGGGCCTCACTGCAGCAATATTGCTAAACAAAAATGAGAAACCTTTCAAGTGTATGAATTTTCCCTGCAGGGCCGTGGGTTCCACAACCTGTTTGGGGCAGCTCCTTCTCCCAGCAAATTCTCGAACACCAACGAGACGACGACAACATCAAGGTGGGAAAAAAGAAAAAAAAGCACTTGTGTTTGCTGAGTTCCACCTACTTTTTGGGAAGCCAGGTACTCCATGCCTCGTGCCAGCTGGTAGGTGCAGGACACCAGGTCCTTGAATGTCATCTGCTCCTCGGGCACCCTGTTGATGTCGAAGGAGTACTCCATGCCGGGCGGGCGGCGCGCTCGCAGGTACTCCCGCAGGTTCCCCTTGGAAGCATATTCCACTATCACATACAAAGGACCTTGGGATGGAAAGAACCATGGGAAAAGCAGGGTCAGGCACCAGGGGAAAAGTTTTTTTTATATAAAAAAGCTTTTAGTGCACTGTAATAGATTAAGTGAGTCAATAAAACGGAAAAGCAGTACGCACCGCTTTTTTAAAAAAAAAAAAAAAATGTTTGGATATGGGGAAGTGACTGCCTAAAGCTCCACAGCAGGAGTGGCACAGCCACAATTATTGCCTTGAAGTACCTTAACCCTGCCCCAGTGCCTGCTCATTTCAGACTGTGTACTGAAAAACAAATAATTCCAATCAAAAAACTACCCTGATATCTCCAAAGTTGTTAATTTTCTTTTTAATTTCCAGAGTATCATACCATTCTGCATCACTTTGTGTGGTGCAATTAGCTTTTCCAGAAGTAAAAGTGCTCATTTCAAATTTGTGGGGTGCAAGTTCTCCTAAAGCAGGGCTGACAATTCAGAACAGCGGACCTGGGTAAAGGCCCTGTAAAAGGTCATTTGTTCCTTACAGCAAGGGATTAGAGTTTTCATATGATATAGGACCCTTTCTCATATTAAGGCTGCAACTATAATGAGAAACAGAAGTTAAAATATTGCTGTTAAGCTAAAGAAATACCTAAAAATCCTATCACGGCATGACTGCTTCCTTAAAACCTCCTGAAAAATTATGATTAATGAGACTTTCGCAGACCTGTTGGAAAGCCTTGGTTTACTTTCTTTTCTCTACTCACCATCCTGGGTACAGGCACCAAGAAGATTGATGATATTTTTATGCTTCCCAATCATCTTCATCATCTCCATCTCTGACACCAGGTCAGACAGGTCTTTTTCTGTGGCATCATCTGTAGAAGACACAGGTTCAGTTCATATATTTTAATGTGCCAGCCTCAGCTTCAGTAAGGCTCACCAGTTGGTGTAAAATGTGTGCCTCAAAATACAGAATATGGGATTTGTTTTCCAGTGTACACTGCACATCATATATTATGTCTAACCAAAAAATAGTCTCAGCCTCTGGTGAAGTGACCAACCCTTCAGTGTTATTATGTAAAGAGGCAGCACAGCAAGATCAGACATAAAAAAGCTGTCCTTAGCTATCAAACCTCCAAGAACACCACCTTTCCTGCAAACTAACCTTCCAATTAAATTCAAAACAAACAGGCACCAACCACCTGGACTGAACGGGCTCAGATCTACACAAGGATAGCCTCTGACATGAAATAAACTGAAAGCAGAGAGACCCACACGATGCTAATACATCTCCTGGCTCCCAAATACTCACTGCTCAAGATAAACAGGCTGTCAAGGGTGCAGATTTACACCCCAAACTGCTGAAGGCTGAGGTCAGCTATGCGCTCTTTGACCCACCCCACAACCATGACAGAGTTCAGATGCCACAAAAGAAAACTCTGGGCTGAGAGCTGCCATATTGCCCCTTCTGATCCCTAATCACCCAATTTTCTTACCTTTCAACATCTTCACTGCCACGGTCACTGCTTCTTTTGGCCTGTCTTTGTCAATCCCCACTGCTTCAGCCATGACCACTTGCCCAAAGCAACCTTCTCCCAGGGGTTTGCCCAGCGTCAGCCTGGAGGTGCAAACAGCAGATTAACACACAGCATCTGGTGGAGGGGTGCAGCCAGTGAAATTCCAGGGCTAAATATAAAAACCTTTCAACAACTTGCTGCAGCATGAGGCGTTTATCATATGGAACCAATAAGGGCCCTGCTGCGAGCCGGGGTGGGTTTGCTTAGGGATGCTGGAGTGAGCATCTCAGAAGGGCACATCAGTCACTAAACCCAGCTTACAAGCTCTCCTCAAGGCTGCACTCGATGGCTTGTGGGGAGACACAGTGTGCAGGGGCAGAGCTTTCAAGAATCCCAGAATCCCCAGGTTGGAAGAGACCTCCAGGATCGTCGAGTCCAACCCAGCCCCAACACCTCAACTCATGGCACTCAGTGCCACAGCCAGGCTGTTTTTAAACACATCCAGGGATGGTGACTCCACCACCTCCCCAGGCAGAACATTCCAGTGCTTTATCACCCTTTCCATGAAAAGCCTCTTCCTGCTGTCCAGCCTGTGTTCCCTCGGTGCAGCTCGAGGCTGAGCCCTCTGGCTGTGTCAGTGCTGCTGCAGACAGAGCCCAGCCCCCCTGAGCACAGCCCCCTCTCAGGAGCTGTAGGGAGTGAGGAGAGCACCCCTGAGGCTCCTTTTCTCCAGGCTGAACCCCCCCAGCTCCCCCTCATGGGGCATCATCAGAGTGTGGCTGGAATTGGGGAGCAGCCAGCAGGAGGCCAGCTTCTCCTGTCACTGTCACACAGCTGACCATCTTTGTTTCCACAGTGACCCCAGGGAGATGAGAGTCAAGTTTCAGCCACAGAAGGTCCAGCACAGTGGCTGTCTCTTGGTTGCAGGCTCTTTGCAGCCACAGAAGTCCTGGCTGAGGGGACCAGAAGGTGCCTCCTGCCCAGAGAGCCCAGGCTCTGCTCAGAGAGGGGAAGCAGAGCCTGGGAAAAACAAACTCGGTTGTAATCACAGCACCAACATCAAACATTAAACCCTCCTAAAAGGAGTCACTAAGTGGGCTCTGCAGAATGCATTTTGTGGAGCATATTACTGGTTGCAAAACCTGCTCAGATGTAATAGACACAGACATGTCCATCTCAGCTTCATGAAGAGAAAGAAATGAAATAAAAAAGACACTTGAAAGCCTCTGGGCAAAACCTTTTTGATGCCAGCCTAAGTGCTCAAGGGCCAGAGCCAGGCTACTTTACTTGCAGAGAATACCACGTGATATCCAGCAGCAGTGCTGTGACAGGAATCAGGGAGGATGCTCAGTGAATGTGATGCTGATAATGTTATCCAACACTGGGGCCAGGTTCAGACAAGCATTTTTACGAACAAATTCCTAAGGACTTGACTTTCCATGGCCAACAGGAAGATTTCACAGATATTGCAGATGTAGGGATTGATTAAAATCATGGACACCTGTCTTCCACCATGAAGTACAGGGAGAGGCTGTCATACCATCAGCAGAAATGTTAGGTGAGGGCTAAGTGATGTGAAACCCTGCTTATCTGCTTGGGCACAGGACAGAAGGGAGGTGGCTCATCCCAAGGGCAGCCAGCTCACTGTCACATGTGGGCTCTGCCTCCATGAGGATTCCCTGAGCTGTGCTGGATTGCTTTCTAAAGCAAATGCAAGTTTTTAAAAGGTGCAAAGACCGAAGGGCAGCATATGCTCTGCTGAGGTCACCCTGCGTTTTCTCCAGAACTCAGACTGAATTTAGGGTCTTGGCAGAGAACAAACATTTGCATTGGAAACTGGTTAATTTATGTGCTATTGCCCTGCTTGGACCAAAGTAACAAACCCCTCATTGTGTGCCTGCTGCCCCCCAGCCTAATAAACTGCCTCTAAATAGCCTCCTTTCACTGCAAATCTGCTCCACCTACATTTGTGCTGAACACTGGGTTGAAATGTTTAGCAACTCTAAAATTTTCCGCATTGAGTGTATCCCCCCAGGGCACGGGCTGACAGCAGCACACAGACAGGCCCCACTGCTGGCCAGAATGCTGCAGGTGGCAATTACAGCCTTTTACTCCAGTGGTCAGCTAAACCCATCAAATCATTTCCACAACAGCTATCAGAAGGCTCAGATTTACAGATCATCTATGCAGAAGTTAGAACCCTGAACTTCCAAGGAGAACTGACCATGACAAAAGGTGTTATTTTCTCAGAACCCTGAACTTCCAAGGAGAACTGACCATGACAAAAGGTGTTATTTTCTCAGAACCCTGAACTTCCAAGGAGAACTGGCCATGACAAAAGGTGTTATTTTCTCAGAGCCACCTAAGGACTTCTTAAAGCTGGCATTAATTCTGATAAATAATCATGGGTCTACCTGTGTTAACATTCTCTCTCTTTTACATGTGTTTTTTTTATATTAAGCAATATGGTTACCATGTAAATTAATTATCCAAAAGCTCACTTTGCATGTTAGTCAACAGACTTTGAAGAAAATGTTATGTAGCCACATGAATTTGAATATATCAAAATTCAGTATGCTCTGCTTGAAACCCAACACTTTTAAGCCATAGAAATTGCATATACACACAGTCAGCATGCAAAATGTTCCCCTAAATTAAAAATAATCATCTCCATTAATACATGTCAATACAAACTCAACACCAAATCCTACCCAGAGATATAACAGAAAAGATTGTCCAATAGCATAATTTAGACTTTCTCAATCTCCTACATATTTTACTACCTGTTTTTTTAAATATTAGTCAATTAAGTAGTCAACTAAGAAACGTGGTTGAATGTTCAGAGGTATTACTTGAGGAAATCACCATTGCCCTTCAACAGTGCTTGCATGTGGGCATCTTCCCCATCTAGATCACACCAAATTTTCCTAACTCATTTCCTAACAGAGGAGCTACATTTCAGCAGAAAACCTACAAGAAATCTGAAAATATAATCAGGACTGCAGGAAGAAGGAATTCAGTTTCTATTTAACCAGAGTGATTTCAAACAATTGAATCGAATCTTGATCTTCAGAGCAGCTTCAGGAAACTGAGATTTCTCTCTAAACAAGAGAAACCCTGGGAGATGTGAGGAGAGAAGCTTCCTCCTCCCATGCTGTTTGAGGTTATTCAGGGTGTCAGGGGCAGCAAGCCACGTACTTATCTCTTGGGAACTCCCACTTTGGGTCTTCTGGCAGCTCATACTCCGAGACTCCTGCCAGCATGGGGGCATCAGCAGTGGAGGAGAGGCGGGTGGTGATCCTCACCAGGGGCGTGTTGGAATTCATGGAGGAGCTCGAGTCGGCCGACACCTGCGGTTGCAATGCAAGATGCAACAAGAAAAAAAAACAACATGGAGATGTAATCTTGGCCCAAAATCTGAAAACCACCAGCACCTGATACCAAGCCAGCTCAGAACTATGGTATTGGGAAGCGGCTGAAGCTACAGTCTTGATTCTAGTGCTCTGTTCTCACATTTTGCCTCCCCTGTAAGCACAATACTGACTCTAATGGCTGCTGAGGCTGTCAGTCTGTCCCATAAATCAAAAACCACCTAAGTTTTAAATTTATTCCCTTAGAAGGCAGTTTTGTTATCATATATAATATTATCATATTTTTTTTAATAAACTGGCAGTATTTTCATCACTACCCTCAGATATCTAAGTGGGCAGCTTATACCATGGGCAGAGGTGACCAGTAAGTTCTCTTCTTCCACTCCTAGTTGTCCATGTCACCATGTCTTTTCCCAAATCAGCACACCCAGGCGGGATTCCATCTCCTCTCCCAAGGAAAAGCAACAGCACAAGAGTAAATGTCCTGCAGGGAGGTCTGGATTGGGTATTAAGAATGACTCCTTGAATGGAGGGACTGTCAGGCTGCCCAGGGCAGTGGTGGAGTCACCAACCTCAGAGGGATTTAAAGTATGTGTAGATGTGAAACATGGGACATGGTTTAGTGGTGGCCTTAGCAGGGATTGCATTTGGAATCAATGACCTTAAAGGTCTTTTCCAGCCTATATGATTCTATTGATTTCTATTTTCCAAGTACTCAATACTGAAAGCATCAAAAAGCTATCACAATACTTCAGCTTTCAATTAACTGCATTCTTATCTAAAGACTCTACAGGAAACATGGGGAAGAGATCCTAAAAATAACTCAGTTTTGAAACTGTGGAGTGTGATGGAGCTTCTCATCAGCCCAGATATCTATCTTCCTTAGAGTACCCAAGGTGCTTATTGATAAATGCTTTGATAAAGGAGGCAGCTGCTCCATTCACGTAACAAAACTCGTTTTGGTGTGAATCTTCTATAAGGCTCTTTCCTCAAGCCTGCAAGCAGCAGCCTGGCATCTGCTGACCCCAGAGTCTCAAGTGAATGCTAACACAAAATAGAAATGCCTGTATTGCCAGTCTTCCCCTCCCGAGGGTGAATCCTCCTCCTGCTCTCTTCGTGCCACGATCGCGTCCTGGCCAAGCCCAAAGCTGGCAGCCAGGCTGGGATGAAGGCTGTCACAAAGCCACCTCTGGCACCCATCCTCACACCAGGCAGCAGGAGCCTCTTCTCCTGGACCCAGCTGGGAGCCTGGAGCACCACAGCACCCACACCCTCATCACCTGGACGAGGATCACCTTTGCCACCAGGTGTGCTTATGCAAAACGTCACCAGGCTAGATTCTTAGATTAGAAAAGGAATCTTTCTAAAACCAGAGGTTAAGAGTGGAAAGAAAGGAAGAAAATGTTAAGGACTGCTATAAAAAAAATTAATCTTGGTAACCAGATTTGCAGCTGACAGACCTTCCTGATATCAGGAACAGCTCCTGCATGCAAGATGTGGTGTCCATGGAAAGAGAGAGTGAAATTGCACAAACACAAGGCCACCATTCAAAAAAAAGAAAGGTGGACTGCTTCTGCCCTATTCATCCCACCATGATGAATGTTAATATTTACTTTCAGCAAATATAAGTACCTGGCACATTCCTCTAGGAAAATAAATCCAGTGACCACTTGGGATACAAACAGAAAAGTACTATTAAGGCAGAGCATGGAGCTGTAAATAAATCAGAGAGTGAATGCTGAACGGAGTGCTGAGAGAGATGCTGCCATGCCCAGCCTGCAGAGGGGAACTCACCTGCTGGACCAGGCAGCAGGAGAACCAGGGCTGGAATCTGATCTGATTTATTTTCTCTTTTTTTCCCCCTCATTTTTATTATTTCACTACAGCTTGAAAATGATGCTTCATGAAATGAACCAGCTCAGCACCAAGAAATGTGCAAATCTCCAGTGTGGCAGCTCCTCTGCCCTAACCCTACTTTCCTGAATTCCACTTTCCTGTTATTTCTGCCTTCTGTTTTTTCATCTCTCCCCACAAATCTATCAATACTCTATGACCACCTTCTCTGTATTTCCAAAATCTACTTTACACTCTCCAGCCATTCTACCAAGATCTTTGTTCAAGTCTTGCTTCTTATATTCTTTATTAATTAATATTCCCTTTACTTCCGTGCTTGTCTTTGCCATTACAGCCATTGTTTTCAAGTGACAGAAAGGCATAGAAGTGAAGCTACAAAATTTTGATACCTTAGGCATCAGAAATGGTCCAGAATTTTGGATTCTGGGGTCTTGGTTTGGGGTTATTTTTCATGAATACACTAACTGTACTAGACATTGTCCGGGTCTCTTCCAGAGTTTCATCTTTTCACTAGTTTTCACACTCAGCATTCAGCAGCCTTTGCCTGGTTAAAGCCTAAAAATATAAACTTGCAATACACTGAAATAGTCTGGTGATGCGTTTTAAACACAGAGCTTAAACAGCAATAATGTATAGAAAAAAGCAGATTAAAAGCTCTGCCAGTTTCCCTTTTAACACTACTCCACGTGTTTACTTCACAGCAGAACTGTGTGATGAGCCAGAGATACTGGAGGTAAGCAAAGTGCATTAACATGGACAGAATGATGAGAAATCCAGAGGAACTACTCCGTGTCTGGGAGAAGACAAATGGACTGTACTCCCAGGAATATTCTCCTGATTGATTAACTGGAGCAGCACAAGGAGTTACAGGAGCTCAAGGGCTATAAAAATCTGCTTCAGAAAAGATGAAGCCAACCCAGCCTGTCCTGTGGTTGGGGGAGATTTTCTGTTTTGAAATGGCCTCTCACCTTTCCAGCAATAAGGAAGAATTAACCTTCGATTTCCTCCCTCAAGCATCTCTTTTTCACTGCCTTAGAGCACACTATGAAAGACTGAGGAAAACCCTACCTATTCCAAGGTCAGTAGACATGGTCAGCTTTAATCTACATTTAAGTGGCAGCTTTCTGTAAGATTTTTTTTTTCTTTTTTTCCAGCTTGCCACATGCAGGTCTGTTCTCCAACCCCTCACCATGCAGTTCACCTGATACAGGTGAATTAAACATGGAGGGGGCCCAGTCAGTTTGTTAAGAGAGACCCTGGTTTAAGTGATGACACTGCACTAGGGAGGAGTTTTGGGTGCTTGATTAAAGAAAGAAAGGTGAAAGCCAGCTTGAGCTGAGCAGAGCACTGAAAGAACCATTATGGCACATGTTAACCTCAACAGAAGGCAGAGCTCCACCAGAAAAATTCCTTGTGTGCTTCCTTTGTGCTTTTAACAGGCCAGAAGTGAGAACAGCACCAGCCTCAGACAGACCCTCAGCTCCATACCTGCACTTGAGAAGGAGAAAAGCCCACTGCACCCAAACCTCACACATCAATTATTATGATTATACCCCTATTTTAACAACATTTTCCTCCTCTGGCCAACACACTGGGTTTAATCAGCCCTCAGCTAATGCTCTACAAGCATTTCTAAGCAGCAGAGCATTTTAAACAAACAAATCTTTGCTGGAATCTTTAAATGCCATGTGGCAAAATCAGCTGCAGAGCAGTGTGTAATTGTCTGTAATTGATTATGAAGGGTGTTTTCCTCCACTGATAATTCATACCATGTCCTGGAGCTCAGATCTGTCAGTTCTGGCACTCATGCTGGGACGTTTTAGCAGGCATGCAGTGATTTCCTATAACTGTCAGCCTTTTTGAAGGCTCTGCTGTAAAAGTTCATTTGAAATCATATGCGTATTTGTATATTATAATTAGTAAATAACTCTGTTAGCTGCTGGTAGAAACAGCCCATCTGAGTGACCAGATGCAGGAAAATACAAGGTTAAATGCTCTACACAAAACTGAGTAATCTTAATGTTAAGTACTGACATTTAAAACACATGCACCACCCCTCCATGAGAAGCACTCATTTGGAAACACTTAGACACAAAATAACATCCAGTAAGTACAAGACAAGACAGTGGTTTCCATATAGAAAAATCCAAGCGTAAAGAAAAAAATAAAACAAATATTTAAGGTAAATTCCATTCAACAATATCTTACTGACGGTTGTTCAATAATCTTTGTACTTCATAGTCTATCCCTCTAAAAAAATTATCACTTTACTGCTCAATATTACATGAAATACTACATTACTCTACTTTTTCCTGATCACTTTTTTTTCACATTCCAGCTGTCATCATCATTATGAATTATTGAATTACCATTTTGAACTGTTCTGCTGGATGAGCTCAAGCCTTGCTTTAAACTGATCACTTCATCACAAACACACCCATTATATCTTTATGAAGGATTAGACTCCACAACAACAGCAACAGACATAAATTAATGGGAGTGTATTTTAAACACTAAGCACAAAAAAGATCATTGCTTCCTATTTTAGCCACGCATGTTGAGGGGGTCCAAATTTTACAGATTGGCTGTGACAGCCCTAACAAAAACCTTTAGTGATGACAAACACTTGTACTTGACTTTGAGCAAGTCACAGGAGATGGGACTGTCTTTTTGTCTGCTCCAATTATAATTTACCTGTTAAAATAAAGGTTCTACAAAACACATGTACATCCTATTGAAGGTTATTCTTTACTCTTTTGGTTCGGTGGCCCTGTCACTTAAAGCCTGTCCTGCAAATCAGCTTGTGAGGCTCAATCCACAAATTCTTCATCCCCTCCCTCCCAAGCTGGTACCTCCAACACAGGCCATGGGTAACACTTGAACTGCTTTGATGAGAAGAGGAGCTGCCTTCTTTATTTCCCTGGAAAAACCTGAAAACTGAGATCCTGGTGAGGATGAGGGTTGTAGGGGATGGGAACTGATAATTCCTGACTTCATCCTGACCCTTTCCTACAAATGTAAAAAAACCCCTGTATTTTGGCAGGAAAAAAATGCCTGCATGTGGGGAATGATAAAATCCTGGGGTAGCTCAGGCTAAACAGTGCAGGAGGATCCAAACCAAACCATATGTTACTCAGCAAGACTCTTCTCCTGCTTAAACAAGATGGCATCAGCGCCGAGCAAAAGTCTCTCTGTGAACCAGGATCATTTTCCAACCCAGATCCTCAGGGACCCTGACCCAGCAGCAGAAGAGCTTTGTAAAGAATATCAAGAATTTCCCAATCTGTGGCCTCATTTTCTCTGGAATTCCATCAAATCCCATCACCCAGCCCTGGATCCCTGCCCCGTTCTCACAGCCTACCTGCCAGAGCATCTCCTCCCTCCCGTCCTCCCACCTCAGCTGACGCCTCAAGTTTTAGCTTTTATATTTCTCAGATTCTGGGCTGTTTTAGTGGGTGGTTCTGGGTTTCATATTAAGTGCTGATGAGCTCTCTTCAGAGTAGGGAGACAAAACAATTCCTTTTCTAGCTTGAGACCAAGGACAACTGATACAACTTTCAGGCCAAGAACAAAACCACAGTGAAGAGAGAAGGAAAAACAAGGAGGATGGAGCTTCACAACCTGAAATTGGACAACTGGACAACTAACTCCAATATGCTGATGGAACAGAACTTATAAAAGTGGCAGACCTCGTGATCAGGTGTCCATTTTGTGACCATTTTGGGGTTCATCTTGGGTGTAGCCCTGGCCAGGCTCTTGCCCTGCCCAGGTGTGCCCATTGAGTCTTTTTAATAAATCCCCACTTCATCCTTTTTGCTCTGTCCAGTGTCTGTTCCAGCTCAGCCTCCAGAAGGCATCACTGGCACCTCATCCCTCCCACACACAGCACAAAGGGAAAACCTCCTGTGATCCACAGATAAAGGTTTAATGACAAAACCCCACCAAGCTCAAATACAATCTTCTGAAATACAAATAAACTGGAACAAAGTGGTGCAATAAAACAGGGTTGAATGATCCAGAAACACACACCCTTTAAATAAAACATCTAGATTATTTTTCAATTCTTCACTTGTGACAACAGCCCTGAAATCCAAACCCAGCTTTAAAAGATGCAGAAAGAAATTTTGTCTCATCCTGCCTTTGCAAGCTGACCAGTGAAATCACCAAACCAGAAATACAGATTTCAGACAATGCTTACAGCAGTTACACTTTCTTCTATGCAGACACAAAAGCAGAGACACCATCAATGAGCAACTGCTGCTAACAAAACAGTACCAGGAACAATTGGGAGTAGTGGGATTTTTGCTTAGGGGTTGAAATAGCATTTGCACTTTCAAACAGAAATCTTGTTCAAAAAAAGTATTCCCAGTTTTAAAAGCAAAATGCCATTTTGGCTAACAAATGTAAAACTACTGAAATAAATTGATAAAACCCAACGTGACAAACATGTTGTAAGACAGTTTCTTTGCTCTGTGAAAACAATAGCTTTGGAGAAGGTCCATATTGCATCATTTAAGGATAAATCGCTAAGCTGAGGGCAGTGGTTGGCACTGCTGTCACACACAATGAAATGACACTCTTCTCCCCAAGGAACTATTTCCAGCTGACACAACTGAGCTCACACCAAACCCTAGGTATTTTTTATATCATCAACTTATCTCTGAGTCATTAGGCTTTTATAGTCAGGCAGAAATCTAATAAATGTCTCCTATCTAAGCAGTTGATATGTATCTCTTTCTCTGGCTAAGCACACAACATCTTCTTTGTCCAGAAAGCTACACAGATTTCTAGCCAGAGAGATGTGTGAATTGAGCTGAGGGCTTCTCATCACTCTTTCTGAGACAGAGTAAAAAATCCCTCTTTGTCCCAGTGATACTCGAGCAAATGAGTAAGATCATAAAATTTAAAAAAAAAACAAAAAAACCCCAAAAAACCCAAAACACAAAAAACAAACAAAAAAAAACCCACAAAACCAAACAAATCAAACCAACAAACAAAAAAAAAACCCTAAAACCAAGAAAAAACCCAAACACCCCAAAACCTAAAGTGGCAGAAAAAATAAGAATTAACATTTTTTGCTCATAAGACAAACCAAATATCTTTCAGATTGAAAAAAGTTCAGGTGCCCCACCTCAAGATTCTGTAAAATCCTGAATTCAGAGGAAGGTAGCTAAAGCATCCCACTCCCTCCCTGGTATTTTTAACCAAGCAGATTCAGAAACCATGAAACAAGGGTCCAGAAAAATGTAATGCTGTTCAGGATCTCCCACTCTGTGTGCCCATGCATCCCATTTCAAACCCTTTTTAAGGTGCACGTATTGCTCTGACAGTGACAATATTCTGGACAGGCTGTGAAAACAATTCTGCAGAAATGCTGCACCACTTACTCGTGGTGCAGGTGGACACAAAGTGAACCCTCACATCCCAATTTCCTGGCCAGAGCCTGGACCCAACCCCCCATGACAGCGGTTTTTTTGGCTGCTGAGGTGAACCCCAGCCTCAGACTCCAACATCCCCCATCCTGCAGGCTGAGACCTGGGGGGGCAGAGGTCTGGCTTCAAACTTAAAATCAAACCCCATTAAACTCCAGCTCCTAAAAACACCACAGATCCTTCAGGAGAGGACTGTGTGTGGGAATGGAGGCTGTTTTGGCAAGTGGTGGCCTGTGATAAAGCCAAAGTCCTGTTACTTGTTCAACTGGTTTGTTGCTCTGGCATCACCCTCTCCAGAAACGCTCATTGCCAGTCACAAACAATTGTAAAATATATTTCATGTGATGCTGTTGTGTGCATTTTAAATCTGGCACTTGCTTTTGTTTCTTGCTCAAAAGCATCATTATCTTAATCAAGCTGTCCAAGATCTGATATAGTATCTCCCCTATATTTACTTTATTACAGGTTTTTTTCTATTGTGGGGTGTTTTCTGGATGCCTGGCTATGAAACTCCCTCCCCTCAATCTTCAAGTCTTCCCAAAAAATACCTCCCTGTATCTGGTACCTAGTTACCACAATAATAATCACCTTAGAAACATCATAAATACACAATTAAATAGGATTCTGTTCCAAAGCCCATCACAACAGTAACATTTTTTCCACTGACTCCAACAAGCTGTGGGATCAGGCCCCAAAATACTTGAAATACATATTTTTTTTCCCCCATCTACAGACTGCTAATACAGAACCCATTTCAGTTTTTACATTTCTCCTCCCCAACTGCCCTACCCTGATTTCCTTGGGACACACATCGCTGTGCTAAGATAATGTGCTAGGACAGAGTTCTCTCTATTCCACCCCAACCGCGACCTGGCGTAACTTATAAATTTCCC
Source organism: Sitta carolinensis (assembly GCA_032173965.1). NCBI lineage: Eukaryota > Metazoa > Chordata > Aves > Passeriformes > Sittidae > Sitta > Sitta carolinensis. The sequence goes on from CM063287.1 coordinate 30,708,684, forward strand.
TGTTCATTTCCCTTCCCAGAACTCTCAGCAGAAGGATGTGCTGGCTTAGTTTTTCAGGTAAAAAAAAGTTTTCTGGAACTCTTTATCTACTTTCTGTTACCTGTCTGCGCAGGGGGATTCTCTTGGTCAGCTTGTGGACAGCGGGCTGGCTGCTGAAATCCGGCTTCTTGGTGGTGTTCTTCATGCGGCACAGGATCACTGTCAGCACCATGCAGGCAATCAGGAACACCCCTATGCAGTAAATTGCTATTTCCAGGTAGTCTGGAGAGGCTGGGTATTCCTTTTCTTTCTCAGGAGCTGGATGAGAAGGTTTCAGGAGGGAACAATCATGCCACAGGGTTAGCACACAGAACGGGCAGAGTGCGGCACAGCATTTGGAGCAAGGAATGGTAAAATATAATCAAGTCTTGTGTGATATTCAGGAACTGAATTTTTAGGCCAACTTGCAATCTGAGAGTAATTCTTTTTTCCCAGATTACTGCTTTGATTTCTCAGTTTGGACTGAGTGTCTGCTTGTGCATCTGTGTACACATACACAAACATATACACTGTCTAGGTAGGTACATATATATACACTGAAATATTGCATGATGAAGGATAATTTTAGAGGGAAGAAAAAACTGTTCAAACTAGGCTCAGGTTCATTTTGTTACTTGAGTCAAACTTTAAAAGTACTGCAATCTTGTGAACCACACAAAAGTACATCTAAAGATTTAAACCGTGAATTAGCTAGCCTGAATGAAAAGTGTCTAAATTTGAAAATAAACGTTTGGGCTTGAGTCTGCCTGTTTATTCATCAAAAGGGGATGAATCAGTCCCCCATGACGTCTGTAAACTCAGCTTGGGGGTTTCAAAAGGGTTTCAAGGACCTGGCTGCCCAGCTGCTTAACCAGCTGTGCTTCCTGCTGGGTGCCCAACTCCCCTGAGGTCCCCTGAGGAGCCCAGTGCTGGATTAAAAAGCACAGTTGAAGTGAAAAACGAATTGCTAGCGACATGTTAATTAACAAGCCCTCTTCTGTGAGGACTGCGGTCTTTCAAGTAACCTCATCAGTGGTTACTGGCCTCTGAGATTAGATTTTGGAGGGAGTGGTTCTACAGAGCTGTTACTGTGATTGAAACCATTTTGAAGCTATCTTCAAGACAGTTATATGTGCAAACAGTGTCCCTAATCCCTTATCTGGGATTCAACCCCCCGGATAAACAGCATTCCACAGCCATAAGCGGTCACTCCGCAAGCAATGCACGTCTCAAGCTGAAATTTTCTTGTGCCTTTCCAGGCTTATAAAAATACTTTGTTGAAGAAAATTGGTTAAAAAAAATTAGAAATGCTGTTCAAGCACTTGCAAAATGCAAACACTGCCAGCAGAAGCAAGCTCTACACAAGCACTGCTCTGCCTGCTTGGTGACACCTCACAGGCTCGGGGTTCAGTTCAGAGTGAGATGGAATAAAGCTGCCTTGGTCAATATATTTCAATAAAAGCTAAGAAATTATCTGCAGACAGCGGGAACGTTTAACTCCCACACTGTGAACCTCAGCAATACGCACATGCAGGTTTTGTACCTCTTGCTTAGGATTAACAATTAATAAATGTAAGCACAAGATGACCCAGCAAACCTCAGGTGGTTCCATGTTTTTTTCCAAAGGAACTCCTGAGGCAGCTGCCAACAGTTATAAATGAGAAAATGTGACTAATGTCAAAACCAAGTATGGTTACAGAATTATTATTACAGTTGTTATCTTCTAACAGCTGATAACAATTTTCAGGCAATACAGCACATTGATGTTTGCTTCTTTTAAGGACAGAAACATCAGCAACCCCAGAACAGCAAGACATGCTTTGCAGTAAAGGCAAATAACTACTTGTTTCCTTAGAGCATGCAATGTTTAAAGATGCAGGGAGCCGATTCCCAAGATATGGAAGGCACTGCTTCTGTACATGATCCTCTGGCATTGAAACTGGAATTTCCATGAGATATTTGCATGATAGGTAAAAGTGAATTGAAGTACACTGAATAGCTCAGGTATTTTAATGAGCCAGTATGTAACAATGGCCAAATTAGTTCCAAACTTCATAACAGACTGAATTTCATCCTCTTGATAAAGGTTTACAATGATTTACAGGCTGGTTTTCAGTTGTCTCATTGAAGTGCTAAGGAAATGCAGCTCCTTAGCATTTCTGATGATGCAAAAACATTTCAATTAAATGCAAACACCACACATTCCACTCCCTTTTTTGTTGTCGCTGTTTGGTTTTGGGAGTTGCAAACACGTGGCAGAACAACTCACTGGCTTGAGACAACTGCGCTTAAAAACCCAAAATCATTGTAGAAGTCCTTTTTTTGAGACAGAAGCTGTGCTAATTCTGCAGCAATCAACAAGGGGAAGGGGAGGGGGGAAAAAAAAGAGGAAAAACCACAGAAAGAGAGCAGTGTATACCTGGCAGAACTGTCAACCATGCAGTGTGAAAGGATATCCCAATAGAATTACCCGCCAAGCATGTATACTCCCCAGCATCCTCAAAAGTTACATTCCGTATATAGAGAACCTCAATTTCTTTGTCCGTGGTGTTAACACCGGCAGCCTAGAAAAAAACAAGAGGGAAGCAAGAGAAAAAGCTAGACACTGAGAGAATTTTTGTGGATAGGGAGCTGGAGCCACGGGGCTTTGCACTTGGTAAAGGCAGAGGTGGAGAGATGCAAAGCTCCTTCCCCATCCACAATCCCTTGTCCAAAAGGCGTTTACCAACAGGTCCCAGCTCACCTCAGAAAGTAATCAACACCCTTCACCAGACCTAAACTCACCACCTAGACATGCATGCAATCAAGAGACATGGAAAAATTCACCCACAAATCTTTTTTTTTTTTTTTTTCCTTCTTTTGTAACAAGAGAAAGTTGAAAGAAAAACAGAGAGAAAACGAAGTAGGACAGAATGTGGGATCCTTCACATGTAGATACCTGTTTCAGAGGAAAGAATTTACCATAAAAACATACTCTTGTCTCCTAAAAAAGGTGTATTCACAAAGGCGTATCAGCCCTTTGCATTGGTCTAATCATGTGTCAGTATTGAAAATTGGCCAACCAAGCAAACAGGCCACTCTAAAATGATAAAAAAGGGGTGAATTTGCTCCAAAAGACAACTTAGTAGCTGTCTTACTGTGTATGATCCTTGCAACACCCACTACACTTTTGAGTATAACTACTACTACATTGTGAAAAGTTGCCAAATCTCATTTAAATCTCAAATCTGGAAATATTTGGTGGTTTGCTTAGGAGCACAGTGGAAAGTATCCCAACTCTTGCTCAAAAATCAGAGGTCTTGTTCAGTTGTGGCTCTCACAGGTGGGAGAGAAAAGATTTCAAAAGCTTGAGAACCAGGAGATGGAAATAAAATATATTTTCTACATCTTAAATATTGGGGGGGGGGGAGGAAATCTGCAGGTTTTGCATTTTTATTGGTCATCTCCCAGACTTGCTGTCTTGACATTGTGCACCAATCCAAGTATCAGTGATTATCCAAACTCATACAAATTGAGTAAATCTTAGGCCTGGAACTTCCCAGCTGCACCAAGATGGGAACATGAGGGCATCAGCATCAAGGTCTCAGTGATGGAGGCTTAGAGAAATTAATGTTTAATACTTTTGATCTCTGCTGCATTCAAAAAATGTTACTTTGAAATACCTGATCAGGGAATAAACACCTTTTTGTTGGACCATTTTGAGGTGAATTTAGTGGTGGGCTGTAGTCATACAGCTGCCTGTCTTTATGGTTAATGCTGAGTAAAACCCAGTTAGTAATGGGTGAGTAAGGCCTGGAAAAACCCTCCCACCTGCACAGTCACAGGTGAGGTGGGAAGTTCTAAGTGACTAAACTGACCTGACTTATGCTCCAGTGAGAATTTATGTGAACAGGTCATATATATACACACCTATGTGTGTATATAAATACACACTACTAGGCTGTAATTACATTATTCAATGAGTACCCTCTGTGTGAACTGCAGAGTATGCAGAATTAACAATGAAACTGGACACACACACAGAGACACAAAGACACCAAAGAGAGAATAAAGATCAGCATCAGAAACCAAAGCAGTGCTTCTGGCACACATCAGAGAATATTGTGGGAATTTTTCCATGGCTGCTGGTGTAACACCAGCTGCATCACCAAAGGAGGATTACACATATACCACCAAGGCCAGAGAGTATCCTACAAGCTGCCTGCAGTCTCCCAAAGCACCATTTTTTCCAGCTTGCTTTAAAAAACATTGTTACCTTGTACGCTTGGCAGAACAGAGAGCCAGGCAGACTGGTTGGCCTCCCCTATATAATTGGAGACCTTACAAATATATTCTCCAGCGTCCGCCTCTGTCACATTGTACAGTGTCAGCACCTCAGCATTGGAACTATTTATCCCCGAGTGCTAGAATAGACCAATAACACAGGAGAACAACGTCACTGCTGCCCAGAATGGACACCAACCTGCCTATGGTCCCACCACCAACAAGTCACCAGAATATTCCACATCAGCCTCTAAACATTGAAGGGTTTGGGGTTGGAATTTGTTGGGCTTTTCCTTTTTCCTTTCGGTTGTTGTTGGGTTTTCTTACATCCGAAGCATCACACGATGAGTTAGAAAACAGCAGCGTGGGGGAAACAAGAATCCATCTAGGCAGGTACTGCATGGGACAAGCAGGTACAGAGCTGCCTGTTAGAGTTTTGGCAATGCCACCCAGCTGGGAAAACTTCAGTTTCCCTGGTCGGGCTTGCTCCAGACTGGCAGGAATGACAGCACCAATACACTGCTCCAAACCAGACATCTCTGCAGGCTCAGCGGACAGCCCAGGGCTCCAGCAAGCTTTTGGCAGCAGCTGCCATTTTACTTTGAAACCAAGAGGCTGAAGAAACATGAAAGAAATGGAGTAGATTGTCCCAGGTATGTTTTGGATGCTTTCAACCCATACAAGTATATCAATGATGTTCTTTAGGAGGATTTCCAATTTTTTCTGAACAAGTCACACCTGAAACATTCGGATATAAAGGCCTTTATATGGAAGTAAAAAGAAGCAAAACAATTCTCTCTAACCTGCACAGTTAGCATTCAGACAAGCAAATGTTTACCCAACTCATCATTTCATTTGTAACATAAACATCTCCACTTCCCAAAGAAGCTCAGAACTCAAAAACTCCTTGAATTTACACCAAATAAACGCCACGCTCTAAAGGCACCCCCGCTGCCGGCATCTGCGGAGCCTCACCTTCAAAACCTGGAGGTAAGGCAGCCCGTCTGGCCCGTATTTACTGCCATTCTTCTCCACATGCTTTATCCACTGGATGTGGGGCTGGGCATCGCTGTAGACCTTGCAGACAAACTCCACGTCCCCGCCGACCACGGCGGAGGCGTTGGCAGGGAGCCCCGCCTGGAGGATGGGCCGGTGCGGGGAGCGCTCTGCGCCGGCGGGCACGGGGACAAGGAGCAGGGGGGAGAGAGAGAGAGAGAGAGAGAGAGAGAAATAAAGATGCATAAATAAGCAGGGCTGCCAAGAAAACTGTAAGTGAACCCCGGCCAAAAAGCCCTGTAAGCCTGTTGGCTGACTCCCACGAAGTAACGCCGCAGCCAAAGCGCGTAACAAAACCTGCAGTTCAAAGGAGATGGCTTGAGTGCTACACTTGTAATTTAAAGAATAGCCTTTTGGGGGGGAGGGGGGGAACCCTGCTTAAACACTTTGCTCGTTTTCCATGGTTTAACTCAGCCCTAATTACGTAAAATAGCCCCTTTTGGTGTTTTTTTTAAGCTACCGTAATAAAGTTACCTCTGAGTTCTAAAACATCTTGATTCGACTGGACCTCCACACATTAAGAAGTATTATTGATTAATTTTAAAAACGTGTTAAAATAAACCAAAGGGAATTTCTCAAAAGTAGCAGCAGAATCCCGAGTGTGCAGGATGCACAAACCAGGCAGCTCAACTTCCCAAAATGCTCTAATCAGAGACACCACCACTGCTCCCTGCTTCCCCCAGACTCAGCAGCAGAAACACTGCTCCATTCTTATTCTCACCAAGACACAGGGAAATACAGGGTTCTCTGGAAAACTGAAGTGTATTTAATGTGAGCCAATTCAGCTTCTAATCTATGCCCATGCATAAGCATTTATCTCACATTTTCAGTCAACCTCTCGTGGGGAGCAGCTGAGGGAATGAATTGGGGTGGTTTAGCCTGGAGAAAAGGAGGTTCAGGAGTGATCTTCTCACTCTCTACAACCCCCTGACAGGAGGTTTTAGCCAGGTGGGATTCAGGCTCTTCTCACAGGTGACAAGTGACAGGACCAGAGGAAATGGCCTCAAGTTGTGCCAGGGGAGGCTGAGATTGGATATCAGGGAAAATTCCCTCACCAAAAGGGTTGCCCAGCTTTGGAACAGGCTGCCCAGGGAGGGCACCCACAAGTCATGAGCGTAGATATGAAACCTGGGGACATGGTTTAGTGGTGGCAGTGCTGGGTTAATAGTTGGACTCGATGATTTTAGAGAGCTTTTCCAACCTAAACAATTCTATGAATCAGAAGTGAAATGCTCTCTGCCCATCCCCAGCCTCAGCTCCCCGTTCTCCCCTGCTCCAGGAATTCTTTCAAAGATAAGTAAAAAATAGCAGACCTAAATATTTATTTTTAGAGGCTATATACTGTAAAAGCTCTGACATTATGAGCCAAATCAGCTGAATTTCAAACCAAGCGTTCCTTCTTTAACATACTTGTCTCCAATAAATTGTTTCACAAGCAAACATTGTGAGTATAATAGCAAATAATGATGCCATTGAACAATGGGATCTTTTATGCAGTCCAATATATTTGGCATGCAGCAAACATCTACTGGGAATTTATTCACTGAGGCTATGCTGGCAGCACACTACAAAGCAGCAGTCTTACTTTACTTGTGGCAAAAGTGCATTTGCATTGCAGTCACTAAATTATTCCATGGCTATGTGTGTCATTTTTGAAGATCTAGGAACAGTTTCATATTTTTTCATCTGTATATTGCAGTAGAACATATAAGTTATTATTTTACAGTTCTGGAGAGAACTTTTAGTTTCTCACCTCTAATTCCATCTCCCTCATTCCTTCATTTGGGTACAAAAACAGCAAGCAAAAATCTCTCTTTAATAGAAACCTTACACCATCTTCCAAAACTTATTACAGCTGCCTTCGTACAAAATGAAACCTTAGAGAATGTTATTTAAAATGTTTTTTAGAAGTCAGTAGGCCTCATGTTTCATTTCTCCACATCAGGGTTTGATTTCCTTTGTGACCTTATTCCCTGCCCTTTAACAAACCAGAGAATGAGGCCTGAAACATCTTGGCAAAGCTCCTACTATGCCAGCATCCACACACGAGATGTGTTTAGTTTATCCTGATAGCCATCAATGGTTTAATCTTTTATTGATGACTGTCAAGCATTTCCTCTACAAAAAGAGAAGAGGCAAAGCAAAGGAGTAAAAGCAGAGTTCTCACACTCTTGGTCCCGAGTTTCATTTTAAAAAATTCAAGTGTGCGCATATGGATGGGTATATATGTATGGCTCTTTGCGAAATTTCTTCTCTAAAGGCAAATGTGTTAAAAGTAAACCTTTTTTAGTTTAAACCAAACTTTTTTGGGTTGCTCTCCCACACATGGATTAGCGTTCATCAACTCCTCCACTTCAGCAGAGGGGAGCAGTACTGCGCCCACACAGGCCAATAGCACAGAGAACAAAACCATCACCACACAAATCCCAGCAGGATTTCATGGCAAACCTGGGGTCCAAAGTACACTCAGGACTGGGGAAAATAACTACAAAGAAACTTCCACTAATTAGCAATGACCAAGCTTAATTTTGTAGAGCTCCTTTTCTTGGAAATGCTCATTTCAGAATGTTATCCAAAGACATCCTGACGTTATCCTACTTCTCTGCAAACCCACTCACATCTAAGGGCTCTGTTAAGCACAGGTACTGTCAAAGCCATATTCATAAATCTCACATCACTATTCAACGTTTAAAATACAAGCTGTACATCTGTAAGCAGATATCATCACTTAAACAACTAGCTGCACTAATATTAGATGGAAACAGCATGTTCCTTTTTATTGAACACCGGCAAAGGAGTCAAAGTTGCCTTTAAAAGAAACTTAAAGGCTGGTGAAAGTGGGATTATCATTACATAATAATTATAATCAAGATCATCACTAAAACATAGTGACCATACACATCTCTAGTTATTTAAACAATATTTTCATACAAAGCAAGCTGGCAACAAATCTCATAGCTCTGGAGCCTGATTTCATTATTCCTCTTGTTCATTAATATTGAAGAATCACCTTGAGAAATAAATCTTCGCTGCTCGAACACTGAATTTTCAGCATTACAACCTCTCTGCTGACACAATTTGTTATAAAATCAAGTCAAAAACATATGCTAAAGTACAGAAAATCACCCCCAACATGCTTCATGCTGGATCCCACTACAAGAGACAGACACCAGCTTGCAGTTTAGATACAAAACCAACATCATCCCCATCTGAGGAATCAGTTATCTACAAAATGATTGTTCACATAAGATTCAAGGCCACAAGCACCTAAATTTTACAGCACCATAAAAGTGCCCAGGGCTTGAGCATTTCTGCTCACTTATCTGCAGACAAACAGAGTCGCACCATCTGAAGGGATGACTGACAAAGAGCCTTGCCCAAAAGGCTTAGAGGAAACTGTCATTTAGCCTGTTAATGCTAAAACTTCAAAATACCTCCCCTCCAAGAGATAAAACTGCAATCAATCCAGAAAAGCTGGAAAATTCCAAGTTAAAAAAAAACACCTGGCACAATGGAAGGAGCTCCCCAGGAAGGTCCAAGCACTGCAGGACCCCTAGAGATGGTGGGAGCCTGATGCCTCAAGTTTTAGCTTTTATATTTCTCAGATTCTGGGCTGTTTTAGTGGGTAGTTCTGGGTTTCATATTAAGTGCTGGTGAGCTCTCTTCACAGAGTAGGAAGACAAAACAATTCCTTTTCTAGCTTGGGACCAAGGACAACTGATACAACTTTCAGGCCCAAGAGCAGAAACAACAGTCAAGAGAGAAAAACAAGGAGGATGGAGCTTCATAACCTGGAGCTATAATTGGGCAATTTACTCCAGAATGCTGATGGAGCAGAACTTATAAAAGTGTGAGGTCTCATGACTGGTCACGTGTGCCATTTGAGGCCTTTTAATAAATCCCCACTTTATCCTTTTGCTCTGTCTGGTCTCTGTTCCAGGTCAGCCTCTGAGACATCAAGCCATCAAGCCTGTCCTGCTCCTGGAAATTACTACTGGAGCCTACACACTTCACCAGGAATCCTGAGAACTGGCTCTTTAAGGAATTTAAGCCCCTGAACAGAGGATTCTTAACAAAAGGGCCTCATCTCTTCCCCATCCTTGGCTTTATTTCCAATTTGGTTTTTTTGGGAATTTTTTGTTGGTCTGAGGAAAGGAGAGAGGAGAGAAAGAGGAAAGTGATGTAACCATATGAAGTGAAGATGCTGGGGTGTCAGGTGGGTGTCAGGGGCCAAACCCACCAAGCCCAGGGCGACCTGAAGACACAGCCCCATCCCTGCAGCCAGGCTGGAGCAGCCATGGGAAGGGAGGCTGCTCGCCAAGCACGCGGCACAGGGGAGGTGCAGGGCAGGAATTGCTGCTGCCAGGGGCCAGAGGAGAGGGATTGTGGCTGGGAGAGTGGCACTGCTGCCACCAGAGAGCCTCGGCAGGGGGAGCAGACAATGGCCCCGGAAGGGGGGAGCTCCAGGACCACGGCCAGGCCAAGTCTCCTTAGCAACCTGGCTGTGCCAGGGGCTGAGAAGAGCTCTGGGAATTGTCTCTCCAAGCCTCCTTGTCACCCTAGCACAGATAGTTCAGGACCTTTCACGGGAGCTAAAAGCCAGAACCAAAGCCCATTGAAGTCAGGGGGAAAACTCACATGGAATTCAATGGGCTTTGCATAAGGCATCCGATTCATTGAAAAAAAAGAAAATGAAAACTACTCTTATTTTCTGCTTTTGAATGTGCTTGTTTCCTCTCCTTGCAAATGTGTGATTCAAGTGTGGGCTAGAAAAATAAAAGCTTAATAGCAAATGCAAGACCAAGCATGAGTTCAGGGGACAATGGAGCGATGCTCAATTAAAGGGGGAAGAGAGGGAGAAAAAAATTACCACATTTTTAGCTAGACACAGTTACTAGAGCCTTTACTCGCAGTTTTGAAATGTTACTGACTTCTGAGGACTCATCTTGATGGCTACCACTGAGGCCTCTGAGCACCACTTCTGGATGGAGAGCCCCTGGTAGAGGTTCTGTGCATTCAGTCATCACTGAATGGAAAATGAAGTAGTTCCAGCTGTCACAGCATTGACTGAAAATACAGACCTGCCATACCCTGTTCTTCTCCTGCCCTGGTCACCCTCAGCTCTAGTTGCTTATTTTGCCTGACTCCAAGCTTGGGAAATATTCAGCAGCAGCCTGGACCCTGTTTGGAGAAAACACTACCCACTCCCAACCTTCCTTCAGATGCTGCAACATCTGTTGCTTTGGAAGATGCCAATTATGCTGTAAATTATGGGTCTCCAAAGCATCCTACAGCATTTTAGGCCAGACTGTAATCACAGCCTCTTGCACTGGTTTTGGCTTCACGTTGTAAACTTGCAAGACTGACTCGCAAGCCTTAAGAAAATTAACCACAGCCTTTTCATGGCAGGCTTGGACTGAAACCTTCCTCCCCTGTGTTTCATCTTCACCAATGAGCAGCACTTTCCCACCATTTCCACTGGGTCATCTACTGACCCAGGAGATCTCAGAAGGCTGCAGGGGTCTGGGAGCAGCTCTGCTGATGGAGGGGCTCTGCCCCTGAATTAACAGCACATCACATCTGGGCACTCCCTTGGGAGACACACTTCTCCCTTGTAGAGACCATCTACAGGTGGATGTAAAGCCACCTGACACACCCCTTGTGCCACCAAGTGACCCACAGACCTCACAGAATGGGAAGCCAGCAGTGTCACCCCTCTCTGGGACACCCAGAGCCCTCTCCAGCAGTGTCACCCATCCCTGGGACACCCAGAGCCCTCTCCAGCAGTGTCACCCCTCTCTGGGACACCCAGAGCCCTCTCCAGCAGTGTCACCCTCCCTGGGACACCCAGAACCCTCTCCTGCAGTGTCACCCATCCTGGGACACCCAGAGCCCTCTCCAGCAGTGTCACCCCTCCCTGGGACACCCAGAACCCTCTCCTGCAGTGTCACCCATCCCTGAGACACCCAGAGCCCTCTCCAGCAGTGTCACCCATCCCTGGACACCCAGAGCCCTCTCCAGCAGTGTCACCCATCCCTGAGACACCCAGAGCCCTCCCAGCAGTGTCACCCATCCCTGAGACACCCAGAGCCCTCTCCAGCAGTGTCACCCATCCCTGGACACCCAGAGCCCTCTCCAGCAGTGTCACCCATCCCTGGACACCCAGAGCCCTCCCAGCAGTGTCACCCATCCCTGAGACACCCTAGGCCCTCTCCCAGCAGTGTCACCCATCCCTGAGACACCCAGAGCCCTCTCCAGCAGTGTCACCCATCCCTGGGACACCCAGAGCCCTCTCCAGCAGTGTCACCCATCCCTGAGGACACCCAGAGCCCTCCCAGCAGTGTCACCCATCCCTGAGACACCCAGAGCCCTCTCCAGCAGTGTCACCCATCCCTGGGACACCCAGAGCCCTCTCCAGCAGTGTCACCCATCCCTGAGACACCCAGAGCCCTCCCAGCAGTGTCACCCATCCCTGAGACACCCAGAGCCCTCTCCAGCAGTGTCACCCATCCCTGGACACCCAGAGCCCTCTCCAGCAGTGTCACCCATCCTTGGGGCACCCAGAGCCCTCTCCAGCAGTGTCACCCATCCCTGGGACACCAAAAGTCCTCTCTTCATGCCCTTATCCAAACCATACCCATGGGATTACCAAAACTGCTCCATCAGGAAGGGCAGTTCTGTGGTAACTTTTCAGGTGACTTAACCACTGCCTGGAGCTGGCAGGAAGCTGAAACCTCTCAGGTGTGGCTCCAGCTTCCCACAGTGCACCCTGCAACACCTCAAAGCTGAAACGTGATTTCTTCTCAGAAGTGGCACTAGTGACTATTTCAGTCACAGTCTGAGGGAACAACTCATCTGTGCAAGCCACTTTGTCTCTGTGCTCCTTCTCTGCCATCCCTGTTGAGACTGTCCATGTGGGTACTGTTATTGCTGGCTCTGATGCTGGTTTTGGTGATGGGGGTACCTGCTACAGGATTGGAGCATTTACTAAAGCCAAGGGGCCAGCCACAGGATATCAGTGCCTGATCAGCATCTATTTGGGCTAAATGTCAACCATTCAAAGAAAGATTATACGATTATTAAAGCCTTACTGTTCAGAGAGCAATGAGTTTCAGGTTTCTATCCCGAGCTAGCTGACTGCAAAGGAACCAGTTTGCAAGGAGAAACACAAGGACTGCCATCCTGCATGGAAGATCCCACCTTCACTAACTGCAATCTGCTCATAAGCACTCAGAGGCTGGATTAATTATTGTTCTCTGCATTGGAGAGCCTTTCTGAGGTGAGTCCAGCATGAGGGATTGCAGCTTGGGTTTCTCTATAAATCCAGCATTATGTGAGTTCATACCAAGGAGCCTGTCTGGAGCCACACTTGCACTCCACACCCTGAGGTGGAGAGGTGTAGGAGGGGTCCAAGCAAAGAGATGCCAGCCCCCACAGGAATTTCCTCCTTCAAGGTAGCTCCCTACACATGGGCCAAGCCAAACCTTCATTTCCTCTCTCCCCGCACAAAGCCATTGCTTCAGGGAACCTGTGCTCTCTGAAACCCTGGAAGCAGAACACTCCTAACTCCACCGCTTGCTCTGCGGCATGGAGCAGGAAGGTTGAGTGCTGGCTGCTCTTTCAGAAGATGAGAAAGAACCAAGCAGGTGCAGGCAGAGCACCTCTACTAATTAATGTCACGTGCCAGATATCTGTGAGCCAGGAGCTGAGCAGCCTCCACCAGCTGCACGTCAGTTTGGGTTTCTCTCTGCACAAGATGAAGCACTGCGTGGTGTTCATGGCCAATTCAGAAGTGCTGCTGAACTGTCATGTTCTATTTAAACAGACATACATACAAACCCCTCCAGTCATCACTGCCTGGGTAATTTACACACGCCAAGGTAGAGCCCACAGCAAGTTAGGGATGATGCTCTCTTCCTAAACTCTGCAAAATCACAAGATGCTTGAAGGCTGGAAGGATTAACTTCACTGTCATAAAACAGTAAGAGATAAAGACCACCCCTGGCAAGAGCACTTGATAAAGAACAGGAGCCTCTCAGGCAGGCTTGCAGAACAGCTTATGGATCAGACCAGTATTACCAGTACTGATGATATCACACCTTACAAATTTTGGCATCTTTTTACCAGTAGGTATCAGCCAACAAATGTTTCATGCTACTCCATGTTCCAGTACAGCAGGAGTCTCCATGTGCAGCATTTCCTACTGGCCCAGCACTACCTGAAGAAATCATTTTGGTGGCCAAAGCCCCAAGGGGCATTGCTGCAGCTGGAGCTCCAGTGAAGCTGGCACAGGGACCTGGGGCCAACCTCCAGTACCATTATCCAAGCTCCCTTTGTCCTTTAATTTAGAAGCCTCTTACATAAATTTGAGGCAGTTCTTGTTGCTGTTGTGTCTCTCACTCCAGCCTTGCCAACAACTGGGCCCCCCACCCAGCTCTGCTCTGGTTTTTGGGCAGTACCAGCACTCAGCACAGGGTGAGACAGCAAGGAGCCACACTTCACATATCCCTGCTGTCACTGAACACTTTCACAAAAAGTTAAACATTTGAACACTATTAAAGAATTTTAATGCTAAAGATTAAAGTTCTGTCACATATATCAAAGCAGGCCCATCTGTTACCCATAGCAAAGTATCTGCCACTCTGTCCAACCTCCTTGAGACACTCAAGTCCTTCTACTCACCAAGGGCAGCCAAGTAAAAGGCAGTGCCTTTTAAAAATCTTTACAGACGTTAAACAGCTGTATCCAAACTCTTTGTCCTTGGCTTCACCACCTTCACCTCTAATTTTAAGTAATGGCACTGTTTCCCAAGCAGGCAAAGCTCCCACTGATGTTATCCCATCTGTCTCCTTGGATAGCTCTACAGCAGAGCTTCAGCTCTCTGTCCTACGTGCATTTTAGCTAAAAATCCATCTCGGCACACCTTTACAGCAGAAGTGCATCTGCACACCTCTTCTCACAGAGCAGCAAGATGGGAAAAAGACAGCAAGCAAGAATGACCTATTTGGCTTGATACAAAGCCCATTGATGTCAATGAAAACAGCACAAAACAAAAAGAAATAAATCAGAATCAGAACTGGTTAAAAGCTGTCCTTTCACATCACACATGTATCTGAGGGTTAAAAGAGACAGGAACATCCAGCAAGCCTGAGGCTAAGGTAGGAAACATGAATGCTCTTGTTTTAGTACATGAAATTATCAACAGGGTTTTAAGACCAGTTTGTCCTTAAAAGCAAAGCCCTATTGTCAGGCTGGCAGCGTGGGTTTCATCAGCCCCAAGGAGCAGAAAAAGTCGTAGCAGCAAGAGTTGTACAACACTAATCTTGGAGCTCCCTTGCAGTGTCCCTCACACAGTGCATGCATAAGCAAATGCTTCATACATGAACAAAGGGTGGAGAGGCCTTATTTTAGTGGGAAAAAATTATGGGAAAACAGAACAATGAGAGGCTACAATTTTCATTGATATTCTTTTCAGTGTACCCTAGGAGAAAAAGGCTACAAGAGAATATGAAAAACAGCTTTTGACTTCTCACAGACAAGTGGTAAAATTTTATTGTTCTGGCTGTTCCCAGAGACTGCATTAATTTTTACACCCAGAGATATCATCCTTTGTACTGTGCACAGCTCCCAGCACTCAGCTGCTGTATAATAACCAGAGACAATGCTGGGTCCAGCATCACTGGAATGGGCTCTCCAGTTGGCTCTGCCAAAGGTTTACTGCATGCCTGGCAAACAGCAGCTCTCCCACAGGGATGGTGTCCTCTCCCAGCTGCAGTGGCTTTAACTCACCAGTGCACCCAGTGATGCCATAAAGCACATGGGGGGAGTTATTATTTCTGCTGGTATTGTGACCCAACTACATATTTCTCATCCACCAAATTTCCTTTCCTGAAAACAGCTCTGCCTTTAAAGTAAAATGGAAAAGATTATGTAAAGCTTTAAAAGCACTCTTTACATTTCTGCACTTCTCCCCCCTTTTCTTACACAGCACACTTGCTCTATTGAGCAATGCAGGTGTGAAATTATTGGAAGCACTGCAGAATTCACCCTTCCCCAGCTCCCTGCCAGACACAGCCAACCAGCAGCTGACTGACCACACAAACTACAAACTGTGCAGGTCTCAGGGCAATAAAGAAGCTCCAGCACCCAGAATTTCAGTGCTGGCTCAGCCTCATGACATGTCTGTGTCAGCCCTCACTCAGCCCTTTGGGCTTCCCTCCCCTGGTGATGAAGTTTGGAGACATCCCTCCATCAGCACCACATTCCCTTCTGCAACACACAGTCCACTGTTCTGAAAGGTGGACCAGATGCTGAAGAAGACTGATCATGGGAAGACCCTGATTTTATATATTTGTCATTGTATTTCCAGTAATTTGGGTAAATCCAAGTAAATTTCACAAGAAGTAATGGCATTCACAGGCTGGCCACGCTCGGACACAAACTTGGTGTTCCAGAACTACAAAGTTGATTTGTTAACTTTCCACAGTTCTTGTCCTGGTTCTGGCTGGGGTAGGTAATTTTCTTCCTAGCACTGGTACAGTGCCCTGTCTGGGTTAAGGATGAGAATAATGCTGAGAACACACTGATGGTCTGGTTGTTGCTGAGCAGCTCCCACACTCAGTCAGGGACGTGCCAGCTCCTCGTGCTGCCCTGCCAGGGGGATATTGGGGGGCATAGCCAGGACAGCTGACCAAAGAGATATTCCAGACCAAACACTGAGTGTATAAACTGTGGTGAAAGCTGGCCAGGAGCCACTCAGGAACTGGCGAGCAACTGTTTTTCATTTTCACTACTTGACTTTCTTGAGTTCTATTTCTCTCTCTTTTCCTTATTTTTGTTTTTCATTACTACCATTATATTTAAATTATTAAACTGTTCTTATCTCAATCCATGAGTCCTCAGTTCTGCCCTGTTGATTCTCTCCCCCACCCCATGGCTCAGAGTAAGCAAGAGCTGGTTTCGTTGCCTGTTGGGGATAATCCACAATATTCCTGCACCCCCATTTTCCTGCCTTCCAGCACAAAGGGACAGCTTCCTAGGAAGCAGAGACAGGAGCATCACCAACAGCCTCTGCTGAGCAGCAGGTGCCAGAGCTGCTTTCTGAGAAAATGTCACTGAAAAGCAGTTGGGGCAATAAAACCCATTTGCTGGAATATTCACTCCAATATAGACAGAGGTATGCTCACAAACACTCGAGGTGCACAAATATCAAAGGAAACCAACTGCAGCAATGTTGCTTGTTAATGCACAAAATCCAACTGAATAGCAGAAACAGTGCTGCAAGTATAAATACTAAGGAATGCATGGAGATAAATGCAGAATACACAAAACAACTGATGTTTTAATCACCTTATTTGTGATGGTTAAACCCCCCAAAACTATATGTAATTTTAGACTTTTATAAGCATCTTGCAAAAATGAAAAATTACTTTCTTTCAACTAATACACTGTCATGTTGGGTTCTTCCTTTTGCTAAAGTTCTGACAGTATCAGTGTTTCACTTTCATGAAAAACCTTTCAACATATTCATGCTACCTTTCAAAGGGCAATCTGAAAAAAATAAACTCAGTATCCTAAATTCACAGAGCAGTTCAATATTCAAAAGTGTTTACCAAACTCTGATTTTTAATGCCCCTTTTCATGTTTAAATGGAAGAGCAGCTGTGGAAGCTGCACCACGGGAACGGTAGCAATCCAAAGATGACATAATGGCTTAAAATCCTGAAAAGCTGTAAATCACAGCCACCTCTGGATGGCAGGTCACACAGTGGTCTGCAGAGCAGAGAGAGGACAGCAGACCAACACTAAGGTCCTATGTGTGACCTTTTTCTTTCCTGGACACAGAATTTTACGTTTTACTGACTTGTCCATGTTTTTCTACTGCCAGATTCCTCACCCTCTTACTTTTCTCACCCTGGTAACACCCCTTAATTATTTTTTTTTTCTCCTGGATTGTAAATCTCGTGTTTGTCTTTAAAACGTCATCATCCAACCTGTATCACAGTTCATTTAGAACTTTTCTATATTTATAATAATTTTTTTTAGGTTGAATTTTTTTTTGTATTTTTAAGACACAGCTTTACCAATTTACTGCCAATTACACTGCCATTTTTTCACCAATAAAGCTGTGAGAAAAGCCTGGATCAGGTCAGAAAGCCCCTCTTATTAGGCACAGGTATGGCTTTTGACACATGCCAATTGCACATTAACAAGGCAACAGTCTTGTGTTTGCATCTTCAGACAACTCCTGCAAATTCCTGCCTGCACTTCCATGAGTAGGATACAGCACAAATTAGAAGGCACGATTAAAAATTATAATAACAGAGCTAAAACAATATCCTGTTCATCACTCATCAAAAGAAAAGAGAAATAACTGCCTTGGGGCTGTAATAAGACAGAAAGTGGGACAGGGAGACCAGTCCTCCCCAGCAGACTCTGCAGGAAGCATTCCAAACATGACAAATTCACTGTTCACCCAGCAGATGAAGTAATGACACCAGTATTTGTCCATAAAATGTAATTTAGCCAGACTACTCCAATGAAATCAGAAGCTTTAATGCTATAAAACTACAGGGTTGGAATATTTTTACCTTATTAAGGAAAGGGGTGGTGGGGGGGAACCCATAAGCTTTCATTTTCCCTGAGCTGAGCCATCACAGTGTGGGCTTTGTTTTCAGGAGCAAACCACACAGCCCCCAGCGCTCAACAATTTGTGTAATTCCTCCTGCGATGCACACACCTTGCCAAAAAACCTGGTGCCAGGTGTAAAGTCCACACTCTGGGCTTATCAGCACGTTCAATAAAAGCATCTTCCCTCTCAGCCTAACCAGATCCCCGAGGGCAGGCAGCAGCCTGGATTCCTTCGTGCTCTCTGTCCCTGCCTCGTCTTGTCCCGCGCCACGAGCGCCGGGGAAGACATCAAGCCAAAGCTTGTAAAGAGCCAGTCAACAACGACAGGAACATCTGCCAGAAATGCAAGTTTAGGCTTGGTTGTAATACCTGCCCTTAACTCCTGCCAGACATTAATGATGCAACAGCCAAGGCATGTTATTGAGTTGGTGTCAGTTTCTTTTTTGTATGTAACCCGAATCCTAAAAACAATTCTTTGGAAATAAGGGAAGAACTATGCTCGAGTCAAACTAATTCTGAGGTTTGTTTCAGAAAAAATACAAACAACAATCCATATGTTTTTATGAATTCGGGAATGACAAAATGGAAACAAGTCTTTAAAAAAAATAATTATATGTGCTCATGCCATGTTCACAGCTAGAGACTGCGAGAGCACATGAAAGTCCAAAAATAAAACTTGACTAGAAACAAAAGCAGGAGCTTTTCCTTCTGTCTAAACAAAGGGAAACATAAACAGTGAAGTACCAATAGCAAAATGTCGATTCCATTTTAATAAGATTTTTAACAGCGTGCCGTAAAAAAGCAAGAATAAAATTTATCCTACAACACTCTAAAACCAAGAGCTCAGAAAAAAAGTTTTTCTGCACAGCCATCAGTAAAATCCCTCATACATGAGATTTCTGAGGCACAAGCTTTAAACTGAGAGTCATTTAAAATGCTGTCTGGATGAGAAGTTACTCTCACACTGGTTTTATATGAAAATATGAATTACTGTTAAGGGACAGCTGCGTGCTGCTCCACCACCCCTGGAGCTCACTCCTCAGCAAGGAGAGCCAAAAGCAGGGCTATTAGGCAAATTAGGAGCTGTTTAAAAGTACTGCTAACCTGGCTGCAAAAGGGCTTCTTTTGAAAAAAAAAAAAAAATGTATTTGCGACATATTCATTTCTACAGCAAACAGCAGGGCTGTCATATATTTTTTGTAGAGGTGTTGTGCTATAGCAGCTGCTTATAAATCCCAGTGAACGAGTTAACGTGGCAAACTTCACCTGAAACCAAACCACCTTTTGTCTCCCTGGATGACAGCATTAAATAGGGCAGAAATGGCTACCTGGACCAGGACTGCTCCAAGAGTAACCCTTTTTTCTTTTGCCGTCAAAAACCCAAATTCAATTAGTTCCTGCATGCTCAAACAGCACTGCCGCTGCTGAAATTGTACTCCAGCAATAATTGCCATCCAAGAGTGATCTAATTATACACAAGTCTCAGTGGCTGCATTCCCACGTTGCTTCCTACAACCCGGATTCACTACAATACAACTCATAAGTGAAAACCACATCGTTTTCATTCCTTCTCCCTTAAGACTGCACGACTTTATACAAGTGTAATGAGAATGGAGTTAGTCTATTAGTAAGCTTACCATAAAAACCCAAGTTTCTACCTACTGTTAAATACAAAGGAGGAGAAAAGGCACTTCAGCTGCATGTAAAAAACCAGCTGATGGGCTAAACTATACAAGGGAAAGAACATTCTATTAATTAAGGTACTGGATTAGGATTCAAAGACCAGCTTTGCTTCTTGGCTCTGTCTCCAGCTTCCTGTGTGACCCAGGGCAAGAAATTTCATCACTCCACAGCTCGGGTTTTCATCTCTAAAATGGACAGTGACATTTCGTCTCCTGGCCTTGCTGTATTTCTGTTGTAAGCAATTTCTGTGTGCTGGCATGTTGCCCTGGACAATAAGTATCCAATATTAATTGATGCCTCTGGGTACTACTCTAATGAAAAGCTAAAATCGACTCATCTCCCTTTCATAACATCCTGGTGGAGTTTTGTATCACCACCATTTGTCAATACTGCAACCTAACACATCTGAGTCCCTGAGCAAAGCCCTGCTTCAATCCCCACCTGGAAATGGAGAAGGAAGGAAAAGGCCATTGATTGGGGTATCCCAAACATCCAAAGAATAACTTTGTCCAGCACAGAACATCCTGGCCAACTTGAATGGGCCATTCCCTGCTAACACAGTCACTGTGCACAGCATCCTGTGCAATTGAGAGGCTGCCAATGCCTTGCTGCTTTGCTTTTCTTCCGTATTTTCTACTCTCACTGTAAAAAAAAAAAAGTCAGTGCAAGGGTTTTGCCAGGTCTGTAAATTTGAACAAGACCATCTGAGCTGACTCTTAAGAGTTCTTGCAAGTAATTACAAGGTAAAAATGAGAATACTTCACACCTACATTCTGACTGAAAACTTCTCAGCCCTGCTGCTCCAGGATTTTAATTTTCAAAAGAGTTCAAGGTTTGGAAAGTTATTGGCATATTCCTAAGCAGCATTGTGTCACTATTTGGCACGATTTTTGCTGGGATACCTCCCAACTCTGTGACATAATCAGAGGGTTCTCTACATTACACCATATAGTCAGATGCTCATGTTAGTGTAATATGTTACCACGTTTAATACCATTTGCTATTACTTACACTTAATCAGCTCTGGAACCAGTTAAACCATATAGGAAAAGTAATTTCAGAGGCTTTCAGCTGACAGTTTTCTACACAGAACTTGCCCTAAAATTATGACCTGAAGTTTGTAAGATGCGGTCTACGTACGCAATTGCCTCTAAACAAACACTCATAACTCTCCAAAACCCTGTGGGAACTGAAAATTCATATGAAAACAGAAAAAAAAGGGCATAAAGTTAACTCTGTAGAATTGTCTTACTAGAAAAACTGTCAGAGTTTCCCCTTCTGGCCAGCCTTAATTTACTGCTTCAGCAATTTTATGCTCCACAATTACTGCAAGCCTCCAGCCACACAGGAATGGCTGAGCACTCCAACATCGAGCCCCCTTTAGGTTAAAATCCCAATCTCTTGAGAGATTCACACTAAACTCAACCCAAGGTGCACATTCCCATGCATAGGTTTTCAAACAGACTCACAATTATACCCTTGAATTCATCAAATGAAATGAAAGAAAAAAAAAAAAAAAAAAGAGTGGTAAAATTACTAAGAATGCAGGACTCCAAAACACAGGCTGTGACTTGCAAAAGTAAATTTTGGACTTCTGGTTTCATTTCTTGCAGGACACAAGCAGGGTCCTCTGGGTGCCATCAGCTGGGTAGCCAGCACCCCAAACCTCTCATCACTTTTGAAACCTCATTATTTACTTTCCTGCCTCTCTATAGGAAAGGACTAGACATTTAAATAAATGACATAAGCCTTACTACCATTCCATTCATTCATGCAGGTTACTATAATTTACTGCCAGGAAAAATAAACTTCTGCAAAATATTCCTCAATGCAAGACATTCAAAAGGCTCAAAGCAGGAGTGGAGGTGAGAGGGCTCCTGACAAATATTTGCTCAAGTGACCGCATCATCCATGAACACATTTGCTAGGGAAAAAAAATGGATGAAGAAATTTATGGTCAACATGAAACACGCCAGGCTGGGACAGGAAAACGAAGAGAGGGTAGAGAGGGGGAACTTTTAACCAGTTTCATTTCAGCAAGGAGAGGTTTTGAGGCAGGTCTGGAGCCTGGCAAGGCAGCCTGAGCCCTGGGTGAGGTGGCCAGCAGAGCCCCACACCATCAGAACCCAGCTCACTGCAACACGGACAGCCGTTGCTGCTGCACCCTCCATAAACTTTGTTTAAACAAGTATTCAAACAAAAATGGCTTTGCCAACCACCCAGCTCACCTCAAGCATACCCAGAGCTCACTCTGTGACAAAAAAATTGCCAAGGCTGTGGAAATGCTCACTGCTTTCAGTGCTGACTGCCCAAAGTCGAGTACAGGTGAGCCGGGTGCTTCACGGGCTCTGACACCAAAGGACAGGGCTGGTGGTGGGGCTTTAGTCTGATGGCAGCCCCATCTCAAAGTGATCTTTCTCCTCCTCTGCTCCACAAAGGCTAGCTCTCCTTGGCATTTCCACAGGGGATGTTTTCCTTTTGTACAACCCAAAATGCTGGCACTTGTTTTCTCTTGGATTTGGGTGTTTCTGCAGATTTAGGTGATCTCGGACAAAATGAGACACTACTTTTAAACGCCATCCAAAACAAGGCAAGGGATGTATTTTTACTCATGTAAAACCAATCAAGAACCATGGAAATGAACAGTTTGTCACCATCTAAGTCATATAAGCCCACACTTACAATAATATATTCTGCAAAGAATTGATGGTGTTGTGCTGTCACCAGCCAAAAATAACACACAATAACCAAATTAATTTTTGCTTTCAACAGTGGTTGATCAAAAGTTCTATTCACAGAGCTTGTAATGCTCAGATCACCTCACAAAGCTGGAGAGAGCAAAGCCCATTCAAGACATACTTCAGAAACCATGGCTCAGATCCCTAAAGGTCCTATAAGAAAAGCCACACTGGTTATTTTGGACAGCAATGCCTTCAGAGTCAATAAAATTGCTCACACCCATCCAGGCTAATCTGCAAGACTAGAGGTGAACAGAAATTGTTCCTGAGAATTCAAGCTCTAATTTAGCTAACCACTTAAATAAATATCTGTAAGCCTTATTAAAGTCAACAGGATTTAGGTATTAATAAGGTAACATTATTAAGCCTGTGTTTAATAGTCCTGTGTAATCACAGCTTCGCTACTACTTAAAAATTCACACAGCTCTTTAGAATTTGTCCTCAGGTAAAACACTTCAGAATTTTTATCATCTGTGTTTTGGGGACAGCTCAAGGCCCACCCAACAGGGTCCAGTCAGATCTCTGTTAGACTGCTGTGAATGCAAACTGCCTTTCCTGAAGCTCCAGATCTACTCTAGCTGCAAAGTCAATATCTAGCTTTTCATTAAAAAAAAATAAAAATTATTTCAGCTATAATAACAGGACTCTAAAGGATTGCTTGACAGTTTTCAAAACTGCAGTTATTAAAGTCTGTGTTAGTACAATTGTACAAGTAATAATTAAATTGTAATACTAATGATTAAAGTTGCATCAGCACTCATTATTTGGTCGTCATGGCAAACTTGTGGGTGGATATTGCACATGGATATTACACTTTGTGCCAAGGCAGGAGCAGATTAATCCTACAGGCACGAGTGAGACAGATGAATACATAAAGTTATGAAGCAATTGGCTGCACAGTGAAACCTTATCTTTAGAGCACTGTGAAATCATCTCCAAAATAAATGTGGAGTGTATCAGCTCCGTTCTAAATGCTTTAATAGAGAAAGTCATGAGTGAAAAGCAGAGTCCTGCCATGCCAGCTGCACTTACCGACCACGTCCAGGTGGTAGGTGTGGTTGATGGACCCGTACTGGTTCTCCACTATGCACGTGTAGTTCCCTTTGTCTGACGGCACCACGCTCTCCATGATGAGGCTCCAGTGCTGGTTACGGACCTGGGGGAGGAACCAGAGAGCTTGGGATCATCTCAAGAAGAGTTCTACCCTCTCCCCTCCCAAAAGAATGTTCCCTGAATAATTAACCTTGTGTAATCCACAGCTGAAAGCCTCTTCTGTGCTCGTTTGACAGTTCTGGACAATGAAATGATTTATGCTTTTCACTGCAACAGTGGAAGCTTTCACACCTTCTGCTACAAATTACCTGAGTCTGCTCCAAGCACTGCAGACATCAGAGCGCACTCAGTCCTCCCAGGCTGACCAGGATGGCACCAATTAACAGCAGTTGTCTTACTGGAGTTCACCTTTCAATCCACTCTGAAGTGAATGCACACCCTCAGGATATTCCCCATCTGTCTCCTAACAGCCACCTGGTAACAGCCACCCCTCAGCAATACAGGATGGATGTGATCCCCTAACATTTAAGTCTCCACCCCTCCAAAAAGCTCATGTTTTAGAGAAACTGAGGGCTAATGTTTGGGATTCTTCCCCTGGGCCTCCTGCTGCTCTGGGTACCACAAGAAAGAAATGAATCCTAGAATCATGCTACCTCATGAAAATGCCTGAAAAAAATCCTCATGGAAACAGAGCATAAGGGTAAACATTTATCTCACAGAATCCCTCTCAGGCAGGATTTATTCAAGGTACTGATTCTGTTCCCACTGAGCTCCAAAAGAGTGCTGGCACTGGTCTCAGAGAACAGGATCAGCCCAGTACTGGAAAGATGCAGAGCCATGTACATACATACATTTCCTGCATCAGAAGTTGGCTCCCAAAATGACCTTTTGCTGGCTATGGACTAATTCCTTGTTTTAGCATTACATTTCTGACAAAGTGCTCAGAAAGCTTAGCATTCTCTGTAACTGCAACGTACAATCCTTCAACTGCAAAGCACATATTTCAGCAAATGGAATAAAAACACAATCTGGTACAGTCATTTTAATCAGCCAAATGGAAAGCAGTAATTCAGTGCTGTACACCAGATAAAATTTATGGACCATTCAGTGACGCATCCAGTAACCATACATTCTTAAAACATCATTACAACTATAGCTATGAAATTCTGAACGTGCCTGACTATTTTGTAGGTCCTTATCCAGCAGAAAAAGCTGCAGAGGGCCACATCCCAGTGAGAGGAGCACTTGCTGGGGGTAAAAATGCCTTTAATTTCTAAGTTTGGAAGAGTTATCTCTATAGGCAGCTCCTGGCTTTCCTAGCTCCACCAGCTAGTAATTATCTCAATAGTTGGATATGTCTATTATTGCTCAGTTGTGGACTAACAACATTAGCTAATGACTGGCCATGTGGGCTTTAAAAAGCAAAGAAAATATGGGCAAGAGTCCAGAAGCAGGAGAAGATGCAAAGCTAACATCACACAGAAAAATGTGTGACACGGCCTCAAAATCTCTAAACTTAAGGCTTCTGTCCTCTTGTTGATAGTCAAATAATTATACTGATTTCATCAAAACAATATATTGATTTTTCTTCACACTGTGAAAAGCTAAGGAATAAGTTTATAGAACTAGAAAGAGTTTTTCAGTGCTATTTTAACATCTTGTTCTGCTAAGCAACTCAAAGTTTGGAGCAGGAAGAATCACTGTCATAAACTGTTGGTAAATAACAAATACAACATATTTTGAGTATTTTACTTCTTTATGATTTATTTTGAAGGACACTTGGTCAAAGTGACCTGAACTTTCTGCCATTACAAGTTAAAACACTCTTCTCAGAATCAAAACCAGAATTTTTAACCAATCTGACTGTAAAACGGGAAGAACAGATCCACAAAAGTTAAAATAAATAAAAACTGTAAGCAAGCTGCATGTAATTAAATTGACAGGAAAACACAAGAAATTGTTTATGTTCAATAAGAAAACATAACTAACTTACAGCCACAAGTGGACATACTGGATGGCGATATTAAAAAGCATTTGTGCAATTTCCCTTCTTGTAACTCCATGGACAGAGATAATATCTTTATAACAAAACAACAGCTTAAGCCACTTTGGTTTAAGCTAAACAACTGTAGTAGTCCAAAGCAGTTATGACATTGTCAGACAAGTGGATTTGTGTCAAGGGTCTGGATCCAATGAGATTGTGGACGTAGTGCTTGTGGCTACAAGTGCAGCATTGCAAAGTCCAGGAAAAAGCCCCTTTGCTGGGGATGAGCAGCTCTTCTCTCACTGAAGATTTCCAAACTCAACATTTCATTCTCAGACATGTCCAGCCACTTCACCATTACAGGCTTTGGTAATGTGGCCTCTTTAAGAGAAACCCCACATCCCTTAGTCCAGGCTTTTTCCTGACTAGTTATGGACACTTCTAGCAAATTACTGACAGCTTTTTTTTGGTGGGGGGAAATCTTCTCCATCAAGTTTTTAACCCTCTTCCAAACATCTCTCAAAAAGATTCAATTTTTAAATGGAATTATCAATATCAAATGCATAAAAATCGCACCTTTAAGTTATAGCTTGGAGGTAGGGAAACAAATTGCAATCAAAATGCCAAAAATATTGGTCAGAGAACTGGGAAAGGGCAAGGAATTTTTCATAGAAACTTTTTGCTTTTGGAGTATCCTGTGAAGAACAGTGGACAGTTCTGTTCAGTCTTAAAACATGCATCTTCACTGAAGAGACAATATCATGGAAAGCTGTCATTTAGCTAAAACTGGATCACTTCTAAACTAATTTCAAAGGAAAGAAGGATTAAAAAACCAAACTACAACTCTCCACAAAATCAGCACAGTGCAGACAGCAGTACAGAGAACAAGTACAGAACAGCCCTGGCAAAGGCCATAGCCTTGTGCAGTTGTTCCTACAATCAGAAATCTTCTTGCTCTGGATTTACCTGGCTGAATTTAAATGTGTTTAAAACAACTGCAGTGATGAAGCTTATCCAAATGCTTAGGTGAAAACACACTCATG
Organism: Sitta carolinensis; assembly: GCA_032173965.1. Lineage (NCBI taxonomy): Eukaryota > Metazoa > Chordata > Aves > Passeriformes > Sittidae > Sitta > Sitta carolinensis. Next base: position 30,735,151 of record CM063287.1, read on the forward strand.
CTAATGCTTAAACAGTAACAGCTGATAGAAGTGCATTTGCTTTCTGGGTGGTGTACAGGAAAGGAAAGGCTCCTGTGGTCTCAGAGAGGATTTAGATTATCAACTCAAAGAAAATAGAAAATGCCTCTAAAGGCACAAACAAGAGTTATCATCACCTCAAAAAATCAGAGTAAAAAGGATTTAAATACTCAATAACTGATCCTGTTCTCTTTATTTTAAGGAGGCTGGGCATATCTTAAAAGATCATAAAAGGATCAATTTTCACATTCACCACCCAGAATTAGTCACAGTGCAGGAATTCCACCCTGGAAGCTATCTTGGCCAGCACATACACCCTCCTGCTAGCCTGCCTGAGTGCAAATTGACTCAAGACATTCCCCAGTCCCAGGGACAAAGTGCTACAGGCCACTATCTGATTTCGATAAAAACAGTACACAAGGGATTTCTCAGCTCTTAACAGGAAAGAGGTGGCTGAAGGATTACTGGGGAAGCCTCACGTTTTCTTTCCCTTCCCTTTGTCCCTTAAGCCTTCAAGGGATCACTGTCTCTTCTGTCAGATACAGCCAGGTTTGGTTCCAGCTATTCTATCCCAAATTATTGTGAATATCTCCAGCAAAAATGCCTTGCAGAGAGCAACACCCAGATTCAAGACTAGCTAATGTGCAATATTTACCATGAGCTGCTGTGATACCTGGTTGAGCACAGGCCAACACTGATAGACTCAGTCCTCCCTGAGGATTCCTTCATTAAAAGTTCATTGCAGTAGTGGTGTCAAGAAAATACAATTCTCTGTTCTAGTACAGTTTTTCCTAAGCCCACAGTGACTTCATCCTGCCCCTCTAACAGGATGAGGACACAGGTTCCAAAAGCTCTGGAGTCCTCACTCTTTAACACCCATTCACTGGGAACATCTTCAAAGATGTTTATTCAAAATGACAGAATATAGAATATACATGGATTTGGCTGATTTGACAACGTTAAGTAAATACTACAATATAACTTAAAATTTAATGTACTTCTGAGCAACAAGAAAGTCTGAAATCCTCAGCTGCATGCCCTCTTTTTTTCCTTTGGACTAAAGAGATATAAGAAGTTTATGATTTAGAATTAGAGGTAAAGACTTCACTTATTCAGTTGGCTTTAGGAACAGGCATCTGTGGTTCCTTCCCAAAAACACACATACCTAGGAAACTGCATACATTTAATACACATGACCAAAAGTTTAATTTGTGCCACTTAATGGGCACAACTCTACATGATCTCACCCAGCTCCCTGACACAGGCTAGCAGTTGCCAGCACAGAGCCCCACACTAGCTGATTTACCCCACCAAAATCCCCCTCCCAAAGCAGACACCAGGTATCTCCATCCTGCCTCTCTAGACACACAGTTTCCTTCATGGTCTTCAGGACTGATATCTTCATTTCCCCTTCATCAGATGCAAAGGGCTCAAAATAACAGCCTGGTTACTACCAGGACAGTTACTATTATTTTCCAAGACAGGATTAGTTTGGTTGAGGTTTTTTCTTTTTCCTTAATTGGCGCTTTTTTTGTTTTTAAAAAAGCTCTGAGAAGGGCAAAAATCACTGAATTGGAGCCAATTTGTTAGCACTCCACAGCGTTATGAAAGGCAGAAGGTGTTGCCAGGTGTACACTCATAAGCAACAGAAATTTATGGTGTAAGCAAACATGGATGGAAAAGTCTACTTAGATAATTAGTGCTCATGCGGGGAGACTTTCTGGGCTCTGCTCTCTGCTAACACAAATGTTGGAAAAATTGACACTTTCTACAGTAAATCCAGCTAAGAGAGGAAAGGAGACTGAAGCTTGTCCTCCTCTGCACTGGAAAACAGATTTTTTTGCACCGAGCAAGACCCGAATCGACAGCTCACAAAGCAATGGCTCAACCAAGGCAGCCCCCCAAAAATGCTGCAACCTTGGGGTCAAGGCAGTGGGGCAGGACCTGGGGGCAGCCTCAGGACTCAGAAGGGAGCTCTGCCTAGCAGAGACAGTTAATGACCATTAACATCGTGTCTAATGACCATTGCAAACTGCTGGGAGCACGAGCTCCAGGCTGGGGGTTCCAGCCCTAACAGAAACTTCTCCTCTTTGGGGAGGAGCTGCCGAGGAGTCGGGGATGTGAGGACACTGCTGAGAGAAGAGCCACACCAGAGGGGAAGGGAAGTCAGAAATGGCAATGCCTGAACAGCAATTTGCCATCAAAGTCACGCATTCCCAGTTCCTTAGAGGAGAGGGATCAGATGACCGAATCCTGACTCCTGACCTGACCCAGGCAGATACCATGAGGTTAAAGGTCTGTGCACTGACACACAGAGCGAGCTGGCCTCCCGAAAACTCTCTCTTAATCAGTAACCACCAACTCAGAATAAGACATCTAATCTAAAGCTATTTAAAATTCAAACAAACCCTTCCAAGTAATTGCTGTTACTTTCCCTCAAATTCTTCCTCCCATTTCAGTTTCACAGGCCATAAACTCTATAGAAAATAATAACTTTTGACTTCCAAGGCTTCCTTTATTAAACTGCCTTACACTCACCAGAGCGGATGGTCATGTTTTTAACAATGCAGCCAAAAATGAATAGAGCAAAACAGTCTTAATCTGCTTTGCTAAGTCAGGCTTTAGTTTTCCAAATACGTCTCTATAAATAATCCTTAGCTGCACTGCTAGGCTAGAAGCTTGAATTTCAGAAAAAAAAATAAATATAGAATTAGTGCTCAGTAACTGCCAAAGAAACCACCCACCCTTCCCCAGAAGAAAACAACCACCTCTTTTTGCCTGAGCGTTTGATCCAAGGCCATTAAAAGATTTTCTGTAGACTTCAGCAAGTTTTTGGTGGGTTTTTTGGGTTTGGTTTTTTTGAGGGGGAGGAGAGCTGGTTTGGGTTTGGTTTTTTTTTTTTTTTTTACAGGTTTGATCAAGAAGAGAAATTACAAAATGCCATTACCTTGTACCCTCCAATGCGATGCTCCTGCTTGAACTCCTTCCCGTTCTTCAGCCACCGCATGGTCGGCGTTGGGTTTCCCATGGCTGGGCAGCGGAACTTGACGGTGTTGGCGGCCGGCACGGCGTGGAGCCTCTTCTCCATTTTGTCCGTGTGTGTCCAGTAAGGCGCCCCTGTTCCAAAGGGACACATCCAGAGACATCAGCATTGGACAGCCAGCCCCCTGTGCAGCCCCTCAAAGAGCCGCACGGCCCCGTTGTAAGCACGGCTGGAGGAGAGCGCGCGCCCGGAGATCCCGGCTGCCAGTGCCAGCCAGGGGTCTGCAAACAGCTCAGTCTGCTGCTCTGGGGGTCCAATTTGTGACAAAATTCCACGAGTTGGCCACAGACGGCCTTTGTTTTGTGTACGACAAGTAAGACACAGGGACTGGGTTTTCATCAGACAGTTTTGACCTTGAGCTGAGTGACTGTGAGGGCTCAAACTCAGAATTTTTAGCCCTCCAGCTGTGAAGCCAGACAGACCAAGACAGAAGATGCTTGGAAGCACCAGCCTTCCTCTTTCCCCTTCTGTGAGAAAGGGGATAAAACACCCTCCTGTCTGACAGACCACTAAGGCCTGCAGTGTGTGATGCCAGGGTGAACTGTGCTGCTACTGCCATAGGAAGCACCGAAATGTATTTACAAATGGAACTTGTTTCTGAAATCTTTACCCAAGCAGAGAAAACCTAATGATTAAAAGTGGATCAGCAAAAAACATTTATCATTTTGGAGGGGTTTCCCACACTAATGAGCCTCTTGAAATTGAAAGGGTCAGTGCCATCCAAAACCATGGCATAAAACGAGTGCCTCTCTCTCAATCCACATTTTCTGAGGCGATCACTTTTCCCAGACCCTGACATGGCTCTCCTGGCTTTCACTCACTCCTTGCCATGTCCTGGCCCAGTCTGTGTCCACATGAACATCATGAGAAGCACATTTGTCATGCACCAGTAGAGGAAACACAGCAGAACAAAATTTACAACTCCCCATATGTTTTTACCCTCACAGAAGTAAACTTGGACACATAAACCCAAAGACAAAGTTATCCCATGTTCTGGATCCTTGCACCACTTCCTCTACATTTCTCAATGTCTTCATGGCATTGCTTCAGTCATCTCACCATAACAAGTTTTTTTAAAAAAATATTCAAGATCTGTTTATTAGTAGGAAACATTAATTTCTTTTACAATGGAGTTTTCCTGAAGCAAATCAGATTAGCGTGGAATTTTTAGGACTAGAGGGGTCCAGAAAAATAACTCCATTTCTCTCAGCCCTGTTTCATTTCCTTCATTAGCAGGCCAACACTCCACTATAAATAAACTCTTCCGTTCCTCAAATATTTATAGCAGTTCTTACAATCAGTGCAAACTCAGAAATCCTGCTACCCCCCTCTCTAAATAAAAATACAGCTGGACAGAAAATACAGGAATAAATCCTTTAACAAAGTCTCTCTCAGTATAAAGAAAACATTCTAAAAGCAAGCCCTATAATGATGCTATGAACGATAAGTGTTTGGGTTTGGGGTTTTTTTGCCCGAAGTGGCAATTAGTGTTAAAATTAATGAAGTAGAAAAGCAAAGCAAATTTGTGCATGTAATCAAAATAGAAAATCAAGTAACTATTGAAAATTTAACTGCAACACTGAGAAATTGTTACGCAGACTAAAGTGAATTAGGGATGCAAGGAAAATCACTGTTAACATTATTTGCTAAAAGCAGGATCACATTAAAACAACAGAAGACTTTAAACAAAGCCAACCAGAGGAATTAACTGCTACATGCAAAGGCCAAATTACATTACAAGTACACCAGGCAAAGGCAGAATTACATGCTGGTACTGAGGGATTAAAAAGCTGTTTTCCCTAGACTGCTAAAAAGTCCAACACACGGCAACCACTGCTGGGCCCTAGTCACAGCTCCCACAAAGTCAAAGCAAACTGGGGCAGCTCAAAGACAATCAACCATCCCAACCACTCGTATCAGCAGAGCAGAGTGCTTCCTCTGGCCTCCAAATGGGTGCTGCCAGCCCAGCAACTCTGCAGCCAGCACCTCCCACCACATCCAACCTCATGAACCTTTCTCACAGGGGCACAAAGAGCTCACACACAGCCACAGCCAGCACAGCCTCTGAGCCACGGGCTCCACAGCTCACCCAGGGCAAAGCTGCCCTGCAGCCCAAAGCTGGAAGGGCCAAGCTCTGGGAAGCTCCCCTCAGGCTGGGACCAGGGCATTGGAGTGGTCGGGATGCAGCCACCAGCAGCTCCCCAAACAAAGCTGCTTCACACAGGTTTGTACTGTGTTATAGTGTAGCCCATCCTCTGGTTTTCTTGAAAATAACTATACTTTCCATCAGCAAACTCCTTCTAGAAAAGCTCCAGTTCAGCACTCGCACAGAGGGAGAACTCTGACAGAAATGGGTGCAGAAAAGAGGCCAGGCAGAAGTTTAGAGAAGAGGCTCAGTTTTGTCCCACAGAAGGGGAGAGGAAACACCCCAGAATGGGAGAATGGTCTGCTCAGAAAGCTTCCCCTCATACAACCCTCAGCATATCCTGCAATGGTCCTAAATTACAGGCCAGCTTGGAGAAAAACATGCAGACATCACATATGGAAAACACCATCTGAAAATGCTTCAAGACATCCTACATTTTTCATTACTGGCAGCTCCTCAGAACATTCAAGGAAAAGAGGAAAAGACAGCAACATCCACAAACCATCACACTTGCCCTCAAATTGTGCTTTCATCCAGTGATTGATCTTATAACACACAGCATTCTTCTTTACACATTAAATCATCACAACCTAAAACACCTTTTCATGCTTCTATTTGTCTTGAGAGGGAAAGCACCGAGCTTCACTAAACCCAATAATGAACACAATGAGTAGGTACCACGAGCTGCTGACTGCTCTCATGGCCACGTCCATCACATCCCATCACTGCCACCAGGACAGGTGAAGTAGGTGGCACCACTGCTAAAAGTTCACAGTAACCACAGGGCAGAGTCCAGCATGAAGCAGCAACGAGCAGCAGGGGAACGGGTGGGAATTCCTGATTGCTTTTAGAGTTCTCATTAGTGAAGAAAATATCCTGCTGACCCACACTGCACAGACATTACATCTAATCAGCCAAATCTCCTGCATGTGAAATTGAAATTAGCAAGCCCAGGGGACCACTTCACTTCAGGACTCTTCAGTTTTTATTTGGACTTATCTAATACAAAGAAATACAAAAGTAGTTAACTCCAAGCCTGCCTGACAAGCACCTCAAGCAGGCAATAGTGCGCCATAAGTGACCACATCAAACCCCTCCAAGGTTTTCAGTACTATTGTATTTGACCTTTAATTAAAAAACACTTCTAGGCAACATCCAATTTTCGATGCTCCCCTGAGTGGGTTTCCACTCAACAGGATTTGATGAATTTGAACCTTGTTTCATCCTCTCTGAAACTCTTCAAGGCATGAAAGGAACAGCATGTGGATTACATTTAGATACTTTTTGTTCTTGGTGCCAATTTACCATTGCTTGGCCCAGAAGAAATTGCTTAGAGGGCGATAAGAAAAAAGAAAGTTATAAAGCTTCCAGTTGCCTGACCAGAATTCAAGGCAGACCAGCAGCATCTTCAGGGCTACCCAGAGATCTGCAGAATAAATTAGTTGGTGTACTTGATTGCAACCACCTCAACAGCTGCTGCCTTGCCAGGTCAGGTCAGGATTATAAAAATCCCTCAAATTAGGGCTACCTTTCAAACTCACAAGGAGGACAATGCAGTAAGAGTCAGCAGTGTCTTTCCCACTGCCATCAGCACGATGATCAGCACCTGAGTCTGTAAAATCAAGTCCTTGGAGATGACCCAATGTCGTAGTTTGGAAAAAATGAGTTTTTTCTGATTTAAACAGACGAATGGGATACAATTCAGCAGTAACCCAGGACATTCCACCCCTTATCCCCATATCCCCATATCGTCAACTTATTACCAACACTAATACCTTTGACACCCTCCAAGAACCAAGCTAAGGCCCATCTCTAGGGTAACAAAGGAGAAAACTCGAGTTGCCAACAAAGCCACTTTGTGGAGAAAGGAGACTGTTTTCCAGTGGAACCAATCCTGCACCTTCCCCACGAGCACTAATCCCTTCAACAAAAGCTGGAAGTAATAAAAAGCTATTCAGGATGCAGTCTGGAACAAATCTACCAGTGTTTTTTCAGACAGTAAAAGTATCTGTCAAGCTAAAGGGACAGCAAATGCAGAGTGAAATCTGCTCTGTGGGCCTCTTACTGAAAAAGACACACAGGGCCAGTGGCCAAATGCACGAGGGTACACACCAGTGCCCTCCTCTCCCAAGGACCAGCTGCTCCTCACATCTACAGAGTTACCTACAGCCTTCAAGAGCAATTGTATGTTCTGGGCAGCCTTGAAAATTACCCTAGATTTCCTCAACAGCTTCTCTCCACCTGCATTTGGAAACCTTGGCCTTTGAAATATGTATTTGCAACAGAGGCAAAGAAAATAAAACAGCTTAAAAGAATACTTAGCAGTGTAAATAAAACAGCTCTAAAAGGTTTGTTTTAGTTTTAAGTATGCAGGAATGAGAATGCCAAGGTTCAGCTTCCTGTTGAAGGCACTACAGCCATTTCCTGCCTCATCTCATCATAATTAACATGCCAAGACAGCTGGACTTTATCAGAATTGTTTCATCAAAAAGCAACAACCTTTGAAGACTATGGCCTTTTGTTTCCATCAGTAAAGGCATAACCAGGCCAATTTCCATTGCTTATCCTTAATGATCACAGCTGTAATTTGTATGTAAATTATCAGCTAAATCATTTGAGATCTGCAAAGCTCAAACCATGATTGAGGAAACACTTAAAAGACTTCTGTAAAAGAGCATCAGCCAGGGACTCTTGTGAGGTCGTGGACTTCCCCAGGCTCCACATCCCATAGGCAGGCAAGGTAAAGGGCATTTGGCCACTGTGTTCCACTGCCTGCCCCACAGCACACACAGGGCAGACAGCTCCTGGGTCACTCTTCCATCTGCCTTGTAACTCAGTACCTTCAATTAGATGTGGCCCTTGGATGTGAAGGAAAATTTGGAAGAGGAAAAGAAAGCTTACAAGGCACCAGGCACACCACACCAAGTCCCAGCCCTGGATTTCACACGTATCTCATCTTGCCAAATCACAACCCTCTTTCAGCAGCCTTGGATTAACCCAAGGGATTAATCTGTGATGCAACTTTTCACTGAACACAGCATACTTGGAGCGACACGGCGCCACGACCCTTCAGTCATCCTGCTGCTTCCAGCTCAGACCCCAGGAGGCTGTGCTGCTCCCTCAGCAGACAGTGGGCACCTTTTAAAGAGCAATCCAACAAGGAGTTGCTCGTGGAATGCTCTGCTCAGGCCCAAAGCTGTCTTCTTGCAGTTTCCTCCCTTCCATCTCCACGGCTGTGCTTTCCCCACCACCCCTGACGTTTAAGCGTTTGTGCTTGAGAGACATCTTTCACTCAGAGCAGGGAACGTGTGCTGGCCCCTGCTGCAGCACACAGCCCTGTCCCAGCAGATGGATGCTGTCAAGGGCCTTTCACCAGCTCCCCAATCAAGATTGATTAACAGTAGCTTAAAATGATAGCTCGTTTTACAGGAACGTCATTAGCACAACCACTGGGCACTGCTCCCTGTGGCTGCAAGGGCAGGAATCCTTCTGAGGCCAGCACAGAGCACAGCTGCTTTGAGAGCAGGTCCTTTGTTTATTCCAAAAGCCACTCATGCTCACAATGGATCACCAGAGCCACCACTGCACATCAGAAGCACAATCGTCACTGAAAATATCGCAAGCCCTTTTCTGACCACCACCAGTAAAGCTTTAAGGAACAGCAAACATAGGAAATGTTTCCTGAAAGGAATTTCTAACCATGGTTCCATTTCAGGGCAGTGCTAACAGTACCCGGATCAGTGGGTTTTGCCTAGACAACCTCTTTTAAAAGCAGTGTCCCCTTTCACAGCTCTCCAGTTCTTTTTGCCACTGCATTCCCCTGTCAGGGCAGCCTCCAGCTGCCTGATCTCAGCCCCTTCCAGAGGCACCTGTGCATCAGCCCAGGGTTAATCACACTAACAGATGGCAGAGGCCAAACAGGCAGCTAGGAACTTATATCACTTTAAATAGCATCTAATGTTTCACAGCGTCAGACCGGGGGCAGCGGCGCACAAAAGGCACCAAGCAGGGGAGCCCAGATCAGGCTCCTGCTCTGTCACCTGAGCGAGCGCCCCGAGCTGCAGGGCAGCTGCAGCTCCTGGCCAGGCTGAGCAGCAAACACACTCCCTGCCCTCCCTGGGTGCTGCCCACTGACATCTCCCCCCGAGGGTTTCTGTGCTCTCCGTGTTACTGACTTCACCAGGCACCAGAGACAGCAACCAGTCACCGAGGGGGTTTTGCACACCAGCATAAGGAGCCAATGTGAGTTTTATACACTTTTTTTTTGCCCTCTTAGAGAGTGCTCTATTTAGAGCTTATTAATAGCTTTACGAATTCTCTAAAGGGGACAAGTTTAACGCATTCAGATAGGTTTAAGACTCTTTTAGCCCATTTTCCTCATGCATAAGTAACATAAAATGTGGGTTTAGCCCTGAATTGCCTTCTTTGCAACAAATCTTCAGGTCCTTTACAGACAAAAGAACCTCATTGTCTCCAAATTCATTCTCCCTGGGAGACTTCTGCTGAGATTAGGGATTGAAGGATTTTCCTCATTACAACTTACTTTTTTTTAAAGTTTTCATACTACCTTTTAACATAATGAGCTGGATCTTTGTCTCTCTTGTTGAATTTCTGCTCAGGTTCAGGAAAAGTTAGTTCATCTGTGAGAGTCTAAACCAGACAAAGACCGAACTTTGATTCAGGAAGAAAGGAAAATGCAGAAATGCCAAGAACAAGGCAAGAAAGAAAGTACAGACCAGAAAAGCACGTTCAAAAGAATATTAGTTTATTTTTATTTTCCAAGTTATGAGCTACGTGAAACAGAAAACAGAAGAGGACAGATACCACGATTTGACAGTACATGCAGTTAACAATCAAGAAGCTCTGAAGACAGGAGTGCAAAAGATGGGACATAATTTTCCACGTGGATCTTGCTAGTGACTTCTGGCAGTTGGCTGTTACTTACTCATCTGGTTGCTGTCATTCACAAAGTCCTCGGACCCATCATTGTCATCTTCATCATCCCCAGAGGAAAGAGCATCTGCACATTAAAAACAACCAAGTCTTTAAACCAGCCTATTTTTTATTTTTACAGACAAATAAATTCATAAGCTTCATCTTAGGTTGTATATCAAGAAGAATAGGTGTTTATGTTAGTTGTGCAGAAGCTAGAGAAAAAGAAAATCCAGCCACAAAATGTGCTATTTCCACATAAAATTGTAACAAAACTAGCTAATAGTCCTGCAGTGCTACAAAGTTTCCCAAGGGAGTTTGCTGATCGAAAAAATCTCTTTCCACTTAATATTTTAACTTCCATTACAGAAATGCAGCTGAACGGAACTGAGCACCTCCAGAACAATTTATCTCTAAACTTGAAGGATATAGAACACACATTTTCCTCTTCTGATGCAGGGGCAAAAACCTGTGTTCATTCTCCTGGCTTTATCATCATCACAGCAACTCTGACTAATTTAATCCTGTCAGAGTAGCATAAAACAGAGCAGCTGTTAATCGCTGTAGAGCCATCGGAGCAAAAAGGAGCAGATACAAAGTGAGCCCATTTCAGGGTCAGGGCAAGGAGAAAAATCCTCAAAAGGGCTACAGAACTCATCCTAACTGGCTGTGCCCAAGTGGACTGCTTCATGTTAGGTCACAACGTGTCTCAACATCACATTTTACAGCTTCTGCATGCAAAAACCTGCGTCCGACTCACTCACCTGTAACATTTACAATGAAGTACAGGGTATCACTGTCTAGGGTCCTAACAGCAGTGCAAGCATAGAGGCCCGAATCTCTGGCTGTGGCATCCTTAATTTGCAAGTACTCCCCAATAATCACTGTCCTATTGTCAGGCCCCAAAGGGAGCCCGTCCTTAGTCCAACTGATCATGACGGCGTCTCGCAATTGACAGCGCAACTCAAGCGGCTCTCCTGGAAGTGCTGAGTAAACATCTGGCTGAGAGATTTGGTATTTGGTTGGCGGCTCTGCGAAGGTGGAAGGAAAGGAGGAAAAAATAGAAGAAAGAGAAGGGAAAGGAGAGAATTTCCAACACAGGTCAGTGAAGGCCCTTTTCGTCCACGGAAATCAAGTTATGATAAATTAAAAAAAAAAAGTTTCATCCAGATTAGCCCAGTATTCTGTGTTGTAACTGAACCACGTGCGGGTTATGTTCAAGAAGTTCACCACAAGTAAAGCTCAGGCGCTTTTGGTCAGTGTCTTGGCATGTCCCTTGTCCCCAGTGCCACACCAGTACATGACTCTTCTCATCGGTCACAGAGAGCAGGAGACAACGAGGGTTGCAGGACCTGGAGGCTTCAAAGGACTTGTGGGAGCAGGAGGGGTTCAAAAGGCAAATCCCATTTTCTATCTTAGCATTCGGGTCCACAATTCAAAAGAATATTATTTTTTCTGATTTTGTTATAAGTTGCTTTTTAATTTTTAAAACCTGGGAAGTGCTGTTTTGAAAGAAAAGGATGGCCCCAAACCCCTTCACTCACTAAGCTAATAAACATGAGCTCCTATACACAGCATATATGATGTCTTTGATTTTTCCCCCTGTGTCCATCACAAAGTCTCTACATTTGCCTTCTACACTACCAGCACTTCTCTCCATGAGAGTAACTTTTTCCTTTAAGTTCTTTTTTGCTTCATTACTTATTTCACAACCTCTCCCAATGGAATACAGCAGAAACCCAGGAGCACAAGCAAAGCTTTGAAAGTCAAAATAGTTGAAGTAGCGGGGAAGTCCAGAACGAAATGGCTCATCCCTTTTGCAACCCAGTAACAAGAAGAATGTCAAACCACAGTCTTAATCCAAAAAAACATCCTTGGAAAACTACATCTGTCTATAGTTACCAGAGCTTCATCAGCCCCTTGCAGGGCCAGCTCTCAGCAGGGGAAAGGAACTGCAGCCCTGGGCACTCCAGGCTGTCTGCACAGTGCAGTGGGAAGGCTCAGCACACTGAACTCAGGCTGTCCCACATACAGACACTGCTCTGGAACTGGGCTCTCCCTACCACCACACTATCCCTCTCCCTCTGCCAAGGGCCTGCCAAGGGCGGCAGGAATGGCAAATAAAGGAAAGAAGCACAGAGGCATCTTCTGTTTGCTCATGGGGAAGGGTCAGAGCACACAGACAGCTGCTCCCCGTGCACCCTGGACACGTCCTGCCCTGCACAGGCACCAACTGTGCACCTAGGAATAAATAAAACACCTCTCTGTCTGCTTGGGATTCCGAGGGAATAATACAAGGTGACTCTCTGAAGTCCACACTTCCTTCTAAGAATGCCAAAACCCTGAAACCAGTGTTCCTCTCCTTGGGTTGTCACTTTTTGTGCCACACTTTCAACAGGGAAGCCTGAATCAAGCACCACACCTGAGCAGGACTGTAGATGGGAGTCTGGAAATGCTGAAGTTCTGTCAGCAGTTGAGTTTTGTGCAGCCCTGCAAGGAGCAGGGAGTTGGACTTGATGGTCCCCATGGATCTCTTCCAACTCCAAGTCTGACTCTGTGAGCACCCGAAGGGTGCAGCACGGTGAGGAACTCATGCATTTAGATATCAGGTTCTACTGATGGACTTGGAGACCCAGTTTCACTCCCACCCATCCTGCAATCCTGTCATTACAGGAATGTGCCCTATATCAAAACTTCTGCCTTTCTCATTAGGGTAAAGATGTTTTCCCAAAGAACAGATTTGACTCACACATCACACCAAGGTGGCACACAAAACCCATCCCAACATGACCAGTTACAGAGACTGTAAAGCTTCTTGGATTTAGATTTTATAACAAGGTCTCTGAACTTTCTAGTGTGTAGAGTTCCATCTCAGGAGTCTAAGACAGGCTCCAGTACAGATTTATACTCCTTATAAACTAATTCAGTCTTGCTGATGCAGTCACGAACCCAGGGATCTGCAATGCAGGTGTTTCACTGAGTGCTACATTATGCTCTTAGAAATCGAATTTCCAGGAGCATGGGCTCCTTTCTACACATGTTTCATCACAGTAATGAGTGTGTTTGAGTCTGCTTGAGAATTTTTTTTTTAATTAGATTTCACTGTCCAATAAAAAAGTACCTGAAGTCAGTTACCTAATTTACTTTGAAGTAGTAAGACTTTTTTGTAACGCTCTACCTGCAAAGAAAATTTCTTTTACAGAGTTTACACTGTGCCAAAAATGTACTGGAGTCTAAAAATGTTTTTGTTTAAACTTTTTTAAAAGCCACCTTGTGTGATGATACCTCAATCTTCCTTAAAGTGCATTAGAGCCTTCTGCTGAACAGTGCCAGGAAACTCACAGGATGAGCCCACACAAAAGTAAAAGGAAATTAAAATGAAAATAATTTTTTATCACATCCCTGACTTCATCTCTTTTTAAACTACTAACCCCAAATTTGCACTGTTTCAACACAAATCCAAATCCAAATTTGAGAACAGTAATTTATTTCAAAATTACAATTTAAAAAAATTCCTTTTACAAAGAAAATCACTAGTACACTAAAGAAAAACAAGTCTCAGACAGGTATTAGCATTTGGCAGGTATTATCCTCCTCCATTTCTTTCTCTGCAGAGTATCAGGGAAGATGCAGCAAAACGTTGTCATGATATAATGAAGTCATGTTTGGAAATTGTGAGTTATTTCAGGTAAGCCTTTGTGTTGCCAAACTAGAATGTAGCAGCACTTAAGACTGTCACTTTTTATAATGTTTGCCTATAAACTTTTTTCCAGTGTGGGTTTGAAATGGTGCCCAAAAGCAAACAGAGAACAGGTGGGATTCTGAGGCATGAATCCACCCAGCAGCTTCACTGTGAAAATCAACCAGTTCAAACTGTTCAGAAATTCCCAGCAGCACATAAACAACCTAAGTGGCAAAGTTAACTCTCCCTGGGACATTACATACAGATTTTTGCACTGCTCTGGAATTTAGGGACAAATTTTGAACTCATGTCTGTGCTGTACCACCTAACCAATGGCTCCCCCATGGCTGACAGCAGGATTCTTACCCTGCTCCTAGCCAAGGCTTGGTGACCTGCTATCACATCCAGCTCCTCCAGCCCTCTTGGAAGCTCTGCCTTGGAACTGGATCCTCAGCCATCACCAGAGGCCTGAGAACCAGCCCTTTGCTGGGTAGGTCAGATTAGATACAAAGAAGATTTTACAATGAGGGTGGCACTGGCACAGGTTGCCCAGAGGGCGGGGGTTGTCCCAGCCCTGGGAATATTCAAGGCAAGGGTGGACAGGGCTCTGAGCAGGCTGGTCTGGCTGAAGATGTCCCAGCTCATTGCAGGGAGTTTGGACAAGACAGTCTTTAAAGGTCTCTTCCAATCCAAACCATTCCTTGATTCTAGGGAGGCATGAGATTCCTCTTTAAGCAAATCCTGCAAATCCTGTCATGGTGCCATTGGTTCCTCCTGGAAAGGTGCACTACCTGATGTGAATTGCACCTGTCTGACACCCCCTAGAACACCAAACAAGCAACAAAGGCACGTGCAGAATGACTCTGGGTGTTCTCAAACACTGCAGGACAGGGGACACTGCTTCTGCTATTTTCTGCTCTCAGCTACATCCTTATTTGTAATAGTGGTGCACATAATGTATTTAAACTTTATAGGTGGAGCTGTTGAACAATACTGCCGTGGAAAACCAAGCTGCTGTTAAATAAATAGCTGTGAACTTTTTCTCTGCCTGCTCATAGAGCCTCACAGCATGGTTTATGCCATCCAGCCATCAAGTGGAGTAAAGACTGTTTGTATAAAAGCCATGACCACAATAGAGGACTGGGGACACTCTGACTGCTCTATTTCAGATTATTAAGATAGGCAATTGTATTCCGAATCATGTTTCTGTTCCAGATACGGTCACTGAGAGAGATATACTTCCTTAGGTTTTAAATTATTATGATTATTATTATTTGTCTCCATTTAATAAAATGCTAACAAAGAGCTGCTTATCTTAAGTCTCAAGTCATTTAGTTACTTAGTTACAGAGCCAAATAATGAAACGATCAGCTAATAGCTAACCCCAGCAAAGATTCTCACACAACTCTCCAGAACACAAAAGCCTCAGACCCCATCAAGCCACTTTCACTTCAAAAGGCTTTAGTAAATAACTAAACACTCACCACAGTGTGCCCAGAAGGGTCAACAGACCTGACCTGTCAAGAATCCAAGAGGTTCATTGCAAAACTGAATGTCCCCACAGGGAACGCCAGGCTGCCAACCACCACCACTGCTGCTCCCCCTCCCCATGGTCTCCCTGTCATTGAGGGAAGTCCAGCAAGACCACACTGAGTAAACAACATGGAATGGGGATGTCAAATAGGTCTCATGACAAAGCCAAGCCCGAGGCTTTAGGCTCTCCCCAGATATCACCACTCAGGTGTGCAGCCTTCCCTCCCACCTCCCAGGGACAAGATGGTGGGATTCTCCCTTAATATAAGATGGCAGAGCAATACTGAGAGTATCTCCATGTCCTCCTCTGACAATGGATGATAAAATCAGCCTGCAAAAGACCCGGCCATCAGTTTAAGAATGCAGAGAGTCATTCCTGGCCGTGGTGACCATCTCCCATTAGCCAAAAGCAAAACAAAGGCTCCTCAGACAAAGGGGCACAAAACAGTGTTTGCAATTCATCCATCAGCTGCTCCAAAGCCACTGGATTCCTGCTGTCCCATTTGCACTGTTACTGTCAGCCAGCTGCCAGCTCTGCCCGGCTCTGCCTCCGCCAGGCACCATCAGGAAGTCTCTGTTCTGATAAAACACTTTCCTTTCCAAATTGCTACAGTTCCTCCCTTAATTTTGAAACACTAACAGTTTAATTTTGTTTTAATCCTTTGTCCCTGAACAAGACTCCAAAGAGGACGAGTCATTTCCCCCCATCTAATGTATAAAAACATTAGTTGCTCAAATCTGATGAAAAATATCTGGGCCATGCAGAAAAGCTTCAAACACAGAACTTGAAAGAGCTAGCCATGATCGTTACGAACATAAATATGTGGCAGATTCTAAGTCTTTACTTGTTCCTTTAACACCAACTCCTGGGCTGCTCTATTTGATAAACTTTCACAAAACAAAGTGCCAGATTCTCCAAAATAAGCTTTTTCTGGCATGTTCATTAGTATTGTTATCCTTATAGAATAAGGACGTAATTGTCTGACAGGCAAAGAGATGAAACCAGACCAAAAAAAAAAAAAAAAAATTACGTAAGGAACAGGAATATCCTCTTGCCCTGAAAATGAACATTTGCAATATAAAGTTGCCACATCATACATGGCTGGTGCTCCAGCAAGTGTGGAGCTTCCAGCCACACTGAACTGCTGGAGCTGGACCTCCACACCATGTCAACTCCTATTGAGTGCTCCATATACTAAAACCATCTAAAAAAAAGTGAATCTCCTCCAATTGCAATAACTTGCCAATGTCATCACGGGTAAGGGAAAATATTACACTGCACTGTATCTTGTTTTCCTAAGCTTTGAAGGCTTAGAAAAACAAAAAAATCTGGTGAGCAACAAAGCGTTTTGCCACTTGCCGGATTCCTTGGACAAGGAAAAAAACCTTTGCACCAGCACCCAAAAGTTATCCCCATGTGATTATATCCCATCTTGGGTCCTGGGTCATGCCCCTTGGCAGCAGGTAACAGTCCCCAAGCAGCATTTGGCCCTGGCTACAGCCACCCAGGCCCATCACACCCAGCAGAGGAGAGCAGTGGGACCAAACCTCGTGAGGATGGTCCCTTGCTACGTTGGCTGACACGGGGCGAGGGACACGAAAAGTTTCATCAGGGCTTTGATGGCTGCCAAGCAGTTGGGTGGACGTGCCTCACTCAGCCCATGGTTAAGGAAAGAGTCATTCCCAACGGGAAAGAAATTATACTTGTCTAGGCTTTGTGCAGAGATTATGAATTCCTACAGCTCGTAGCCTGCCTGCTCCTACCTGTCTTTATAGACGTGATTGTTGAGTTACGGCTGCACAGCCACGCAACCTGCGTCAAAATCGCCAAGTATCACATGCTCGTGGGCTTGGCAGTGTTTGTGCTGCTGGAAGCCAGGCCAGGGAAGACTCAGAGCATGCCAAGTTCAAAGTAAACAGCAGAGAGACCAGCGAGGCCACCTCCTGCTGCTGGGAACTGCCCTGCCACTTCTTCCTGTTTGTCCCCACTCCTCAGGGGCTGCTCCTTGCAGGGTGAAGAGTTCCTTACACAGCAGCACCATAGGACTGATCTCCAGATAGGGCAAGAAACAGGAAAGCACCGGCATGGCTTCTGCACCAAGCAACCATGGAGGGAAAGAGCCCCCCAACCTTGAGAAGCCACACCAAACCCCCTAAAATTACTGCACTCCCTTTTGTAATTTCATTAGTTTGATGAGAAACTAAAGGCCATCTTTGGGTTGTGAATGTTTGGTTCCAGGCACCAAATCTTGACCATTTCTGTTCAAGTCATAAACTCCACCATCTGTCTAAAGTAACAGAGTGAGAGTTTCTCTGCTAAGTGAACTGAGGAGTACAACAAACGTAACACACATGTAACACAATCTCAAAAATAATTAACTGCTCTTCAAACTCATTACAGAAGAGTCTTCTCATGTAATCTATTATACAATACAAAGGGGAAATGAATTACGTTTTGCCAGAACCTCAAATGAAAAGCTGAAAAAAGAAATTAATCTTCCCTTTCTAAAAAAGCAGAATTTGAAACTAGGAACATTTTCTTATTGTTTCTACTTTCAGCAAAAGCAGAACTTCAAATCTCCCTGACTGAATTCTGCACGTAACCAAGTGGCAGAGCAATTAAACCAACTCCTGTTGTTCAACCCAGCCTTAAAGTCTGCTTGGGAAAGGCTCCATAATAAGATATACAGCCTTGGGAAAGCGTATGAGCACGTAGATTTGGTTGCAAAAGGTTTTTCTTGGGTTTAGTACTTTCTTCCATCTATTCCAATCTGCAGCTCTTTTTCAGGTTCTTTATTTGCATTTCAAGAGCAACATAAAACCTGAACAGAACATAGCATAGATCCAAACACAAAAACAGAACCTTTTTTTTCCAGGTTTGCCAAAGGCCGTGCTGAAGACTATTACTGCTCAACGTGCAAAAGAAATAAATTACAACTGGGAGGCTAAAAACTGCCCAATTCAATGTTGCAGTGTTAGTTCTGGATGCAGAGAACATCTATCCAGATTCCCTACAAGCAAGTCACCAGTTGTTTCTTTTGTACACTGTCCCATTTTTACTTGACTGTACAAATCCTCTTAATTTTAGCAGCTCGTCTGGAAGTCTCATTTTGCCCGTTCCCCTGAAATTCATCTCCCCCCATTTCCTAAAGCAGGATTTGAAAATAGTCGCTGGAAACAATATCCCCAAAACATCCTCTCAGCACTTTTGAGAATCCCATCCACAACACACAGGGATATAAACCACGGGATATTCTCCAAACACTTCAAAGCCTCAAGGCATACCAGGCTCCCTTTCAACCGAGAGCAATATTTAGGCAAAAGGCATCATAGCCTGTTTAATTCCAGCTCCACACAGAGAACAGTCTCCAGTGGGATGAAGAAAGCAGCACAAGCCCTGAAGTGAAAAGCCAGGCTGGCTACCTGCCCTCCCAGGTGGCACTCAAGCACTCACACAATGCTTCTCTTGAACTTCCAACACCTCTGTCACTCCTGACGGTACCAGTGCTCCTGGGCACTTGCCATACTGATGGAAGAGGGTTCAAATGCTTCTGAATTGCTAGAAGAGCTATCACTGAGCTGTGGTTCAGTGCAGATTTATTAGAGAGTCTCCGTGCTAATCCTGCACGGCTGAAGTACCTGTGCTACCCTGCTGAGTAAACAGTATCAGGGAAATCTGGGTGCTTCAATCCTGTAGTATCTCAACAGCACTATTTTTCATGAATAAACAATGTTTATCAAAAAGTACTCAAAATTTGAACTGAACGTTTAAAATTGTTTTCAAGAACTGTCGGGTGGCATTCAGAATTAGAAGTTTTACTTTCCTTGAAACAAATTAAATCTTGCAACACTGACACACTGAGCAGGGCGCTTTCCAAACTTGCAAAGCCAGTCTCCCAAGAGCAGGTTCTGGTCCTGCCAGCAGCTCACCTTTACACACAGCCCATCCTAAAGGAAGCGTAGCATGAACCTCACCGAGTTTTTCTACCCTGAAAGCTTTTATTACAGTTTAAAAAAGGAGTTGCTGCATGGTGTTCTGATCAATTTCTGTCCATCCAACCACAACTGAGCCTCCTTCAGCCTTGTCCTGGTGGGTGCAGCCCACCAAGGCATCCCCAGCTACAGCATCCCACTCCAACCGCACTCAGGAACAGCCACAAGCCCCCTGGGAGAAAGTCTGAGGTGTCACAAAACTCTTTTCCCACCTTTTCCTTCCATGAAACAAAATTCTATTTAAAATAGAAAAGCTAAAAGGAAAAAAAAATTTTAATCAACTATGATTTTCTCATCCTCCACCAGCCTCTCATGCTCATTTTTCTCCCTTCCCGTCCTTCATCACATTTCCCTTTCCAGTAAACCCTCACAAATGCAAGCCATTTCCTTGGTACAAAGGAATTTTCCCCTCTTCCCAGTTCTTGTGGCTTTGCTTGACACGGTA
Organism: Sitta carolinensis; assembly: GCA_032173965.1. Taxonomy (NCBI): domain Eukaryota; kingdom Metazoa; phylum Chordata; class Aves; order Passeriformes; family Sittidae; genus Sitta; species Sitta carolinensis. Next base: position 30,754,943 of record CM063287.1, read on the forward strand.
CATGTCCCAAACTGATGAGCCAGTTCTTTTGTGGAGGAGGAAAAGCAATAATTACACACAACCTGCACCGTGTGAGGAGGGGAATGAAAGTAGGTCAGGTCTCAACTCCTCAGCTTCACTGGGGTTCACCAAATGCTTTCACTTACAGTCACTTTAAAAATACAATTAAAAAAATAATAGCTCAGCAAGTGAACAAAGCAGCACCGTAGAATTCTGCTTTCTGTCCCTTTCTTTGATATGGATAATTGCATTTGTGTGGTGACAAGAGGCACAAAAACCTGAACCAGCAGAAAATGAAGCCCACTAGACACATCCCAGTATCAGGTGCTCTGATACTCAGAAGTCCAGGAAAAACAAACCCATAAAAAAATGGTTCTTTGGGGGAAAAAAAAAATAAAACAAAGAAAGAAACCACCAGTGATAATTAAGAGATAGGAAAGGACCATCCGGAGACATGATTTAATAATAATTGGTTTATGAATTATAAGCTGGTTTCAAAAGTTTTAAAAAAAAAATCCACGTTAAAAAAAATCCACATTAAAAAAAATATCCACTTCTCTTACAGAATCTCTTGTTTTGCAAGTGTCCTGGTTGGGAAGCACAGTCCCCAAGGAGCAAATGCCAAGGCAGTTCTGCTGACGCTCCCAGCTCCGACTGAAAGCCGAAGGGCCAAACTTCCAGAACAGCCCCGGCCCTCCCAGCGCACGTTTCGTAATTATAACAGGAGCTGTTGGCTGCTGCACTGCTGCAAATCTGGTCCTTATTTAAGATCTGACTCGTACAAAGTCGCTCCAAAGTTGCTCAGTTGCTCCGACTTCTCTTTCAATCAGCTTAAAAGTCAGTTTAGTCCCCGGTACTGCAAGACGGCGTCTGTGATTTGGGGAGCATGCCGTGCCAAGTCTTCCCAAAAAAAAAAAAAAAAAAACCACTGCAAACACACACACTGCAACGTGCTGGACCTAAACTCAAGGGTCTGAGTTCCAAATCAGTCCCCAAATTGCTCTGAGGATGATTTTACACTGGCAGGCTCCTTGCCAAACCAAATATTGCCCCGTTTCCCGCTGCCACCACTAACACAAATCAGTGTCCTCAGCAGAAGATGCTCCCACTTGTCCAGCTGGGATTCATGGTCCCTTTTCAGCCTGAATTTTGCAGTTCTTTAACTACACTGAAATAGATTTTCTCCTCTAGTCAAACCAGATGTGCTATTACACGCAGACAAGACATAACTTGCCAAAGTGGGTGATGGTTCTTTTAAAAACACAAGATTTAAACAGCTCAGGAGCGCTGCTTCGAAGAAAGTCTCCTTCACTCTTAAGCTTCAACCTTCAAGAGTCTCAAAATGTTTAACACTTAAAAATCTGACACTTTCAATAAGGAACTTTTCTCTATAAATGACAGAAAAGGACATAGTCAAGTATTTTTCTAGCATTCCCATCTGATCCTGAGCTAAATGCTCATTTTAAGAAAACACTGATCTCTGAAAGTTTTTGTTTAAAGCCATTTATAGATAATTTCTAGTGAAGCTGGGTATAGAAATAAGCTCATTAAGAGCTACGCTATGGGTATTATTAAAACACCACAATAGTCCATCGTCTCAGGCATCCACAGCCTTGCATAACTGGAGATGTCAGCATTTTCATTGTAAATTCTGCTTTCAGAGGTTTCAAACTTGCCTGTAAAAAAGTTGCTATGGCCTGAAATTTGTTGCCATTTCCCTGCCAAAGATGAACAATTTTAACATTAGGAAACTATGCATTCATTGGAGTCAGCCGCTGGTTTGGGGTTTTATCTACACAAGTGGTGTTTTTAAAAAAAAATAAAAATATAAAAAAACCCTCACAACTCAGCATCTTTGAAAATCTTCTGGCTCAAAAACAGAACCAAAACAACAAACCCTCACTATAGGAATCAAATTCCTAAAAGTTAATAATTATTACACCCCTTCAAAAAGCTTCAACTGTATGGCAGATAAGCCTAAAACATGCAATTATTTCTGCTACTTTGCAAAATAGTAGCTGCACTGAGAGACTACCAACTCCCAGTGTCTCATCAACAGGGACTGTAAATAACGACCCTACCCATGTCCAATTAGTTTGAAGCTCAAGACCATGCCCCTGCTAAAGGGCTGCAGATTTTAAACACAGAATGGACACATTAAGACTGATTTAATCTGGCTGCTTATACAATTCCCCAGAATCTCAGCTAGCAAATCCTGTACTGGGCCAAATAACTTACTGAACCGGAGCCCTGAAAGGGCATCCAGCCCTCACCCGAAGCTGTGGGGATGTCACATTCCTCCATAATGGGCTTTAATAATTGCCCTTCCTTGAAATAAAATTAAAAAGAAAAGAAATTAAAAAGATAAAGCCGACTCTGATTTAACTAATCGGTTTGAATTCTTAATTTAACTTGCAGATATCAAAGCCGCTGTTCTTGTTTAAGAAAGAAAAAGCCAAAACGTAACAGTCAAAAGGGAACCCTGGGTGAACCGTTTGCTTAATTTTTTCCTACCAAACTAGAAGCAGCATTCTGGTGCTTCTGCAGCACCTCTGTCCCAGGAAAATCACGGATGTGCAGGGTCCCCCCAGCCCTGTGACCTCTCAGCAGGGTGGCACTGGCTGGAGAGGACCCGTGGGGACACCCCAGGATGGGGAGTGGGACAGGGGACATCCCACCAGCACAGCTTCCCTCCTCCACACACTGGAGCACCTCACAAAATCCCACATCCTCACCCAGGCAGGTCACAGTGGCTGAAGAAGGATCTCTGACCACTGTGACCACGGGTGACAATCTTTAAGCACTGCCAACATTTTGACAAAAAGGAAGGTATGTTGGTCATATGACTCAACATTTTTGCAGAAAGGAAGGTACTGTGCTGAACGTAGTAATTTTTGGATGGTGTTTAGGGTCAGCAAATGGCTATGACTGATTAAATCCCAAAGGAAAACTCGTTACTCACTTTCACCATAAGCACACGTCACCCATTAAAGGGGGTCTCTCCCCTTCCCTGCTGCTCCTGGGAACCTCCCAAATGCAGAACCATTCTGAACCACTGTGTTTTCCACAGGACACAGAAATAGCTGTCCCTTGTGGAAAGCTTAAATTAATCCTTTGAAATTTGACCTAAATTACAAGAACTGAAACGTGTTGTCACCACACCGGGCGCGGGCTCCGAGTGGGTGCTCCAAGGACAGTGTCAAGGCATTGCATGGGGGTAAGAGACCAAATTAGCTACCCAGCAGGATGACAACACACAGCCTGGGCAAGGGGAGGTCAAGGGAGAGCTCACTATTTATCAAATATATGTCTAAACTAATTATTCAGTCCACAAAGTAACCCTTCAACCCATGTGTGCGGTCAGAGCCCTGGTGAAACGCTGGCTATCATCAAAGGCCTGGGCACACACAGGCTGAGAGAATGGAGCCTTTGTACACGCTGGGGGAGGCTTATTTCTAAACGTTTAAAAGCAGAAAAAGCATTTCTGCTCCCTAGGACAAAAAACACGTACATAAACACTTGATGTGTGATATAACTTGAGAGCTGACAGTCCCCACAGAAGTCCTACGGGTCCTGTTCCTGCACACAGCCTCGGGTTTTGCCACCGCTGCTCGGGAATCAAGCACCACGACTGAGATCCACCACCCACAGGACCAGCACCAGCATCATCACCCACAAAGCACCAAGGGGCCATTTTCAGTGTAAACACTCTCACATGGACCAGAGTAATGGCCAGTGGTCAGAGGGATGTTTATTTACTCACGACTGACTGAGAATAGCCAAAGAGCACAGCACCCTAAAGCATGACATCTTGCACATACCCATGCAGCTGATTAGATAAATACTGCTTGAACTAAAGCACATACTTCAGTAATTTTTTTATACATAGCCAGATACCTTGAAGAAAATGATTGCAAATGTCTCCTAAAGTTACATATAGGTGAGAGAAGGTATTTTCTCTGTTACAGCCAAAGGAACAAATCTCAATTCCTGTTAATGTTGTGTACAGCTGTTCCAAAAGTCTGAGTCACTACGACAATAAACAATAACAATCCAAGCACCTTGTATTAAAAATAAATAAATAAATACAGACAATTCAGGGCATGTCCGTGAAGGAAGACTCAGGAACAGATCAGCAAGTGTCACCAAAGGTCACGGCCCTGCCGACCTTCTCAGCTGGCATGAAATGTCATAGCTCTAATGACTGCAGTCAGCAGCCCCATTGAAAATTCACATTATTGGAGCACCTGACCCCCCCAAATTAGCTGTGCCCAAAATGTTCTGGCATTTTACTAAATTAAAAAAGAAGTCTGCTTTGTTTTGGAGGAGATCTTTTGAAGTTTGGGGTTTTTTTTTGGTTTGGGCTTGGAGTGCTTGTGGGTGGCAGTGATAGAACCCAGAGAAGGTGATTGTGTAAAAACTTGGTTTTGGTTTGGTTTATTTTTTCTTATCAAAGGGTTTAATGAAATACATAAAGGAGGTTTTATTTCCCAAATCTCAGATATAAATCCCACACAATTCCCTGTATTCTGCAGCATAAAAGGTCTTATTATGCCATTAACTTAGAAGCGTTTTCTGATTTTTTTTTTTCTCGTTTCTGGTAATGATTTGGTTTCTCACATCTAAAATTGTTTCACATCAGTAACATTCCTGCCCAGGAAAGAAGTTTTAAATCTTTTTTAACAATTTACTCTTTGATAAAACCCAGATTCCACCCCCTACATATTCAGTGTGTAAGAGACGTATATTCTCAAACTGTGCTTTCCAAAATAATAAAAGCTATTCTTTCCCTGAAAAGTTGAAAAATTATCAGTCACCGTTCAAAAAATACTAATCTTTTTCCTGTAAAACACTTCACCAATCTTCAATCACATTCTTTCTGACTTAAACCTAAAACTAGGAGACCTCACTACAAAGCTAGTCTGAAACCAGAATTATTCATGATTTTGTCATTCCTCTGAAAAGCCAAAAAGGCACCAGATGTTCAATTAACAAATCATACAGTAAGTGGCAACAAGAGTTGGGCTTTTTTTTTTTTTTTTTTAATCTCAGGTTACCTTCTAAAGAAAAATAAAACCAAACATTTTTTGCTATCAACAATCTCTGTGGCTGACAGATGACAATATTGCTATTCCTTGAGAATTTTTTCCAGGAATGCTTGCTAGGGAAGAGGGCTCATCATCTCTAAATAGTTCATCCCCTGCCATCAATAAAAATGTACTTGGAGTGGATTCTAAAAATGCGTTAGCTGTGACATCTATTTTTAGAGGCAGTGGATAGAAACAAATAAGTTTTGCAGGAAGAATTACTAAATAAAAATGAAGCTGCATCCCTGGACATGAGTAGTAGAATGTGCAAAGGCCAAGCTCTCTGCAGCAAGCTTGCCAGGTCAGAAATGCTCTGTGGACTATTAGATCAGCTTGACAGCTGAGTTATTAGAACTGTGATCACTCCTCCTAAAGTCAGATACAACCTTATGAAAGAAGCCTCACTTCCTCCCCCAGATGCTCAGGGAGTAGGAATGATCCAGCACAACGTAGTAAAATCATTCTTCAATACCATCAGCTCACAACAATAAAAAAGCAGCCCCTCCTGAGTTCTCCAGAGAAGAAAACCACTTTGCAAAGCTTGAGGAACAGATAAACCAAGAACATACCAACAGGTGCAGGGTCAAAATAGGAGATTTTATCAAAACAGCGTGAAGGTCTAGAGTGGCCTTTGCTGTCACAGCAATAAACCACAGCCCTTCTATTGAGATCTCAACATTTACACCTTCAGAACTTGTGAACCAGACACTGCACCACCGATAGTGCTTGGATATTAACAGCAACAGGAAAGTTTGTCCTGAGAACAAACACCAACAAAGCTTCAATAGCATTTTTTAAGAGTGCCTGGCAAAACTAAACATTCCCAAACAAAAACTACTGAGATTCATTTTTCTCTGGACTCCTCAGGTTAAGACAACCCCAAAGAGCAGCAGCCACTCATCTGCTTCCCTCCTCGAGACAGCAACGCATAGCAGCGCCAAAGTGCCACAGACTGGTTTCCTTAAAGACCCATTCCTGAAAACTTTCATCTGTACACTTTGATTATACAACGTGATGACAGTCCCAAGTGAAATCACTGACACCACTGGCTTGCACAAGGATAAACAAACGCATGCTTGTACAAACACAGCCCAGGCGAGAGCAGGGAAAGTCAGAAACCATAACTCTCCAGGGCTGGTCTGTTACTTGCCTTAGATTTACCAGAGCACATGGAAAGATGTTGGCTTCGATTTCAGATGTCCAAGCATTTAAAATTAACTTCTTTTAAGGAATTAAGTATTCTAGAGTGATTTACCTTCGGGTTCCACCGTGGCGTCTTCAACAACTAAATTAAACGAAGGTCGAGCCAGGGAAAGTCCAGCCATGGTGACCACCACCAGGCAGATAAGGCAACCCGAATCCCAGCTGACCATCTTTTTAGAGTAAATTCCTGGTCCATTTCCATATCTCCATGTGGACTTTAATCCCATCTGAACACCTCTAGAGAAGCATGGAGAGAAAGCCGTGCCTTCGGCCAGGGTAATGCCTCCTCTCTTGGAACGACGGCTGCTGCTGCGGGGAGGAGAGAGATTTAACAGTCAGCAAAAGCATCTCCAAACACAACCAAAAGCCTTCATAAAGCCTCGAACAGAGCTGAGGTGAGAGGGAGGGGAGAGGAGGATGGGAAAAATAGTTTTCCAGCTTCAAGAATATGTGAAAAGTGAGTGACTTTTCATCTTCTGTTAGCAGTTTCCATCATCACCTGAGGCGTAACCAAGTCCTCCTTGTTTTCACAAAATCACTTCTCAGCACATATTGAGAGCTATTTTACAGAAAAACATACAGGTTTTCAAAAATGAGAGGCACACACATGTGCAGGCACATAACCTGTAATGCTACAAAATTACCACAATTATACAAATTATATTCTTGTTATTGTTTGAAGGTTTATGTAAGTTTGCCTTGTTTTTCATTCCTTCACCTAGGCAGTTCTGCAGACAGATGAATTTGCAGGAATTCAGTAATTTTCCACAAGAAAAATAGTTGAAAAACATACTACTTAGACTTGGAAAAACTTGTAAGGCTATTTCAACTCAGGACTTCCAGCTCCCCCATAGATGTACCTTCTTCTGACTCAGTTTACTGTCCTTTGGAAACCCCTGAGTCCTGGACAGGTAAAAGGCACTTGGCAGTGATACTGGTTTGCTACACTGCATTACAGGCAATTAAAATCTGTATAAAATATGGTATAGATTGCACTTCCACAGATCTGCCCAGCATCACTTTCCATCCATACATGCCAAGCTGGTGCACAAACCTTTCTTTTCTCAGTCTCTCAATGATGCTTATTGAGATATATTTTTCAGAGGTGGGGAAAAAAGAAAAAAAAGCCTATTTTATACACAATAAAACAAAATTAAATGGATGGAGTTAAGTGGTAATCCAGGCATGGTCTGACAGAGAAGTGGCACCAAAGGAACTGGCACTCCCTTCAGGGGACCCTGTTGCCTCCACACTGAGATGCCAGGTGAGGGTCAGAAGAGCATCCTCCTCAAGGGTGATTTAACAGCTCAAGCAGAAAATTAGACCTGATTTTCCGCTTCAGAAATAAAAGACGGTAAAACCTCAGTAAATGGATAAAACAAGTAACTGCAGCGATTGTTCTAATCTGGTCAATGATTCATCTTAGATGTGATGAAACCCAACTGAAATTCGGAGAGCACTTGTCTGGAAGGGGAAAAAATAACAAAAAACCTTTTTCCCTCCTGCCCTCAACACTTGAAAATTAAAATAATAAATAAAAAAAAAAAAAAAAAAAAAAAAAGGGAGTGTGGAGATAAAGTCAGACTTCTCCAAACTCTTTGTCATTGGGATTTGGTGTGGTACCTTAGCATGCAGAAACAGGGACAGATTCTCCTTTTATAAAGCTAACCATTTAAAAAGTTGATTCTGATTTTTGTTCGTCTTGTGCTAGCTGCTACAAAGTTCACGAACGCTGTTGAGACACCTTCTCCAGTAACTTCTGGAGTCAGTAGAAACAGATTTTGGATGACGTAAATAAGTCAACTGAGGAAAATAATTAATACATGGTATCCCAGGTGAATCCCTGCTACTTCAGGGCAAGCTTTTTCCAACTCCCTTGGTATCACCTCAAAGCCCTGTCCCTCCTGTAGAGATTTCAGCCTGGCTCGAGCACCCCAGACCACAAGCTAGCAACTGCCATTAAATTTCCAGCGAAAACACCACCAGACCACTGCACAAACATTGGCCAAGGGCTTGCCCAGCCCTTCTCTAAATAAGCACGGAGCAGGTGTAGAGCTGAAGAGAGCTCTGTCTTTGGGAGCAATTCGTGTCTGGAGCAGGAGCGAGCAAACCCCCCTGGATGCTGCCACCCAGGTCCACTGCCCACCTCGCTGTCTGGCAGCCACAGCCCTGCAGCTCAGTTTATCCAGCTGTAAAGTGGGTAGAAACCCCTAATTAACAGCCTGGATGTAATGCTGATCTAATTTCCATAAATCATCCTGTAAACTCCGATTAAAGTCTATGTTGATAAATGCAAAATCCTATCATGGTTTTGCAGAAAGAAAACGTACCAGAACGCCAGCACGTATTTCAGACTCCAAGAGCGTTAATTCCACTGACATTCCTGCAGTTTCGGATTTTCAGACTACATTAAACGCCACTGGAAGCACATTTGTGGTTCCCATCCTCATCCCAAATCCTGAAGCACGGCACAAGGCTACTTGGCCAAGCTCTCCTCACCTGAAGATTTTTGTTGGCTCCTGCACCTCAACATCTGCCGGCAGAAAGAAGGGATTCTTCATCCACAGGGCAGCAGCAAACTCAAAATCCCGGCTTGCAAAGGTGCAACAACGCAAAAATCAAAGCCCTGCACCCATCCATGGAGCCAAACCACTCTTTACCACCAGGACAGCAAACAGGCTTCCAGGATTGCCCTCTCCCAAAAGAAGTGGAGTCCAGCGAAGATGAAACGAAACCAAATTCTTTTCATAGTTTAATTGCCACAGTTGCTGGGGACGAGTCCCTGGAAAGACCTCCTGTGCCGGATAATTATGTACCTCTATCTCAATGTTTGGAACACAGCCCCAGCATGCTTTTTGGCCTCCACAATTCTGGCTTCCTGACTACAATACCATAATCCCTCCTGGAGTCTCAGTCTCAGTGAAAGCCACACGTAGTGTTTATTTTTCCCCTTGAAAGGGAACTCTGTCTCTCTTCTCAGCCTACACTTTGGGGAGGAGTTGTCAGCCCCCAATGATTGATGGCTCTCCTTGCCACTCGCTCATCAACTCAATTTTCACCTCGTCACATACCTGCCCAAATTTTCTTTGCCAAACTGACAAGCATGGGAAAGCAGACTGGTTTGGGAGCCCAACAAAATTCCTCCAAGCTGTACTTCAGTTTAAACGCACTCGCACACACAAACAAGTAGTACTTGTTCAGCAGTGGCATTAATTAAATTCAATGCTCAGTGTTCTTTTTAATCTACTTGCACTGTTGTTTATAAGATGTTTATCACTCCCCAGGGACAGTACGATTTGTAGAGTATGTTAACCGAATCAATACATCGCTCACTGTACAACTTTTCAGCATCTTTCTCAATCAGGCGGGGAATAGCAAAATCTGAGCGAAATATGGATCTTCCTTCCACAAAGGAACCTCAAGCGCTCTGAAAGCCCAGTAGCTTCATCAGAAAAATCCAGGTAGATGAAGCTTTAAAGCTAACAGCTTTATTACACAATTCCACTGACAAGAGGAATTTTGTACAGACAGAAAATGCAAAAATATACGCCCGTCTATAAAAATATATATACACATATATATCTAACAAGACTCTTCAGAAGAGTTCAATCTCCAAGCAAATCTGAGCATCACAGCTATTAAACATTAATTCTGGAGGACTAATGGGAACCGGCTGGCAGCTTCAGTACTTTTTCATTGTTTGAACTTCTTTCATTTGCTTTCCAGGACTATCCTGTTTTTCTCAAGTCTTTTGCCACCAAGAGATTGGGGAGGGGGAAAAATCTGCATTTTAATTGACATTCCAGAGAGCGGGAGAAGTCCAGAGGCTGCTGATTGCTGTCTATTCAGCCCAAACAGGCTTTTCAGATGAAAATGAGAAAAGGCTAGTGGAAGATTTACAGGGATTTGGTACAAAGGACACAATGAAGTTTTAAATGTTGATAGCGTTTCACACCAAACGCATAATGGGTTCCAGTTTGAAGGGGCCGTTTTGCATTTAAATATATATTTCATTGACGATTTCTCTCCCCCCTTATCTCAGACGGGGCGGTTGTGTCCCGCGGCCCCGCTCCCGCAGCACGGCCGGGCAGGACCGGGCTGCGACCCGGGGCCGGTACCGGGGCGGAGCTGCTCCTCCGGGACCGAGATCCCTTCGTCACCCCGCGCTGCCCGTCCTGCTGTCAGCGCCAGAACCATCCCCAGAGACACCCGTGCAGCCACGGGGATGCGGGCAAGGCAGGGGAACTGCCGTGCTGCTCGGGCTTCCCCTCGCACCGCAGCGGCGACCGAGTGACCGCAAACCGACCCGCAGCTCCAGCGGGGAGCGGATCGGGACCCGCATCGGCACAGCCCGCCCCGCCCCGGGCACCCCCGAGCCCGGTATTGGGGAACCCCCGAGCCCGGTACCGGGGGATCTCCGAGCCCGGCACCGGGGAACCCAAGAGCCCGGCATCGGGGGATCTCCGCACCGGGACACCCCCGAGCCCCGCACCGGGGGATCCCCGAGCCCTGCACCGGGACACCCCCGAGTCCCGCACCGGGGGATCTCCGCACCAGGGGATCCCCGAGCCCCGCACCGGGACACCCCCGATCCCCGCACAGCCCCGGCCGGGCCCGCGGAGCGCTGGAGAGCGCACACGGCGCCGAGAGCGCGGCGGGACCCCCAGCCCTGCCCTGCCCTGCCCCGCCGCCACCCCGGGGCCGCCCCTTCCCCCGGCCCGCCCGCTGCCTTTACCTGCGGCGAGAGCGCCGGGCGGGCGGGCTCCGCTGCGCGGCGGCTCCGGGCTGGGGCGCGGTGCCGAGCGGCGGCTCCCGGGACGGGGCGAAACTGCCCCGGTGACTGCGGCCGCGGTCACTGCGCGGGCGGCCCCGGCTGGCGAGCCCGCAGCGGCGCAGCGCCGCGCATCCCCCGCGGGACGCGCCCGGGGCAGGCAGGAGCGCGGCGAGGCGAGGCAGGAGCCGGCCCGGCGCCCCGTCCCGTGCCGTGCCCTGGCTCGGCCGCAGCGGCTACCGCCTCAGAGGGGCGAGCCCGCCGTGCCCGGCGCCAGCTGCCTCCTCCCCCGCGCGGGCATCGCCGAGCAGCGCGCCGCGGGTCCCGCTCCGCTCCATCCAGCCGCCCGCCCCGAGCCGCCGCAGCTTTGTCACGCCGACAGCCCCCTCGCGTGGGAGGTGGGTTTTCTCTCCCCCCTTTCCCCCTCTCGGCGCACTCCTCCGGCTCCTTCCTCCTCCCCCGGTCACTCCCCCCGCTGCAACCCGAGCCGTTTCCTGGACGGCGCTGCCGGGCTCTGCCAATCGCCGCCGAGCCCCTTCCCCCGCCCGGCCCTCCGGGGTGCGGAGCCGGGAGCCCCCACCCCGCCCCAGGGTCGCGGATGCCCCCGCGGCGCGGACCTGGCGCACTCCGCAGCCCCGGAGAGGGGCAGGAGGGGAGCAGGGCACCCCCGCCCCGGCCGCTGCCTGCCCGGGGGAGCGGGACAGCTGAGCCCGGGGCGACCGCGGCGCTGCAGGGGAGGAACCCCGCGCGGCTCCCGGCCGGTTGCTCCGCTGACACTTTTCCAGAGGGTTGGAAAGGAAGGATGGGGAGCGCGGCAAGTACCACCGCAGCGGCTGAGCCCGAGCGGCGGCACCGCCACCCCGGCACTGGGCAACGTCTGCATCCTCACACAAAAATGGTACCAGCGCAGCAGCCGTCCCCGAAACCTCTCCTGAAGTGTTTCTGTCTCAGAAGCCATGGCTGGCCTGTGGCCAATTCTGTCTAGAGAGGATGGTTGGATAACACCCGCTCCAAAAATCACCCTCAGGAGCATCTCAGTTCAAAGCCTGATTCCAACTGCCCCGTGAATTGGTATGGCAGCGCACTTTTAATACTGTCTGTGCGGTGCCCAAATGGGAAAAGTTGTCGAAAAGTTATGCAGACATCATTTGTTTGGACACACAGATTTAAAACTGCATAATATGGGTATTCAGAATTCAATATAACTTAGCCTGATCCTTGCTTAATAAAACATTCGCTTTAGATACTACCAACTAAAAGGTTTTGAATATGGAGTCTCTGTAATGCTTGCTTGTGTAGAGTCAGCTTGACAACAAAATCAATAAGTGGTGGTTGCCTCAAATTTAATCAGTGTTGATCAATTTAATGTTACTTTATTTATGCTCTACTGTACATTTTATATGCTGTGTGTGGTATTGATCAAGGGGATTTTCAAGGACTGAGGCCGCACATCATAGTGTAACTCTATTTACGCGCACCTAGACACCAAAAACTTTGAAACAAGTTTTCTGTAGAATATGTACTTACCTCCCAGCATGTATTTTGCCACCACTCCTGCAGTCTTTATGAGGGATGGCAGACAAATTTGTAATTGATTGGAAACACAGGTTTAGGGGTTTTTTGTTGTTGTTGCTGTTCCTAAAGCAACAGACATGTGAATGTTCTAATTGAGAAGGAGAGATGTCACAGTCAAGATCAAATTTTCCCAGCACCGGGCATGTCCATCGCCCATTGAAAACATTGTTAACACATTCTCACATAAATTATTGTCCAGCACAGGAAGCTGCAATACCTTTCTCCATTCATCGATATCTTTGCATACTCTGAAAGAAAAGGAAGCATTCCACTAAAAAATGACAAATCAGAACACCTATTTCCAAGGTCTGGAAGCACTTCTCAGAATTTATTCTTTTGGAGGATGAAAAGATAGCAGTCTATCAATAGCAGCCTTTTCTCTTAAATGAGCCACATTCTCCTAAAGTGGCCCACAACAGTCCAGCTCCTCAATCTGAGAAAAGCAGAAGCATGTTTGGAATTAAAGAGGTGGGGGTGAGGGGGGGAGATCAATTCTGTCATCATATTTAGGCTTCAAGAGATCTCAGTGGGCCCAGGGAGCCTTTCATAGCAGTTAGGCTGCTGAATGAGAGCATAATCTCTTTACAGTTTTTTCCTCCTCCTCTCAAAGTGGCTGGGATCTTTTCTGTGAGCCCTCCTGCACGTGAATGGTGTGGCTAATAAGCCTATTAATGAGGTTCCACAGCAGAGTGTGAATAGGTAAATAAGCCCCAATCTGTTGAGGTTCAGGAGCAAGGGCAGTAAAGCCATCATGAACTAAAGGTGACAGTTTGAACTGAAATAGGAACAACAGCTCCAGGTTTCAAGCGAAAGAATAGACAGACAAGGCACACATTCAGGCTCCTTCTACCCCCTACCGAGTCCTATTTTCTCTCCCATTCTTCCTCCTTTATAAAATGTCTTGAGTAGTCACCCATTTTTTCAAAAGCTCTTGAGACGTCCTTTTTCATCCTGGCAATGATACATCAATAGGGAGGAAGGAAAATGAGGACACCAATGCTCCTTTGCCCCGCAAGTTTCAAAAGCAGGAACAGCGCTGTGTAACCTCGCATATGGAAGCGGGGGAGGAGAAGGAAAGTTAAATTGAATCTTTCAGCCCTGCCAGCTCTTTGTCGCTGCTGTCAGCCGAACCCCGGTCGTCCCTGTGCGCGCAGGCAGGGATACAGTTAATGTTCAACAGGGGCAGGGTCCCAGCCCTGCTCCAGCTGCGGCGAGGGCACAGCTGGGCTCCGCCAGATCCCCAGCGAGGGGCACGCGGGGCTGAGGGCATGGATTCATTCCCGCCCCGCACTCCTGTACCTGGCGGGGGAAGGGGAAAGTGTGCCTGACTTCAGGCTGCTCCTGGGCCAGCGGAGCCCGGCTCATCCTCAAAAGCCCAGCTCGAAGGGATGAAGGCAGAAGGTTGAGCAGGTGACAAACAGCTCGAGTCTGCGGAGAGATGCGGTGACATGGGCAACCAATGCCTCCGAGTAATGTGGGAAAAGTCACCTCGGAAAAAAGCGCAGCGCAGAGCTTCTGAGCACTCTCAGTTCTAATCCTTGCAGACTCTCTGACATTTCTTTTAAGTGCTGGAGCTATCAGGGCAGCCAGGGCTCCACGGGAACGGGCTCCCGCACGGAATTGCAGGAGGCAGCATCCCCAGCTCCTGGCGCGGGGCAGACAGATGGCAGGGGAGGCCGTGGGTACCCCGGGGAAGCAGGTTCTGCAGCACTCATCTACTCTCCAGGGGCAGGACCTGCTAACATGCCACAGTTCTACCTGATGGAAACAGCAATAAAATGCAGGAAGCTACGGTAGGAAAAAAATGAAAGAAAATGAAAGCCCGCGCATTCGAGTCTTAGAGGTCTATGGGGAGAAACCTTCTAGATACAAATTCAACCCCACACATCACCGAGGGTTTTCTCCATGAAAGACAATGGGAATCAACAATTCTTCCCTGTCAGTGCAACTGTCCCACACAAAAATTTCTCCTGCCCATGGTAGGTACGATTAAATGCTTGTCGGATATTTCTTTTTTTAATTTATTTTTTTCCTTTAAAGTTCTTCCAAAGCTAAGTGTCTAAAGCCAAACTTTGGCAGCCAAAATATTTACCTGGTTTCCAAAGTGTTTATGGTTCTCTTTCTGGGCAGCTTCAAACTTTTTTTTAGGGTATCAAAGAGTAAATCATAGGAATCTACATCTGATTTTTTTCTTTTTTTTAAGACAGGCAGAGTTGCTCTATAGATTGTTTAGCGTCTTAGGGAGAAGTCATTTCATATAAAAACAGCCCCATTCTAAAATAAAAACTACTACAGAGAGGCTTCACTATTCTCACCAGGTATTACTTTGAGATGCTGCCAAACTGAAAAATTGAGATAAAAATGAATTATTTTAATGCAAATAGGTCCAATAATTATCCGTGAAAGTGTGAAGCAGATGGGCTACCAAGTTCTTTTGCAGCAAAATGTGTATGGCAAGGTGGGGCTGCAGTTCCTGGCCCATCAAGGGATAGTTTTATTGGGGGTTTATCAAAGGAGAAAACCTCATTTTGGTTAAGCTAGAGAAGGGGACAATTAATTGCTTTTGTCTATCAATTTTTGATCTTCCTCTGCATTATGAAGAGCTTAAGATTCTAGGAAATGCTTCTTCAGGCAGTAAGGCCAAGCAGTTGAGAAAAAAATCTTATTTTCACTGCTGCCGTGTCAATGTTTTGTAATGGCATTTGAGTAACAACACTCCCCTCGGATTGTTATGCCTTGTAGCCATGTAACCTTTCTGCTGCTCCTCTCATTTTGTGTGTCTTAAGGAAAATATTCCAAACAAATATTTGTTGTTTTCATTGCAGTGTTGCTAGATATATTTAAACAGGAAACGTGGTATGTTTTGAGCAGGGTATTACAGTGGGATCCTGGACATTCAGTGATTTCTGCCCTTCTCCATTGGCTTTCCTGGGAAAGGCACTTAATTTGTCTGTGTCCGAGCTCTCCAGCTATGAAATGAGAATAATAGATGCTTCCTGTCTCCCACCCTTTATCCAGTTCATCTATTTAGATGGTAAGCTCCTCATCTCTGACCATGTTTTTATGCATGGCTTAGAACAATAGGACACTGATCTCAGCTGGAACCTCCAGGCACTTCCATAATGCAAATATTGAATACTAAATAATCAAAATAAAAGAAAATCCTCAATTTATTATGTATTCCCTCATAAAGAATTTGTCACACACTGTCCTGGTAGAGCACCCCTGGCTCTCGGGGAATAGCATCATTTCTAAAAGAGGGAAAGCAGCATCCAATAGAGAAGATCTTTTAGCAGTGAGCTCCTTTAAAGCAGACTGCAGAGAAACCCTGTGAATAAACTCCTCCTGAGTGCTGAGCAGGGCACAGCAAGACAGAGCCAGACTTGTAAAAACGAGAAGACAAAGGCTGCAAAGAAAATTTCTCCTTCTGTCACAGAACTTGGGCATATTTTGCTTGCTGGCCCAAGCATTCCTCTCTGCTTCCAGCTGATCAATACCCGCTGGGTTGTCTGCCTGGAGCCCTGTGTCTCGCTGGTGGCTGTGGCAGCTTCCCCCGCAGAGTTACATCAGATCAGATTCCTCTGCGCTTGACACCGCAGGGTTCAGCAGAGGTGCTCCAGCTTCCAGGCACAGCCTCGGAGCAGAAGGTGTGACACCAGCCTTACACCAGGGCTCGTGTTACAGTTTGAATCCTGGAAGGAGCAGGGAACTGGAAGGCAGGGACCCACAGTGTGAGCACTCAACACTTCATGGGCAGGCTCCTGTGACCCAGCTGTCCCACAGCACCAAATCCCAACAGATCCCTCCTGCTTCCCAAACCCTCTGCTGAGTGCCAAGCTCTGCAATTCCAGCTTGCTCTCCCACAGGCCCAGGTGCAGACACAAGCAGGCACAGTCACTCTGCAGTATTTAAAAACATAAAATAAAAGTAATTCTTCTACTTCCCACCTTGGGTAATAAAGTACTAAATGCCTGCAACTATTTCCTTGCCTCGTTCTTCTTAACCCTCAAGCATCTTTCAAGTCAGCATTCTCCAGGCAGTTGAGTATTCTTTTTCCTCTCCCCATCCTTTGCACATAATTTCCCTTCCCTATCTCCTACCATAGTTTTCACAGGAATTTGCTTCTTCCTTTATGTGTCTCTCCCAATGAAAGCCATGCCTGTTATCAGCTCCAGCCCCCACTGTAAGGTGACCTCCCCCTCCACTTTGCCAGGTGATTGTGGTACCCACAATTTCACTTGAGACACTGGATTGCCTTGGAGAGCGGCCAGTGATCTGCCCAAGAAAGGCTCCACATAAACAGAGATGCATCGAGGTTAAACAGCCCTCATTTGTTAACTCTGTAACCGTTCACAAGCTGCAGTCCCCAAAAATAGGATGGAAAGGTAATGGATAGGCAGATGAAGCCCAAAGACAATTTGATACAGGCACAGGGAGTTCAGCAAACTGAAGTCACAGAAAGAAAGGTTTCCCACACACAGACCCAAACTGTCCTTTTTCCCTACTCCCACAGACCCAGAAACACCCTTTTCTCCTTCATTCTTTTCTGTTTTAAATAAAGGCTTGCAGGGAAGCTCGCTTTGCATGAAATCCAGACTTGCATTACTGAATATTCATATGCATATGAATGAATATTCGTATATGTATAAACACACAGCCATATTTCAGGGCTTGAAGAGAAGGCCTGCTTTTGATTTAGATAGCCCAGTTGAGGTCAGATTAGGATAGCAAAGGTTGTATTGGTGATTGCTGGATGAGAAAAACCCAACAACCCTCATGCTGCTCCCCTGATGCCAACTGAGCAGAGATCCTGCTGGAGATTCCCAGGGCCGTGCACTGAGTGGGTCAGGAAATGTTTTGCACTGTGGTACAAGCAAAGAGGCCAGAAACTCGATTACAGGGGAGACTTGGTTAAATATTCACTGGGATTTCATTATGTGAAAACCACTAGAAAGGAACAAGTTTCTACAGGAAGGGTAGGGCTGTTTTATTCTTGCTTCGGCTGTGAAATGCTCCTGGTGGCTGCGTAACCCAGCTGCTGTCCTCTAGTGGGAGGAATACAGCAGCTCCGTGAGGATGTGCAGCAATGGTTTGGCTGGTTTGTAATTCTGGAGCTCCTTTCATTTGCCAAAGAGACCCTTGGAGACCCAGCCCTGTCCCACGGGAGTTTCATGACAAATGGCCTCTCCCTACCTTCTCCAAGCTGGATGGGTCCCAAAGTTTTGCAGTTCCTTTGAAAAGGGCTGTAATGTTGATTGGTGACAAATGATAAATCTCAGAAACCTCTTTAAAAAAGTTTTTAAACAGGGCTCCAAATTTTTACTGGAACATTCTGCCTCATTTCATGCAAATCAGAGCAATTCAGCAACGCATCTGAAAGCAACAAATTCAATTTTGGCCACAGAGGCCAAGAAAAGAGTGAGGAACTGGAGAAACACTGATCCCAGATTTACAGAAAGCATTAGCTCTAAAAAGAGTTTTGCATGGCATGCAAAGGGTGAAATCCTGTGTTGGCCAGCGAGATAGCTCTGCCTTAAAAACACACAAGACAATTTCTCTCCTGTAAATTTTATTCCCTGAAGCCTCACATTCAGTAATCTACTCTCTGAAGAGAGGCAAAAAAAAAAAAAAAAAAAAAAAAAAAAAAAAAAAAAAAAAAAAAAATGCATCAGCAGTCCCACCCTGCTCCACATGTAGCAACAAGCTCCAGGTTAATTCTAGAAAACAGAGAAACTGAAACATTTTAAACAGAAACTGTGTGATCGCCAGAGTACAACCAAGGGGGGGTGGGGTGGAGGAACAAGTGGTGAAAAATTGAGCTAAAAGCGAAGGAGCTGGAGTTTTAATTGTGTTCAACAGGAAAAAACATCATTTACAGATAAGAAATAATGCAGGTTTAACCCTGTCTCTGCAAACAAACAGGCAGGAGCAACTACAAGCAGCGGGTCTTGTTCCATGCCACAGGGGTGCCCTGGGGGCAAGGGAAGGGACAAAAAGGAAAAGAAGCTGAAGGAGGAGAGGAAGGTGCCCAGAGGAGGGTGTTCCTTTGGTGTCATGGAGCCAGGACATGATGGGGAAACACGAGGTTTCTTTGGGGAACACAAGGTTTCTTTTATTTCTTCATTCCCGCCTGGAATCCCCAAGATTCTGATGGTTTAAGGGGTAACGAGCAGACCAGGAGTGTTTTCCAGAGGCATGTGCAAAATGGGGTTAACCCCACTTTCCTAAGGGAACGACTTGCAAAAGATTCCAGAGGAAAATCATGCTGTGATCCCATGTGCTTAGAGACATCCAGCTGCTTTGTACTCCAGGAAAATCTGGTCATTGGATGTTTTAAATGCTGGGCTTAGTACTGAGGCTTCCTTTCCTTGGGTGCTGAGATCATCAAACTGGCCCAGCAGAAAATCCCTCCTGATGCCCTTGCATCCAAAACTCTGGCAAATTTGCCACCCATTTGGAGCTCCTCTGTTTACAGAGAGAACGGTGGGAGAAGGAAATTAACTTCACCAGAGGGAAAAAAATCTTCAAAAATCCTCGTATCCCTGTTAGAATCATGGAATGGTTTGAGTTGGAAGAACCTTTAAAGGTCAGCTAGTCCTACTTGCCCTGCCATGGACACCTTCCACTGTCCCAGGCTGCTCCAAACGCTGCCCAGCCTGGCCTTGAGCACTTTAGGGATGGGGCAGCCACAGCTGCTCTGGCACCCTGTGAGTGCTGGGTCATGTCCAGTTTTCCTCCCCCTTTCCAGCCTGCAGCACAGAGCTCCAGGAAGGGATAAGCCCTGCTGCTGGAGCAGAGGTAGGAGCCCCCAGGCACTGCAGACCCCACTGCTGGGGGGCTGTGCTCCTCTCCCTGTGGGATCTGTGGGCTGGGAGCTGAATCTCATCACCGGAGCAGTGAGGAGAGGCAGCGCACAGCTGTTTGCGTGATACATATCTTGTGAATAAATAAACCTCATCTCCAGCGCTGCTGCTCTCTAAACATCTATAGAGACGTGCATTCACTCAAAACATTCAGAAAATAAACAGAAAGGGAGCTGCTCAGCGAACCCTCCTCCAGCCAAAACCCAGCCCTGCCAAAGTGTCGCCTCTCAACACAGCCCAAAATCTCATCAGACCCCAAAATTTGTCTTTTTAGGAAATTCTCTGTCTCCATTTTCTGGTGCAGAGACACCTCAGAGGGTATGGGCTTAGGTTTCCTAAGCCTGATGAATGTTTTTCCACAAATACTGGGAGGCAGAAGGGCGAAAAGAATAGTTAAATGCAGCACAATTGAAAATTAGCTCAAAATGCCTCAAGCTGCAATTCAGATGGATTACAAGATAACCTCAGTAGTTTCAAGAATGTAACAAGAACAGCCCTAAATCAACATAAATACTTGCTCAACCATTTTCATCCCAGGATTAATGTCAGTGGGTTGTTGTTTTTGGTTTTTTTGGGTTTTTTTGTTTTGCTTTTTTTTTTTTTCTTCTTTTCTCCTGTGGCATTAAAACCATTTTCCAGCTCTTTTTAAGGTAATGTATTTATGGTTTCCAGGAAAGGGGGATGGGAACGGTGATGAGGCAGGGACAGTGAGGTCTGTACACCCTCTGGAGAGTAGGAATGGAGCTGAGCAGGGAAAGGTTGATGCTGGTGGGTGCACCTGGGGGATTTGCTGGGTCTGGAGGGGAGACAGGCAGATGCCTCCTGCCAACCCCAATTTGGTTTTGCCTGCACAGTTGTGCCACGAGGCAGCTGTGACCATTTTCCGTGCTTTCCAGAAGGTTTTTGTTTAAGTCCTGGTGGGCTATGCCCACACTACGTTCCCCCTCAGCAGCACTGACAGCCTCAGAAGCCCTTTATTGCGGGGTAACTTCTGGAGATTTCTTTATACTCAGAGAGAAACAATCCCCAGAGAGCCACCTGTGGCCTCTGGGATAATTTTCTGCTTTATGGTCGCCCTCAAGCTGCCCGGGAGACACACCCTTGCTTGCTGGAGTACAGATAAGCTTCCAAGGACTTCAAAGGGATTGCTGAAGCAGACTGCAGTGGATTTCTGCAGAAGTGTAATGCACAGCATGTGTCTGAGGGGATGGAGAAGAGCTGGGGTGGTTTAGATTAGATAGCACTATTTGGCTTTAGAGGGACTTGAGGAAGTGAAAGACACATAATTGTCTTTTAAAGTGTAATATTTTACTTCAGTTCATCCAACACTGCAGAAGAGTGTATAGATAAGCAGTAGAATTTATTTCCTTTTGAGGGCTGGGTACCACTTCCATATGATGCATCTCTCTTAGGGCAGTTTTCCATCCAGGGTGTCATTGTGCTCAGTTATACACCTGTCCAGTCCTAGAAATTTATTACTAAATTTATTATTGCTACAGAGCACCCCAGGACCACATCTTCCTTTATTCTTTATAGAATTGCAGAGTGAGTTGGAAGAGACATTAAAGACAATTTCATTCCAACCCCAGCCATGTGAAGGGACAAATTCCTCTAGACCAGGTTGCTCCAACGTCTCTGGGCTACCTGTGCCGGTGTCTCACACATTAATTGTAAAAATATTCTTCCTTATATCAACCTTCTTTTAGTTTAAAACCAACCCCCTTCTCTGATCACAACCAGCCTGCTAAAAATCTCAACCCCACCCATTCTGGGTCATTGTCTCATCTACTGGAAGTTTACTGATGGCCTTTATTCATTGGTTCCAGCTCTGCTCTGTGAATACAAATAGACAGGATTTTACATATTTGTCAGGAGATTGCGGTGAGCTCTCAATGTTTTTTCTTTCTATTTAAAGTCAGTAACATATTCAAGAGTTAAACAGAAGGATGAGTTTCTTCCCCTGAAGGAAGGTACTCCCAAATAATCAATAGCCAACCTTTACTCAGTTCCTCCTTAGGTGAATATTCCCTATTGATATCAAGATTTATTTTCCTTGAAGAAATGTGCCAGAGCATGCCAACAACATGAAAAATCACTGTGAATTTGTCAGCAGGAACATTTGCTCTGGAGTGAGTATGAGCTTGAAGAGCAGAGCCAGAGTCAAGGCTGGGACTGAAGATTAACTGTTTGTTCCATTAAATAATTTACTGGCCAAACACAAAGCATTGTAAAGTGTGTATGTCTCAGGCCAATAAAGAAACATCTGCCCAGCAAAATTTACTTACATGTAGTCCTCAATTGCAAGCTTTGAAATTCCTTGTATGTATCTCATGTTCTTGCCTATCCAGAGGGAATTATCCCCATTCACCTGGTGAGCTACAATCCTAAAATGCCACCCTGTGTATCTCTGCTGATGAAAGCCATGAAGGCAGAAGAACATAAGAACCTTCCCAGATGCCAGCTCACAATCCACCGAAGCTTTTTAGGTCTGTGCCTCACCACCAGTAAAGAGAACCTCTGTAAGGAACATTTTTCTGTCTATTTTCAGTAAATACAGGGAGATAAATATATGCAGTTTTCCCAAAACATTCTTCAGCAAAGTATTTGTTTTGCTTCAAAAAGTAAAATTCTTGATGGTAAATAAATTTGTTTCCCCAAAGTGAGCCACTTTCTAAATGAAAGCATGAATTTTTCTGTTCATTTCAGTAACTGGGCAGTAAGGTTGAAAAAGCAGTAATTTGTGAAGCTGTGTTGTACACAATGAAGAATAATTTAGCACTGGTAAAAGGATGGATCGTGGCTTTAGCATGCTGACAAATGAAAGAATAATTTTCCAGTATTTTATCCCTTGGACACTGCCTGCTTTTCACATGAAGTAAATTGGTATTTCAGTTCTCCTCTAACCCTGCTTTGCTCACAGGTTAAAAAAAAAATAACATTTATTAGAATGAGCTCCTAAAGCACAAGAGAGGGAGTTTGTCTGATGTCATTGTGGGGACATGGTCTGAGGGCTCATCAAACCAACTGGCTGAATAAGTCTAAGTGTAAAATCATGGAAAATACTGGAATCTCTACATCTATGTCCCCAAGAAACACCTTCTTGTTTACCTACTAATTCCAGAGTATGAAGAGAAGACTCATTATTCACAGACAACACAATTAAGTTTGGCATTCCCTGTAGACATTCATTCACCACTGCCACAGAGACAGAGAAAAATCAAGTAGATTTCACATACAAGCCTTTATCTTCATTTTCCTTCCAGGTTCTTATACAGAAACAGCTGAAATGAGTACAAGGGTTCATCTAGATCACAAATACTGGATTAATTTAGTATATTTATACAGTGCTGGAAGTTTGTAGGGTACTCTTGGGTTGTAGGAGTGGTTCCTGCGGGATTGTACCAAATCCTCTTCTTACTTGCCTATTTTTTCCTTCCCATCACAAGCCAGCCTGTTCAGCAGCACTGTGGTGACAGCCCTGCCAACTCCTGCCCACCCAGGTATTCCCAGGGATGCAGTAACTTTTCCATGCCCATACTCTCCCCAGCTCATCTGCAGGGGCTCATGGGTTCAGGAGCCACTTGGGCAGGTAGCAGTGGTTTGGATGTCACTGCAGTTCAGCCACAGCTCCTCTACAAGAGGCCAGGAGGAGAAGAAGTCCCTCTCCTGCCAGGGAGGTCTGTGCCCTGCCCACCATAGGGGCTTTTGTAAAATTCCCCTCTGTGCTAAGGGAAGAGAAGAAAAATATACTTAGTAAGTCCAAAAGTCACTACCAGCACTGTATTTTGCATTCCTTAAATATCTAAGCACACAAGGATTGTTTTTGCAGGAAAATGAGTAGAAAGAGGGCTGCTGTGCAGTTCATTGCTTGGCCTGGGGTATTTCCTGGTGAATTATCCCTTAGCACTGGTGTTCCATCAGGCAAGCAGTAACCCACTCCCCAGGACAAGAAAAGGGATCAAGAGGCTCTCTAAAAGTGAGACAATTCCCTTTAAGCCAAGTTATATTTGATGTCAGTGAGAAGTTACTGGAGGAATAGATGCAGAAGTAAAAGTACATCACAGAAAAATTCAGAAAATGCCATTTGTTCTCACTTTTCTCCCACTCCTTCATGCAGGAAAGACTGACTTAAGACTTAAAGCATGAAGGTAAGCAATGCTTTAGTACAGCATTTAAAACATTTTGTTTCACCCAAGTGGAGACTTGCAGCGTCTCGTCTGAACTCCTCCATTGCCTGGGTCAGGTACTTGCTACCAGAACCTCCAGCATCAAGACCATAACTTCTGGTTGAACCAGATTGTTTAGAAAAAAATAACCCCATCTTAAGTTTTCAAAGAGAGAACTCGTCATATCCCTAGGCAAATTGTTTCAGATATTAAATTCTCCAGTGGCCAAGAATGCACACCTTATTACTGGTCTGAATTCTTCAGCTTCAACTTTCAGCTGCCAAACCTCATTATAATTTTGCTTCATTAAAGAGCCCTTTCCCCACAGCAGAACCCTTTTGCACTAATGGTTTGTCACACAGAGAAGCACGGGGTGATGCACATACTGTCGGGGAGAGACTGCACGCAAAAGCCAGTAAGTTGTGAAAATTTGCTACATTTATAGGAATTTTCCTGAGTAACCTAAATCAATGCCAGTTATCCAGTCTTTTATTTGGGCCAATTAAACATTTGAAAAAAAAATGAAGCATAGTCAGTTGTGCTTTCAGCTTGCACCAACAGCAGGGACAGCACTGTACCAAATGTCATTAAAATTAGATATTTTTGGAAAGGTTTAGGGTTAGGTTGGGTATCAATAACATTTTTTTCATCCAGAGGGTGGCTGAGCACTGGGACAGGAGCAGTGGTCAGAGCACCAAGCCTGACAGAGCTCAGGAATGTTTGGACAATACTCTTGGGCACAGGGGGGGATAGTTGGGATGTCCTGCACAGCGCCAGGAGCTGGATTTGATGGCCCCGATGGGTCCCTCCCAACTCAGCACATTCTGTAGCTCCCTGAAATGGCCATATCAACACCAACCCAGGCACCAGGGCACGGCCACTGCTGTCCCCACGGCCCCAAAGCACCCCGGGCAGGAGCAACAGGTGAACAGGCCAACAACCAGCAGGAGCAACAGGCAAACAACCAACAGGAGAACAGGCAAACAGGCCAACAACCAGCAGGAGAACAGGCAAACAACCAGCAGGAGAACAGGCAAACAGGCCAACAACCAGCAGGAGAACAGGCAACAACCAGCAGGAGAACAGGCAAACAGGCCAACAACCAGCAGGAGAACAGGCAAACAACCAGCAGGAGAAACAGGCAAACAACCAACAGGAGAACAGGTGAACAGGCCAACAACCAACAGGAGCACACAGGCGAACAGGCCGCTCCTGGCAATGCAGGGAATTCGGGCCGTGCTTGGCACAGGAGCTCTGAGGGCACACAGTGCAGCCCCTGACCGTGTTTACCACTGGCTGCTCTGAGGACACACAGTGCAGCCCCTGACTGTGTTCCCTGCTTGCTGCTCTGAGGGCACACAGTGCAGCCCCTGACCGTGTTTCCTGCTGGCTGCTCTGAGGGCACACAGTGCAGCCCCTGACCGTGTTTACCACTGGCTGCTCTGAGGACACACAGTGCAGCCCCTGACCGTGTTTCCACTGGCTGCTCTGAGGACACACAGTGCAGCCCCTGACCGTGTTTCCTGCTGGCTGCTCTGAGGACACACAGTGCAGCCCCTGACCGTGTTTCCTGCTGGCTGCTCTGAGGGCACACAGTGCAGCCCCTGACCGTGTTTACCACTGGCTGCTCTGAGGGCACACAGTGCAGCCCCTGACCGTGTTTCCTGCTGGCTGCTCTGAGGGCACACAGTGCAGCCCCTGACCGTGTTTCCTGCTGGCTGCTCTGAGGGCACACAGTGCAGCCCCTGACCGTGTTTCCTGCTGGCTGCTCTGAGGGCACACAGTGCAGCCCCTGACCGTGTTTCCTGCTGGCTGCTCTGAGGGCACACAGTGCAGCCCCTGACCGTGTTTACCACTGGCTGCTCGGAGGGCACACAGTGCAGCCCCTGACCGTGTTTACCACTGGCTGCTCGGAGGGCACACAGTGCAGCCCCTGACCGTGTTTACCACTGGCTGCTCGGAGGGCACACAGTGCAGCCCCTGACTGTGTTCCCCGCTGGCCTTCGCAGGCTGGGAAGGAGCAGCGCGGGCGAGGCCGAGCCGTGCCGGGCCGAGCCGTGCCGGGCCGAGCCGTGCCGGGCCGAGCCGTGCCGGGCCGAGCCGTGCCGGGCCGAGCCGTGCCGGGCCTTGCTGCCATGTCACAGCTTGGCGGCTCCAGCGTGGGCAGTGCTCGCCCTCAGAGGCCGCCCTGCAGTTCCAGGCCATGGCAGAGCACAGAGTTCCTGGAGCTCCTGCCTCCTGGAGCCCCACTCGGGCTGCGAGGAGACAGGCACCGTTACGGTGCCGCTCGCTCGCTCCTTCCCCCGGGAGGCTCCCTCAGCCCTCAGCTGGCTGAGGTTTGCTGATGGCCGCATCGCTGGGGGAAGGAGCACAGAGGTGAAAGGGCAAACCCCTGGGAGCAGCAGGAGCTCTGGTTTTCCACATGGGGAACGTGTTTGGAGGCGATGGTTTCTGCTGTGGTGGCGTTGCAGCGGCCATCGGTGTTCCCAGGGAAGCTGTGCTCCAAAGCAGGGGAGACTCCTCGGAGCCGAGGCCACACGTTCAGGACCTGAACTGCAGCTGTGTGACAGCACCCCAGATCCATACCTGCATGAGTGGTTCAGTGAAAGCACCGGGGGCTCTCAGTGATAAACATCCCATTACCTACGATTCTTATGAACCCAGCGATTTTGCAAGAGGCACAATTCATTTTCTCACTCAACTTTTTTGTTATTAAGATGTGTTTTGGCTCAGAGACAGCCCCAGCTTCAAGAGTTCTGCTGGTTTTGTTTTGTTTTTTTTTTTTCTTTTTACAAGGGCATGTAGTGACAAGACAAGAGGGAATGACTTCAAATTGACAGAGGGCAGGTTTAGATGAGATATTAGGAAGAAATTATTTACTGTGAGGGTGGTGAGGCCCAGGTGCAGGGTGTCCAGAGCAGCTGTGGCTGCCCCTGGATCTCTGGAAGTGCCCAAGGCCAGGCTGGACACTGGGACTGGGAGCACCTGGGACAGTGGGAGGGGTCCCTGCACATGGCAGGGAGTGGAATGGGAAGAGCTTTAAGGTCCCTTCCAACTCAAACCATTCTGTGATTCTATGACCAGTACATTTTAAAGAAATGTGCTTTTTGGTCTTCACCCAACTTTTGAGCAGAAGAATGGGCAGAGCCCAGCATTTCCAGCAACTCTTGCAGCAGAGAGCCAGAAGGAAATTTCTAGGGAAGCTGAAGATGTCATCTCAAACTGAAAGGAGAGACATCAGCATAGAGAGAGTTGAACAGGAGAGCTCCCAAACACTGAGTGTTGGGTTGTTAGATAATTAGCTTAATAGTAATATTAGATATTAGATTAATATTAGATATTTTCTTTAATATTCTTGGCACAGGAAATAGGAGCATGTTTAATTTTGTTGATAGCATAAGGCTGGAAAGGCCTGTCAAACACAGGAAGATGGGAATGTCTATCCAGGGAGAATGGGATCAAAACAGACAAGAATTAAAAAAAAAAAAAAAAGACTTAATTCACTGGTACAATGAACAGAGTTGTGCTGCCCAGGATTAACAGTGACAGTTATGCCAAACTTTACCAGATGGCAATGACAAGAAAATGTAGAACACATGGAAGTTAGAAAGTTTTGAGCTACGGAAAGAGATTCTGGAGTAACCTTCTAGATGGTAGTGAGGGAAAATTCCTGCCTACCTTCAGGCTGACAGTGGATAACAGAGGGTTACACAAGGTTATGAT
Organism: Sitta carolinensis; assembly: GCA_032173965.1. Classification (NCBI taxonomy): domain Eukaryota; kingdom Metazoa; phylum Chordata; class Aves; order Passeriformes; family Sittidae; genus Sitta; species Sitta carolinensis. Next base: position 30,782,331 of record CM063287.1, read on the forward strand.
GAGCTGATGATGGGGTTCAGCACCTCGGGTAGAAGCAGGAACTTTGAATTGAGGCCTCTCATGTCTGCTCTACAAATCAGTGGGTGCTTTCCTAATTAAACCTTTTTCGTGATTACTATCTCCACTACCATTTTTTACATTTTTTAGGGTCACCACTATAATCAAGCTGAACACCATGTCTCCATACATACATTTCTTTGCAAAACATTCATTCAGAAATGTTCAAAGCAGACCTCGTTCCAGACTGAGGCCACTTCTTACCTGACAGCAGAGATCTTCCTCACCCTCAGCAACTGAGGAAACATTTGTCTACAAACAGGTAATTTGGGGTGATGATAGCTTTTGTGTATACAAAACACTGCTGCATTAAACACATCACACACTTCAGAGGGAAAAGGCAAAGTACATCAGGTCAGCAGCTTCTGAAGTTTCTGCAGCACAGCTGGATGAAAGTAAAAGCCCACCTTACCAAGAGGGGTGATAGTGAGCCAACCAAAGAACACTAAGGGTAGAGCTGGGGTGTAAGTAAAGACAATATGCTCAATTGTAAGCAATTTACACTCGGTACATGAAGGCCTCTATGTCTCCTCTGAGCAGTAAGATGTTTCTAGCAAAACCTGGGTTAGAAATAGAGATATTTGCAATGCTTTTATTACCATTATAGTTCATCCAAGATGATGTGTCTGGTTTGAAAGTCGCAAAAAAACATATTCTTGTTAAAAATGCTGCCAACAGGCTAAATGAAAACAGCCTGCTGCTGAATCCCATGTTTGCAGCATTTCCAGTGGGTTTTTTCAAGGGTGTTTATATAGACCAAGTTTCATTTAACAAGGCAAAAGCCGGAGCTCTCACATACTCCATTATTTCTCTGCAGGTCCTTCTCACCAGGGTTAAGTCTTTACACTACTTCCAAGCAAAGCAGCCAAGAAAAAGAAGAAACAAATGCTACTACTACTGAGCACAGAGGCCTCCTTTGCAAGAAATGTGATTTAGGGAATGAAGTTCCTGGCATGTCTGCTGCGGCTGTCACAACGTGTGCCTGAAATCCAGGGCTGAAATATGATCCCCGCTCCTTCCAAGATGCATTGTGGCTTCTAGCAAGTTCTGGAAGCACAGGCAGCCCTTTGCTCAGGAGCTGGGCTGCTCCTGTGTGTTGTCTCTCTGAGAGCTCTTTGGGGGTGAGGACCCTCCTAATTCCCTATGAAACTGGCATTGGTGAGCCCTGCTTTGCTGAAAGCTCTGGAAACTGGAAACTTTTGTTTGGAGAACTGGTGCCCTTGGAGAGACACAGAGCAAAGCTCATCCTGGTATCCAGAAGAGGTTTTATGTTTGTCCTGTCTTCAGGTCCCCACATTTCTATATCAGAAACCAAATTGCTGTGATATGGACCATGGTGGAGACCCCTTTCTACAAGTTCACAAAATGGCAAGGAAGCAACAGCAGCATGGGAACTCTCTGGCCTTTGCTGGCCCTGTTGAGGTTGAAGGTATTTTCATTCCCTTTCTCCAGCCCTTTGGGCGTTACTTTCCTTCTACATGAAGGAAATGCCTTTTCACCATCAAGCCTTTCCTCAGCTGTGTTTCAAACCCAGAAAAGATTTTACCTCTAGCACATTTTACCTCCTCATCATTTTCCTGCTGTCTTCAAAGCCAGTGAGACAGCAGCATTTTTGCCACCATGATCTGCCTCAACTTGCAGCAACAGAAACCCCACCAATGTTAGACCCCTTTTTGCCAGCCTTTTCCCAGCCCTTGCCCACAGGTGATCCCATGGGAGACATCCCCCTCTGGGAGTGGAACTGCTGAGAGTGGAGGTCACCAGCTCCTGCTGGACTTCACTAGTGAAAACACACTGTGATTTTGGATCAAACCTGTGATTTTGGATAAAACCCAGTGTATCAGTTACACAGAGGAGTGGCTAATGCACATTATCTGCTGAGGAACAGCTATTTTCTAAGAGTGGGAACAAACCAACAAAACTTTCTGCAAAACAAAAGAGCCAACAGAACGAGTCAAACCGAGCCTGCCTGACCGTTGACTCTGTGTTTGCTTCAGCAGGTTTTGGCTCTGGCCCCACTTGAGCCACAGAGTTTTGAAATCCATGTGTTTCTTCATTCTCATCTTTCAGCTTTGCAGTAGACTTTTTTTCCCCCCACAAACATCTCTGAGGCCGTGTGGGATGTGGTCCAGCTCCCATTAAGGTCAGTGGGAGTGCTGCCACTGCTTCCCTGTGGGTCTTAGCCCTATCCCATTGTATTACATTTCTAACTGCAATTGGATACAGATTATTTCATTTTTTTCCTCTCCTAGTGCCCACAATGGGCAAAGTATTTTCCAAACAGAAAAGGTCCCACTGCATGTCCCTAAATCTCCAGAGGTACTGGAAAAATTCTTCTAATTAAATACATTTGACATGCGAGATCATAACTGTTCTCTAATAATTTTTTTAAAGACTTCTCTCTCATGTAGCTTTTCTTAACTGTACAATAGCAGGGATTAAACTTCTGCTGAAGTTCATGGGAGTTTTTCCAATTGGCTTTGATGGAGCCATATTGTCTTGATTCATCTCCATCTTTAACACTAATGAAAGTGTTCTGACAGGAACCATCACAGTAATGTCTGGTTTGGGTTCCTGGGTAAATCTTCAGAAAAAGAAAAAAAATCAAGTGTCCCCCAGAGAGCAAAATAATAAATAGTAAAATGTTAGTTACACTGTCTGCTGTTAAGGAAAACAATGACTACCAGGTGCCAGCCTTGACCTTTAGATGAAGATTTGGAATCTGAGAGTTTAAAGACATCATGGACATCCCAAAACAAGGATTTCATGAAGGAAACACAAATTTACAGAGTTTACAAATGGAGAGTTCAGTCTCTTCTCCATAACAAACTGACATGGGGGCAGTTTGGAATATTTGGAACTCAATCTAGTTAGGAAGATTCAAGTGATGCCTGCTAGCCACCAAGAAAAACACTGACAGTGACTAATTTGGGGAAAGGTATGGATTTGTTGTTATTGTGCACACATTACAGGCAACAGATGAATTACATCACACAGCAGAGCTGCTGGGTCACCAGGAAGCTCCTCCTCATCTGGAGCTTTCCCTGACTAACAGAGCTGCTCTGCCTGCAAGGACTGACCCTAAAAGCAGGTTGTGACTGATAGCAGGTCCCTGCTGCCAGAGCAGCCTCTCCAGGTCACCAACTGCACGCTCACACTGTATTTACTGAGGTCAGGCAGGCTGCATGCTTGCTGTATTTACCAAAAAAATATCCATGTTTGGGTGGCATGAACCCAAAGGAGGAATTCCAAAACCGCTTCCTGCTGCTGCTGCTGAAAAGAGCAGAGCCTGGTTGCCTCCTGTTCAGACATATCTTGTGGGAATCCCAGAATCACCAGGTTGGAAGAGACCTCCAGGATCACCAAGTCCAACCCAGCCCCAACACCTCAACTCATGGCACCCAGTGCCACATCCAGTCTGTTTTTAAATACATCCAGGGATGGTGGCTCCACCATCTCCCCAGGGAAAGCATTCCAATACTTTATCACCCTTTCCATGAAAAGCCTCTTCCTGCTGTCCAGCCTGTATTCCCTCGGTGCAGCTTGAGGCTGAGCCCTCTGGCTGTGTCAGTGCTGCTGCAGACAGAGCCCAGCCCCCCTGAGCACAGCCCCCTCTCAGGAGCTGTAGGGAGTGAGGAGAGCACCCTGAGGCTCCTTTTCTCCAGGCTGAACTCCCCCCAGCTCCCCCAGGGGTCCCTCTCAGGGTTTGTGTCCCAGCCCCTCTCCAGCCCCCTTCCCTCCAGCGTCTCCAGCGCTGAGCTGAGCTCAGGGGCCAGCACTGGGCACAGCACTCAAGGGGTGACCCCAGCAGGGAAGGAGCCCTGACAGGGTTCCAGCAGAGCCAGCATGAAGGTGTGTGGCAGAGGACACTTCTGCACACTGATTTCTGATCATATTCACTGTCATTTGTGCCAGCCTTTAGGTTAATTAATTGTAGTGGCAAAAAAAAATAAAAAACAAAAAAATGTTTGGGCATTCTTAGAGAGACATAAATAATACCAGTAATTAAAAGTGATGTCTTGAGCTTGCACAGCAATATCTAAAGTGATGAATAGCACTGGAGATCAGTCTCTTCTCCCAAGTAACAAACAACAGAAAGAAATGGCCTCAAGTTGTGCCAGAGGAGTTTAGATTGGATATTGGGAAAAGTTTCTTCTCTAAAGGGTGGTCAAGCATTGGCACAGGCTGCCCAGGGCAGTGGTGGAGTCATCATCCCTGGAAGATATAAACGTGTGGATGTGGCACATGGGGACACAGGTTAGTGGTGGCCTTGGCCATGCTCAGTTCATACTGGGCTCTCCAACCTTGGAGGCCTTTTCCAACCTTAATGATGTTTTAATTCTGGGATTATATTGATGGCAAACCATGAGCCAAATCAGATATCTCCAGGGAATCCAAGAGGGAGAAACACACTTTGCCTGTTTCTTTAACATTTTTAAGCCTGGAGAACACTACTTTGAACACCCACAGTGGTTTCATCTGTAGCTCTCAGGACAAGCTGGACAAATGCCATTGTTCTTGACCTGAAAAGCAAACCTGAATTCAGCAAGGCTTTTATTGTACATAGTTATTGAATACACATGTAAGCTCCACTGAAACTAACAGCCTCAAAGATATACTCATTTTATTTGTTCAACAGGGATCAGGTCAGGGATGTACTTAAAGTACTTCCAGCGTCCAAGGAACTGAGGTAAAAATCACAGATCTGTCTTCTATTCTCACTACTAACATACTCATTAAGAAAATTCCTCACTTTTTCTGTGTCATCTTTTATAATAAAGGCTCCCCACAACAGCTGTGGTCAAGATTCCTCTCCAGTTTAAGGGCATATAATCCTCAGCATGGGCAATATAAACAGGCTCAGCCACATAAAACAAATCTGGATTTTGCTGGTACTTTTTCCATATCTAAAAAAACTTACACCATTTTTTTTCTTTTAAACATCAAAAACATTTGGTTGCATAAGCAGCCAAAAGTGGTTATATGCTTTGTAAGTATATTAAAAATCAGAAGAGATGCTCTGAACATACTGAATGGATTTTACTCGTTTCCCATAATGGAGCCCAGGCTGGCATTGCTTTAGACATTTTAGTGCAGAAGAAATGTCAAGCATGCACTCATCCCCTGACTGAAGTTCAAATCAAACAAACCAGGCTAGACAAGCTAATAACAAGCTTTGTTCACTCCAGAATGGCAGCTATGGAAATATGCCTCATTTTATATATTATTACATGCACGAGCTGAAAAGGCCACTGAAAAAGCAACCAGCACTGTTTTGTTTCTTTAAATGACCAGTTCCAACTACTTATTTAACCAAGAATAAATAAATAAATAAATAAATAAATAAATAAATAAATAAATAAAAGCAGATCATACTTTCAGCATGGATGAATTAATGATTCAGTTTTCCTCGTCCTAAAGTATGAATCATGTAAGTAGACTTTTTTACTACTAGAAACCGGGAACATATATGGAAACCAATATTACCAAAGCTTGAAAGTAAATTAGAGCCACTTTTGGGGGGTTAATTTGTAAAGGCAATGCGACATGCCTAGTTGTTTGCAGCTGTAGTGCCAAAATACAGAGCAAGAACAATTTATTGTTTGCATCTTATATAAAAATTAACATTTAAACTTGAATTATTTTGCAGCTGTATATTAAGAGGTGGTCTGGAGACAGAAGAACATTGAGAATGCTGCTCTGTCTTCAGGTGTGATTTGCCATTTCCCTTTCCAGGAACCAAAAGCCCCTTCTCAGCTGGTGTCTGACAGCTTTGCAGGGCTCCTGGCTGAAGATGGGAGGAAGGCACATTCCCCTCCATGTGCACCCTTCTGCTCTACAGGAAACAAACTGGAAGCAGCCCTGGCATGGCTGGAGATGCCTCCAGACCTGGACTCTCCAAACCAGCAGCCCAGTGCCTTGGAGAAGTACATACATTAACCTCTTTCCTTCTAAGTTCCTACGCCTACATTCCAAATATTTACCCAGCAAACATTACCTAGCCTATGGATTCCAGCTGCAACCAGCATCCTGCCTCCCTCTGCCTGGATGGTTTGCAGGCCTTTCCAAAGCCTCTGGATGTCAAAAGCATCAGAGCTGCCTTCTTCCAAAACAGCTTCTTATCACAGAAACACAAAAGGTCACAGTAACAGTCTGCAGCCTCTCTCAGCAAAGGGAATAAATGTGCAAACAAAGCCATTAGCAGTTTCCAAAATAAACCCCTCTGCTTGGTCGCCAGGAGCACAGAGTGCCACATATGCACTGCACAGAAATGCCTGCTCACGTGGCAGCTGAGCAGCTGTGGGGAGCTGGGAGCCAAAGCAAAGCTCTCTCTTTGACCACAGAAATGTCACCTTAATTAATTATTTCGATTCTCTATGCTTAAAAGCATTAAAGATAAGTACAGGGAGATCAAGAGGAGGGCTTTCACCTGCCAGCCCTCTCCAATTAATACCCACATACAACAGGTGTCACTTTGAAAAAATGTAAAATTTAAATAGCTGTCCTGGAGGACATACACAGAAATTACCAGGGAGACATCGATGCCACAAAACTTTCAGCAGAGACTCAGCAGCCAAAAAAAAAAAAAAGAGAATTAACAGCAATAAAAAGCAAACATTCCGAGGAAAGAAATGGCCAAAATGTTTGGGTCAGCACTAATAGAGATTTTTCCTGGTTATTATTTTCCTTATCAGCCTGGCCGGGACAATTCACCCCTCCTGCACTCCTCCAGTGCTCCAGGGCAGGCGACCCTCTCTCCCCTCTGGCATCGCTGTGGAGCTCACGCCCGCTGCCCGGGAATGTCTCGTTTATCTGTCCTCTCTCCCAAAGTTTGTTTTCCTGCTGCTATGGTTCTCCCGTTGCTGGAACAAACACCAGCAGAAGTCTCCTGCATGACTCAGGCTCCATTTGCTTTGGTGGGAACTCCTTGGCACATCTGGGAGATCCAAACCTCATTCTCCAAACCCAAATCCTCTCAAACCTGGGCTTGCCCTCTGCCTAGAAATTACTCGTGGATTTTGCAGCATCAAACCAAAGCTCACCATCCTCACTATGTCCCACTTAATCTCTTGCCTTCAGATCGAAGGGCTCATGGAGCAGAAAATACATCTGATTTAAAAAGTTCCTGCTGTCTTCTGCTCAGAAACAAATAAATAAATCCATGTAAGGCCCAGTTTGAAACAAGCATTCAAACAGCTGAGGAGGAATTAAATAATTAATAGTGGCAGGTATTAATGGAGCAAACAAATTTAGAGAGGCTGCAATTATCCCGAGGTTGTACTTGTTTGAAATGTTAACTGTTTGATGAGACTTAACACCCAGCTAATGAGCTTTTAAAAGTAATTCCACATGCAGCCACCTTCCTTTGCTCACAGAAGTGTCTGGCAATTGCCACGGCCATCAATCCAGGGCTAGCAGCTAATCCTGTTTTATTACCATCATTAGCCAAATACGTGGAGCATCCACAGAGCAGCTGCCTGCTCTTCCTCCTTCTCCCTCTCTCCCTCTCCAGCCTCTGCATCCTCACACACAGATAATGCTGGCAGTCCACCCAGGTTACTTTCTCCAGGTGCTGCTTTCCTCCCTGTTATCCATCCCCCAGGAAAGGTGTTCAGGTTCCACAGCTGGCCTGGGTGCCTCCTCCTGCTCCTGCACATACACCTCCTCCACCCGGAGCTCCAGGAGGGGCTTCCCTACAGCTGGCTTAGTTCTGAAAACTTCACTCCCTCTCCTAAGGCTGGATGTGGCCACTATTCCCCAAAAACTCTGTATCCAGCAACTCCGACCTGAGCTCACTCAGCCATCCTCACTACAGCTCTTACACTTTGCCCTTTCCCAAATTCTCTGTGATTCCATTAAATTTGCACTAAAAGGGTCTACAATCAAAAAGTGCATATGAAAAAAATCCTTACAAAGTTTAAAATACAAAAGACTAACAGAACCAAGAAGAGAGAGCATGTACAGACTCTGCACTTAGGGGAAGCCCGTGGGGATTTGCAACACCTGAGAGGTGAAAATGTGCAAAGATCTATGCCAGGAAGCAAAACTGGGGAGAGTAATCCATGAACATTCAGTTTAGGTTATTTCAGGGGGAGGTGAGGTGAACAAATGAAAACCATCCTTAAAGCCTTGCATGAAACAGTTTGCAGGTTTTATTTATTCAACTTTAGCTGGTCCTTGGACTCCTTTTTTTCCAAAAGACATATGTCCATTAAAAAGGTGGCTGAAGAATTTTGTTTGGTGCTAGACTTATGCTACCTGCATGGCAAGGAGCAGGCAGGCTTTCTTCCAGCCTGCAGAAAGAAACTAAGACCGAGCTCACACCTGCGTCTCATGCCAAAGTAAGTAAACAAATGCACTGTGAGTTATGGGACCTTCATTCTCTCAGCTGCCTTTGCTTGTTTGCTTGCCCGGCTCCATTTCTTCATGGCAACGGGCCATTTAAAAAAAAAATCTTTATCTGCTACTATTTACACTCAGATTTTGGTTTTACAAAGTGTGTCACAGAGAGTACAGACCAACATCGTCAAGCCCAGGTGCCTATTGCCGGGTTCTCACTCTGTGCTGTGCAGAGCTATCTAGTTCCTCAGAGAATAAATCCTCATCAAACCACTTTTTTTTCCTCAGGTGTGAGTTGCCTTTCCTCCATTCTGGGTGCTTTAGGCCAGGCATTCAGATTTTGATACTTTCAAAGCCTGCCCAAGGTGAGCCACCCTGAAAATTTCTGGGTATATTGATCCTTGGGCAATTGCCAGATAACAGCTAACTGGGCCAGCAGCACTGATGGTGCTGTGGCAGGAATTCCACCATCCTGGTGCTGCCTGGTAACCAGGAATATCAGCAGGTGAAAGGAGTGGAGTAATCTTCCCCCAGACTGCAGGGGACAGAAAAAGAGAGCAGAGCAGAAAACGCCATAAAATAACCTTACCAACATCATATGCTAAGTTAGCTGGCTAAAAGCCCTTTCTTTCTGCATTTTTCACCCAGCATCCAATGACAGAAGCAATAATGTTATCATGTGCCAGCCTGCACAAGCCAAGCCTTGCTAATCGCTGTGCCAAAGAGCTGAATCGTCCCTTTGTCACTTCAGGTACAGTCACCAGCCCTGGTACAAACCCACCCCCCTCCCCAGAGCCCCCATTGTCCCTGGTTGTTTACTGTGGGGGCATTTGCTGTGGGACAGCTGGTGACTTGTGGCACTGGGCATTGTCCTGCTGCCCAGCATCCTCGGCAGGGCGCCGCACAAAGCTCAGCAGTGTCTCTGTGCGCCAGCACCTCGGATGAGGAGGGACAACATAAAGGAGGGTGCTGAAGCCGTGGCTTATCTTGCATTTCCTTCATGATACCATAACCTTAGAGAGGAAGGCGCTGTCTCAGTGCAAGAAATTCAGCTGCCTGCATCCTACTCTCCCCCAGCCACAAGAGACAGGGTGATGCTAAGCCAACCAACAGCACTGTGCTCTGTTTGCAGTACATATTCTCACGTCACACCGTGTCATTCAGTGATCCCAGGCCAAAATCCTAATTCAAAACAACCAGAGGGTGGGGGTTCAAATTAAAAGAGTGGTGGGAAGAGTTTTCAGACACTCAGCAGTGGCCTCAATGCTGGTTGAGGCTCAGTTTCACCATCAGGGTCTGTGATAATGGACCAAGCACTTGGGAAATGTCCTACCAACCTTTCCTGCCTGGTGGAAAGGTTTTCTGCAGTGTTTATTGTCTACTATGTAGAGAGGAGGAGACTAAGGGGCAAGGAAGAGCCAGAGTATTTGGGGTTGTCAAGGAATGGGAGAAAGCAAAAGCAAATAAATAAAGTGCTTTACTTTTAGTTGCATGAGACAGCTTTACAGACAGAAAGCCACAGGCATAGCCCTGAGGAGCAGAAAAACAAAACTTACCACTACCAGGGTAGGAGAAACAGTATTAGGCAGAAAGGAAGAAACTGTGAGATGAAAAGGTTGAAGAACTGTATCATTTCATCAGTAAGGCAAATCCATACCTCGAATTAACAGCATTTATGCAGTCTGTAGCAGTTTGTAATTATGTTCTGTAATTGTTTTATTCCTGATGAGTGGCATGATTGAAAAGCACGTACGAGTGGCTGAGTCAGATCCATCCCACATGGCCAGCAGTGGACTCCTGGTCCTCCCAGCTCCTACCAACTGCCCAAGAGCTTTCTCAGCAGCTTTCTTCACCTGAGTCATTGCATTTCATAACAAGTGATGAATCCAGCCTTCATTCATTTTCTTAGTTAATTTTAAAAAATAATTTCTATTTCTGTCCTTCACAATATCCTGTGGAAGTGAGTTCCACCATTAATTTTGTGGTGGGCAAAAAATATTTTTCCTTTACTTGCCTTATGTGCTGCTTGATCTTTGTACTACTTATATTTGTTTTTATTGTAACAGTCAATAACAGTGCTCTAATTGCATCTGCCTTATGGACCTGATCAGGTTTTCCTCTCCCCTCCAGATCAGTAGGAGGATTGTTCAGCAAACAGCTTTGGAGAGAGGATATTTCCTCAAGGAGTAGGCAGCAAGGAAGAAGGCAGAAAAAGGCGATATTAAGAGCGATGTAACGGAAAGAGCAAGGCTGTGGGAATTGAAAAGGTGTGAGGCACGGCTTGGGGTTGAGTGATTGATGTGAGGTCTTCGAGCAAAGCCCAGAATGCGATGAGTTTCATTTTCATAAAAAACACTGCAGTCATTATGTGCGGCCAGGAGGCTGCACGGCACTAAATATTGCTGATGTTTAAGAGCTTCTTTTTAAGAGCTCGGGCCTTAAAATATCACGTGTGGGCAGCAGCAAGCAGTTATTTGTGGTGAGTGGTTACCAACGGACAGAGAGCCCAGCTGCCATAAACATTGCAACTTTATTTTCTTCCTTTGTACTGCTCTTCCCCAAACGTGCCAAATAAAACACCTCCTCCCAAACAGACCCGCTATTATTTTATGGTCTCGCCATGCTGGGTTAGAAATTGCAGTGTCATGAAAACATCCTTTAAATAAATAATGAAACAGGATATTCCTAAGACAGGGTCTTGTATCTTTGAAAAGAGCCTGCACAGCCTCACAAACCCCCCATCATATCCACTGCTGGGAGAGGTGACAGCCCTCAGCAACATTGCTTAGTGGTTTGGGCCAGCAAATGTGGAATAAATATTATATGGCATTTAACAAGGCTTTTTCCAATCTAAACGATTCTGTGAAATACAAATTCCACTCCATTTCCATGCTCTGCATTCATCTGCAAAAAAAAAGGAGCTTTTCCCTGAGAACACACCAGTAGTCCATGAGAATACACAAAGTGCCTTCTGCTCCGTGGTTTCCTATCACCGTGGGTGTGCTTTTGTAGAAGTAAAATTTCTGCCCCACAGGTTTTACAATCTAAATTGCAACAAGGCAAGGTAATGAAAGCAAAAGGATGGAAAGAAGAAAATTAATCTCAAGACATAGAAATTCAAATGTGATCATGTCAAATGTACACGGGATGCAGGTTCCAGAATGAAGGGCAAGACAGACAGGAGAACCAGAAGCATACCAAGATGGAATCATGATAAGAAATTTACAGAGTTTTTCCAGGGGATGAAAAGGACTTTGTCTGATACATTCAAATGAGATAAGAAACAACAACAACAACAACAACAACAACAGAAAAAAAAAAAAAAGCTCAATGTCCAGTTATATATAACAAAAAAGTCTAAATTTTTACACTGGACACAGCATTAATCATGATCTAGACTGATAACCACTGCTGAGAGCAGAGCCCCAGAGCAAAATGCATCTCCCTTCCTGTGCCTGCCTGTAAGTGATGCTTTCCTGGCATGGGTTGGCCTCTCTGGGCAAGTGTGCCACCAGCCATGTGGGCACTGGGTCACTCCCAGGCAACACTCACTTCCAGCTGGGACTCAGATTGCTGAGCTCACATCCCACAGGAGAAGGGAGAGGACATCCAAAGCCTGATGCAGCATCAGTTGCTTCTGTGCAGAGATCTAATTTTTTCTTAATGAAATAAGAGAGCACTTGTGAGAGTCACGTACTTCAAAGTAAATCCAATCATTTTGCTCCATTGCACTTCATTCTGTGAGTTAAATCCATCAATCTGTGAACAAAGTGGATCTAATATGATGGGATCCAGCAGTAAAGACAAATATCAGTGCTTTTGTCAAGGAGTAACCCAGCAAAAATATACCCTCTTCTTCCATACTTATTACATACATTTAGGAAAGAAATGAAAAAAACCCCCATATTTCTTTTTTTCATTTTACTTCCCTGACTTTTTCTTCAAGATGTGCAGTGACATTTCAGGTGAGGCAGCAGACCAGAGCACCATTTCCCCCATCGTTATACAGAGAACAGAGGCTGCAGTTTTAAAATTTATCTGGTTTTATTTTCACCAGTGACAACGAGAACAAGCAGACCATGCCATAAAGCTCCTCCATACCCTCTTCCAAATTCTGCTGCAGTACAAATGCCAGTAAAAATAACAATTTTCTGCTGGGCTGTGTGGAGCAATATTCCCCTGGAAGCAATGTTGAGGCTCTGGCTGCCCACAGGCACAGCCCTGAGCCATAGATGCTGCATACAAAATTTTCCTGAAGTTTGGAAAATAAAATAAATATATTTTAAAGAGTCCACAATAAATGAAGTCTCTTTTTTGGAAGCATGGGGGTTTAGAGTTTTTGTATAATGATAATAACAACAATGATAGTAATAATAATTTCATTTGGAGCAGCATATCAGAGGACTTAATTCAGAAAAGCAGCCTGTGATAAATGGGAAAGCTACAGGGAGCACTTAGAGATCCCAAAGGAATGAGCAGGAGATAAGGACAGGAATCTGCTCGCCCAGGACGTGTGCAGAGGACCCAAAGCCTTTGAATGCTCTGCCCATAACCAGTGGTGGGAAAGGCTAAACACATTCAGACCTTTAATTACCTAACTGTTCTCTTGGATTAGGCAGGCAGAGAGCAAGAGGTGGTGGTGGTGCTGCAGCAGATGAGATCTGCAGATCCCAGCTCACATCTGATTACGGGCTCAAATCTGTGGGCGCAAAATTAAAGGCTGAGTTCCAACCAACTTTTAAAAGTTGCCTTTCAAGTGGTGAAACAAGAGCCTCCACCCATTCCCCAGCTGCCTGTGATTTATCTGGGCTGAAAGCTTGCCCAGCATCATTGGCAGGTAAAGAGGCCCTCAAGCCTGGTATTCGGGGCTAGAGAGAGTTAAGGGTACTTTTCCATGTAAAGTGGGTTTGGGAAAGGAATGCCTTGAATTTTGATGATATTGGCCTGGTTCTCAGCTCCAGGGCGGTAATGCAAAGCAGCACTACTGCATTCCACTTGCCCTGCTGAGGAGCAAGAATTAACCACAAGTGAGCAGTGAAGGCAAGTGATTAAACAGCAGGGCTGCCCTCCCCATCCCTCCCCAACGAGGATGAACAATGATGCAGCAAATAACAGAAAGGTTACAACAGTCAGGCAGAAGCTGAAACATTTTTTAAAAAAATATTATAAAGTCACTTTTTGTTCCTGGCTTGGGTGACTCAGACAAAAACTGTTTCCCTCACACTGGATGAGCTCTGCAGGGTCATCTCCATAAGCATGTATTTTCAGTGCTGAACTCCTGCCTGTTAACCAGCCTTTCCAAAACTGGGCCAGGACAGTGCCCACCTATCCTAATTCTGATTCTGAGCTCCTGGCAGTGGGGAGCAGAAAGCAGGATGGCTTTGGACGACATTCTGGGAAGGCTGGGCACAGCTAAAGGTTGGCAGAAGAGACTCAGCTTCTGGGCAGAGAGCTGTGAGGAGCTTTGCTCGGTGCTGTGCAGAGCTCAGTCTTTCCATTCTGAGGTCCAGGCCTGAGTGCAAAGCCCAGATGCTCTCTCACCCTGCAGAGAGCCGCAGGCTTGTTTTCCTGGGAGGGCATAACTCCAGAGGCTCTGGATGGCAATGGCTCCCTAACTCAGCAGCTCAGAACTGTCTCGTGGGCAGGGCTGGAGGTGGGGGAGGTAGAAGCTCTCTCTAACCAACTCCAAGGCCACATCCAGGTTTAAAACAGAAGTAAGACCTAGAGGGAAGCCTGCTCAAGTCCCACATAATATCCTTGTGACTCTCAGCTGCTCTGCTGCTCCTCTCCCCTCCTCTGCTGGCACTCGCCCTGGACGAGGGCTGTCAGCCTGTTCACCACGTCAGAAGAAACCAAACCAGATCAAACTATTCATTCTGCCAAAAGCAGAGGAAACATCTCTCATGCCTTTGCCAGCAGCCAGCCATGCAGCACCACCAGACTTCTCCCACCAGCAGCCTCCACTGCAGCAAATCCAGCTCTGCTTCATCCCAGTAACCTGGCTCCACTCCATGGGAATGGGGCTTCTGCCCTGTGTGCTCTCCCAAGGAGACTGGGGGCACCTGGCAGAGGTCCCTGCAGCCATGTAGGGGACACTGTCCTCTGCAAAGTCTGCTCCATTACTGAGGACTCTCTGAGATGCTGTGAAAACCCCAAGGTAGCATTTGGCTCCACAGACTTGAAACAGAGCAACAAAAGCTGAGTGCCACAGACCCAGCACAGTCAGGAAATGCCTGATGTTTGGGGAGCAAGGGACTGGCCCAGGCACTGCCCTCCTTGTGGAGAGATTCACCTGCTCACCCCATAAACGCTTTCCAGCCCTCTGACATCACCAATGAAGCCCTCATATATTCATAGAACCACAGAGTGGTTTGGATTGGGAGGCAAATTAAAGCCCACCCAGTTCCAGACCCCTGCCATGAGCAGTTATTTTTGTCTCCAAGTGATGAACACCAGGAGAATAGACTTTTCCCTTTTCTCTTTCTCCTGTTGACATCACCACTTCAGACAAAGGCCAAAGTCTTTTGGGAACTCATTTTGGAAGCTCCTTTTTGGAGTTTAACTCTAAAAGGAAGATGGAACTTCAGTCCTTGGGAGCTTAAGACAGGCTCTGGAAAGCCTCACCCTCAAATCCTGCATTTTGATAATTGTATTCTCTTCTATCAATGCTCCTTCAGTTTTCCAGATAGACACAACTTCTGGGCTGCCAGCAGGCTGGGAATGCATCCTCAGAGCTGGTGAGGAGAGGGTGATGACTGAGGCTGTGGGGAGAGAACCACGTCAGGACAGGAACCAGGAGGAGGAGTGGTCCCTCTGAGTCACTGCTTCCCCCTGGCTGCCTGGATTCACCCCAAACCAGGCTCCAGAGACAGCTCTGCAGCCCAGCCTCTGCTCCTCCTGTGCCCAAGCCCTGTGCCACATCCCTCACTGGGCCTGGGCCATGCCCACATGGTCACACCACCTCTGCTTGCAGCCCAAAGGGAAGGAGGAGTCCTGGTGGCCACGTTGGGGTGGCACGGAGCTGGCCCATGGCTGATGATTTCACTGGCCGTTTCCTTGATAGCCATCAGGACTTGGACGACAATTCTCATTTCAAATCCTAATTTTAATTACATCTAATGACAGGTTTCTTCTTTCTCCCTGCTTTCTGCCTGGTTACTCATGGTGAACTGAAGAGCCAAATTTCAAAATTAACTCCGGTTTCCAAATTGCCTTTCACACTTGCTGTTAATACCATTAGTACTTTATGTTATTCCCATAGATACATGACCAGGCAAACATACACAGTCCCTGCCCTGCAGAAATTTTGGTAGAGACTTGAGATGTGACAGGGAACAAGCCCTGACAGCACGGGGGCTGGAGTGAATGAGGTAATGAGCCTGCAGGCACGTGCGCAGCTCCGTGGATTTCTGCTGATTAAATAATTTATTTTTTTGTTGTTGTTATTTATTTAATTATTACACTCAGAAGAATTTCTAGCAATCCTCACGGGGTGTGGAACCACGGTTTTGATCCAGGTCTATTGCTTGTGTCTAAACTAAGAATGGAAAACAGATGGTGGGTTATTAGATGGCTGCAGCAGAAGCTGACAATCTGTTCTGTCCCCGCGCCGGCAGGGAGGGAGTGCTGCAATATGTGGAATCCATCCCTAGCTGTGTGTTACAGGTGTTGATCCAGTGTCTCTGCACAGAAAGGAAGCAGCCAGACTTATATCCTCCAGCCAGACTGGCTCTGAAGGTTACTTACAAAGGAAAAGAAGATAAAAGGGTTCAGTTCGCATCCATCCTGAATCTTCACCAAACCTAAACCCCCTCAGTGCAGCCAGAATCAAAACCTGCTCTGTCTGCAGGAAATGGAAGCTATGTAACATTTAAAAACTTGATAAATTAAAACGATTAAAATATTATCAAATCCTCTGTTTTACTGTAACTGTGTTATCAACAGAGCCAAGGAGAAGGCTGGTGATGAAAGACATAGGCTGAATGAAGAAACCAGTCCTTCAAGGAGCAACAAATAAATCAGGGTAACACCCAGGGAAGGGCAGTATTGGACAATGCTTGTGAGAGGAGGTGGATATAAACTAGGCATGCTTCTGCAGGGAAGGACAAGGAAAGGCTGAGCTACGAGGGTTTTTTTACGTGGATATCCAGTATCTCCTTAAACAGCTTAGGGAACAAAATACAGTGCCAAAATGATTTGTGAAATCATCTGGGTCACATAAAATCAATATTTTACGCTTCTGTTGAATACATGTTGTACACACAACTCACCTTGGCGGCGTTCATGCCTTGGGCTCCCTTTCAGACCAATCACTCTTTGAATTTTTTGCAATCTCCATATCCCAAGTTCTCGTGGTGAGCATTCGACAAGTGCTTTGGATGTAACATAAATCCCTACCCAGCACTGCATGGGCAGCAATCCTCTGGGAAATTCCCCAACCAGTCAGGAGCATTTTCTGGGCCAAGCAGAAGCAACTACACACTCTCAGGGTGATTCTGTCCATTTGGGCTTGTTTAGCAGAAACCTTTGGAACGAGGGAAAGGATGCTGGTGAGGGTCTGGTAAGACCAAAGTTCAGAATTCATCTCTACCCCATTGAGACACTGCACAAGGCATTTAATTCTTCTTTTCAGGTCTTCTCTGTAAAGGAGGAGCAGTGGGATTTTTCCTCCCAAAAGGAGGGAGATGTAGCAGCCAGGTCATCACCACGTGGCAGATGCTGCACAAATGGGGACAGTGATAGCTACAGAGAAATGCTTTAAGTTGAAATCCTTTAAAGCTTTCTTAGCAAATGAAGGCTGAAATACACTTAAGGCTTGAGGAAATTTGATGCAGTATTTTCTAGAACTGTCTGTAGAGAGGGGTAGGACAGTTCCTCACCCATTGCTCTCATCACTAGAGCCTGCACCACAGATGCTGCAGAGCAGCATAAGCTGCACATCCCTGTTCTCTGCAGTGTGGAATTAAAAGACATTTCTTGCACTTCAGGAATCGTGAACTTCAGCAGGCACTCCCTGCACTCTCAGCCTGCTGAATACCTGCCAAAAAAAGAAGCCTGTCATTTCTGTAACAGCATGCATCTTTTGTTTGCCATGGTATTTTTCAGGGGGAACACTGAATCTGCTTTAGTAAAAAATTAACATCTGGAGATTCTCAGTTTTGAAAGAGCAGGTGATGTGTTTGGCAAAGGACAAATCCATGACAAAGAATTTAATAAAAGAGGAGACAGGGTAGCTCATGGGACCATTACTTTAAACTTCCAACTGCAGTGTGAAATGGTGCTTACCAATAGTAAATGGTGGAGTACTGCTAAATGTTAATATCCTCTGCATCACACCACTGTCCTCCTATTTACATATATATTAAAATGACCATGGCTTCTCTGTTTGTGCTTTCTTGCTGGAAACATTCTGGGGAAACAAGATTATTAATGGAAAATTCATAAAACCAAGGCCTCACGTGGAAATATCAGAGGGCATTTTTAAAATGTGAATTCCTGACTCACAAGCATTCCCATTTTCTCAGGAAATCTGTTCCCCAGAGTTGCCTTTGTGACCAGTGTTGGGTGTTCACACAAGCACACGATATATCCACAGTGATCCATTGCCTGGCAGCACACAGGAGCCTGCAGGGAAGGGGACTTTGGAGGTGTAAGACTGCTATAATAAATAAACAGCCAGCCAATCTAGGAATTTATTTTCCTTTATATATCCTTGCAAAAGTTATGATATATTTAGTTTGCCTGTGGATGACATACACAGCAACCGAAAATTTCTGTTGTGAATTTTGAAAATGCTCCGGACAACCTTGGCCTTTTCAGTCACAGATTGTCTGGGACAACCCAAGAATCAGATCAGGCTCTTCCATCCAAAGTACAGGTAACTCCTTGTGCACTACAATGCAAAAACCCTGTATTTTTACCACTCTTTTTGCAGCTTCTTTCTGCTTTCAAAGGTTGGACTGGAGCAAACCTTGTGTATTTAGGAGCCTGGAAAGCACCCGGGAGCTTTAGACATGCAATAAAGATTGTTTAAGACCCACAGACCAAATTCATCCTGGCAGCTCCTGCCACAAATCAGGAGATTTCCTTGGTGGATCTGTTTGGCTGCAGGTGCCTGCAGCCACTGCCATGTGCTGAAATGTGTCACATCCACTCACACTCGCCCATTTCCCACGTGCTCTTCCAACAGGACACTGGTCCAGTGGCCACCCTGCCAAGAAGCTGCTCACTGTCAGGGGCCATCACAGCAGAATCACAATCTTGCTGTTGGAAGGACCGGGGAAAGCAAAGCAGTCAAGGTCAAGGCTTTCCCTGTCAAAGGAAAAGGTGAGAACTACTTTTTCTCTCTCCCCTTCAACTGGTTTAAGGGAGGAACAAATTAACATGGGCTACAAAGTTGCTCCTAAGCCTTGGAGACCATAGTGAAAGAGAAGGAACATGTTCTGTCATCTGAAAAACCAAATTAAGTGAAATGCTAAAACCACAAGATTTGTTTACTACAGGAAGCACTGACGTTTCCAGACCTGAGAGCAGTTTCTTCACAGCCCTGATTAAAATTACTCATCAAAACATTACACAGAATTAACTTCATTTCATACGGTGAACAATTATGCAGCTTGGGTGGAGTGGAAAATATCCAGTGTGTTATTAGTTGTGTTTAGCAGAGGCATGTGGTAAAATGTCTCCATTTTCCTGTCTAAGAGCTGCGTGCCAATGTAGACTTTCACCAAGAAAAGCAAAGGTGAGTGGGGATGAATAGGAGCTGGAAAAGCTGAGACTTTAAAACAGCAACACAGGAATGAACAGCAGTGAAAGAAAGAGTTTTTCAAAGGCAAGTTTTGCTCCTTGTTCCTCCTATAAACCCATTTCAGAACCAAACCAGATAGTGAAAACAGGTTGTGGGGTGTATGATCTGAACAGTTAATTACAGAACAAACAGCTCTTTTTTCACAAACTCTTGGATGTCAGAGAGCTGGGACAGGTTTAGCTGAACCCTCCTGTCCTCAGCTCCTGAGCTATGATGTGCTCACATGTGACAACCACATTTGAAAGGAAAATCTGTATTTTGACTTCGATTAAGCTATTAATGCAACCTCCTCTAGCAAAGTCACAAGATGAGGTTCCTTACAGTGCCTTTTAGTGGTGCTAAAGAAAGCTTGACAGGCAGCTCATTTAGGAAAGAGAAACACAGAAAATAGATCCAGTGCAAACTCAGGCATGGCTGGGACCTGACTGTTCTGGTGCTGCTTGTTTTAGTAGCACAGCTTGGACCAGGGCTCTGTTTTTCAAGTAACTATTGAAATAAGGCACTATTTTTCTAATCCAGAGTGGATTAACATTTCACCTAAGGCATAAAGGCTTATCGTCATAAATCCATCACAAAATTGCAGCAATTATAAATGAGAAATGCACTTCAAGAAAAAGAACTTAGTTTGGGGGCGGGGGGAATATTTACTAGGGCTCCACAGCTGAGAAAACCTCATGCTGACAAAGCATGCTAAAGATTTCATGTCGAACTCTTATCATAGCCAGCTCGTGTTTGCACAGCCTTTCAGTCAAATGGGTTTTACTAAAGGGTATTTGAACAAGAAAAGAACCCTTGAATCAGGCAGACACCACAGATGAAAGACTCACAATTTTGACAAAGCTCACACACACAAGCTTAAAACAAAAGCATGAAACTCCTCCAGCTTTATAGCCAACTTTATTCCTTTCATAGCACTGGCTTTCAAATACTTTGTGAAAAAAATGTTGTCATAACAATAAAGCGTGAATAGGCAAATCCATGTATTCCCAGTTGTTGTCCCAAGCAAACAAGAAAAACATTTCACACTTCACAATTAATACAATGTCCCTTTGTCCCAACACATGAAAGAGCTATTTAAAACAAATAAATGAAGATATAGCTACATTTTCATGGAAGTCTGGAATTAAAAAAAAAAAAAAAATCAACGTATTTTCACATTTTATTTTGCAATTGAATCCTTTCCACCAGCTCCAACCACACAATACCACCAGAAAATGCCAGAGGAGCTATAGAAGGGCAATATGTTGTGTGCTGCAGCTGCCTGTCATCAACTGAGAATATATTAAGGTAATTAAAATACCCTGCTAGGAAACCCTGGGGCCTCTGCCCTCGAGTGGTGAAGACCGGTGCCAATGCATTGACAAAATAAAAGGCAGAATTTGCCCCAGGATGTCAATCTGTAAATAGTTGTTGATATATGGCTTTACTGACAAACTGGTTCAGGCAGGAACAGCCTCAGTCTCTTCCAGCTGGGCGTTCCTGGTGTATCCACCACCACAGCATCACTTTTGGCTTCAGCTGGGTTTTTGGAAGACCAAGGCCCACAGGGTGACTGAGAGAAATCCTGAAATCATTAAATCCTTCCAGCATTTCACGCTGTGACCACCTGAAATGTCAGTTTTTTGTGCATGGAGTGGTTGAGGTGGTGAATACCCTGGAAAAACTCAGCTCCTCTGTCCCAGGAACAGCTGGAAACCCATCAGGCAGCAGTTCAAAAACCTGAAGACCCCAATGCCAACGAGGACAGACAGAGCTTGACTGGTTGCACAGGTGTTAGGCTTTTCTTCTTTCCACAGACTTTTAAATACAAGTTTTAGTGTTCAGTTAATAAATACACAGTGTTCTTTTGTTATTACTCTGTAGCTAAGCCAAACACTGGAAGGTGGATTAAAAGAAAGGGATTCTGCATTTTTCTCCTACCTCTCCCTTTCTTTTGTGCCTTTGCAAAGCCAATGGCATTTTGTACAGTCACAGTGTAGCTCACCTGAGTCACAACCAGTGCAGCCAGCTCTGTGCACAGAACACAACTCGATGCAGAATGTGTGCATTTCTCTGAATGCTGTCTTTTTTTCCTGATTTTTAACATTTTAAGTATTCAGATTTTCTTCCTAAGCTCACACAAAACTTTGCAATAAAGATGATGTATGAGTACTGAGAAAAAAGACTGCTTGATTTACTCATGTTCTCATTACCTGTCCCTGTGGTCCTTACTTTTATGTTCTACTTTCATGCTTTATGCTGCCCAAAGTAGCCAAAAGTTACTACACAAGCAGGCAAAGATAAATGTTGATAAAATCTTAGCCTGTACCAATTCTTCATTTCTCATCCATTATTTTCTTGCTCAATGCAACTATTTTGTTGCTGCCATATTACTCTTACTTTACTGTGTGGTTAATGGCACATTGTCTTACAAGAACACAGACTTTTCTCCTTGTTCCAACATAACATAACTTATATATGTATATCATAACTTTTAAGATAACTTAAGACTGCCCACAGAAGGCTACCCCATCCCTGGCAGTGTCCAAGGCCAGGTTGGACAGGGATAGGTGGAGGTGTCCCTGCCCATCCAGGGGTGGAACAAGGTGACCTTTAAAAGGTCCTTTCCAACCCAAACCATCCTGTGATTCCCAGATAGTGTAACAAACTCCACGAAGCAGTGGGTTTTGGGGGCCATAAAACTTTATTAATATTCAACACAGATTTTCCCCCCAACCAATTCCAAACACTGCTCCACTTTCCCACAGCATTCAGCCTTCCAGAGCTGGCTTAGGAGAATGACATTTGCATGGGGAGAAAGCAGAAACTGAATTTGGACTCTAGGACTCGGGGTCTGAGCCCGGGGGCTCTGCAGGAGGCAAAGCAGAGATGAAATGGCTGTGGAGGCCCAGGAGGATGCAGGTGCAGGAGTTTAGAAGCTGGAATGAGCTGACACTTTCTGCCCTGCCTGAGTCACATCTCAGGGCTTTGCTGCTCCTCCTGTTTGAGACAGAAAGAGCAGGAATTGCCAGTTCTGTCCTCCTGCTCCTCAAGGGGCTGTTTATAGGATTACCGAGCTTCCTCCAGACCCACTGCCATTGCCTCCTGCCCAGGCTGAAGCCTCTATGAGTTAATTAAGCCTCTGCCGGGGGATGTGGAGCAGCCAGAGCCCAGCACCCCACAGCCCAGCCCCCAGATGGGCAGCAGTGAAAGCCCAGCGCTCAATGAAGACACTGGGAGTTCTTAAGACATCTTTTGAAAGAGATTAAACAGACCCACATTGGATTAGAAAGATGATGCCTGACACATTTAGTTTCCGTTATCTTTTGTGTGCCCGCTCAGAGCACAGACCTGCCCCAAACACTGCATTATAATGCAGATTTCCCCGAATCTCTCTGGGATTTCACAGAATCCCTAAAACCTTCACAGCAGGAAACTCCATTCTTGCTCTCCCCGCACGTATCCTGCGTAAGCTGTGCCTAAGGGCCATCTAGAGGATGCTGAGCTACCAGAAATGCGAAGGGGTCAGGGGTTCGTGGTGAGAAAAAGAACTTTAATCTCGGGTGCCAGAAAGTGGGAGTGAGCAAAAGCGCCTCAGCATTCCTCAGTTTTCCCTAGTCCTCCATCTGCTTAAGTAGATTGTGGAGTAAATTAGGAAAGTTCCCAGGCTGGGTTGTGTGATTAGGAGAAATTATCCGTTGCCAGAGGAATCACTTCATCTAAAAGTGACAAAGAATAGATAAGACTGAGCAAAATAACCCAATAAAATACTGTGATGAAGTTCGCCTCCGCGAAAATATTTCAATATACTTCTTTTCTGCAGTGCAAGGGAAAGAAGGCTCTGGTGATACTTCCAAGAGAAATATGTATTTAATAGCTCTCATGCACTTCCTTGAAGGAAACCGCTCAAAAATCTGAATCCCCTCTTTTAAAAACGGGGGAAGGGGGAAGAAGCAATCACGCGAACCATTTATCTCACATGTGCCGAGGAGAAGGAACAATTTCTGCCCTCAGCCCATGACCACAGAGTTATTTTGAGGGAGGTCTGCTATTCAAGCCATGCCGTTCTCTTATTTTTACTGGCACCGGGCAGGCAGGAGGTTGTGTGTGCAAGGGAAAGGCTGCTCTGCCTCTGCTGGAAGTGCCAGCGCTGCCGGCAGAGGAGACACGGCCGCCACGCAGGCTCCAGCCAGGCTGACATCCAGCCCTGGCCCCAGGAGCTGATCAAACTCCATTTTCTTCAACCAATACATGAAAAAAAAATAGATTAAAAATCAACCGGCTGCCTAAATCCAAGCTTAACCCTCAGCACCTCCAAGTCCCCGCCCAGAGGGATCCAGGCTGGTGGGAGATGCTCCACAGCTTCCCTGCTGAAGGTGCCAAAGCAAACAGGGAAAGGGGAGCTTTCAGAGCCCTCCCCACCAGCCTTGCGTAAGGCAAACAGAAACAGGTCTTTCTACACACCTAAAAATCTTGCTTTTCAGACTTTCTGCTATTCTTTCTTGCCCTTGATTCATTTCACGCTCCAAGAGACGCTGGCAGGCAGAAATGTTAGTTTAGCTGTTGTACCCTGCAGGAAAAAATAAAAAAAAAAGAGAGGCAGAGTGGTTCGTTTTCTCTACTCAAGGCAAGAGACTTTGACACAGACAAAGCTTTAAAAATAAAGGGGTGGACAAAGCTTTATTCATGGATTCATATTTATTCACTGCCATTAATTGCATTCAATGAGAAGTAGAGAAGTTCATTTTCTAGAGCAAAACCTTCTAAGCCTAGGCAAAATCTGACAGGACAAAACAATCACAGATTTCAGTAGCTTTGCAAGGGACACTCATTGCATCTTCATTTGTTGATCCTACTCCTTTTGTACACCTTCATACTGGCATTCAGTGCTCCTCCTTGGCTACTTGGCTTTAGAGACTCTTGATCTACTGAAACCTCAAATAAAACAGACAGAATTTAGATGTAATCTGTGAGATAAACATAAACCTCTTAGAGAAGGTGGGGTTTGCATGCTGAGAAACAAAACATGCTATGTCTCATTCTTCTTAGCTCCCTTTAATAGGATGCTAATAAAATATAAAGAGATGAGAGGTAGAGAATTGAAGGTATTTCTGCTGAGCCAAAGAGAGCCCAGAGGTCAGAAGAGATCTATTACTGTATCTCTGACCTCATGGTCACACCCATTCCTGGAAGGAGGTTTGGCACTGCTGTTGTTGGCCTGCCTTCCCATGCCCTCATAAAGTTCATGACGTTTCCCTGATGAAAAAGCATCATGCATTCACTTTATAATTGATACCAATACAGGCCCTGTGTAAAGATTTTCCTTTGATGTGTGTTTTTTTCTGGGTGACTGGTCTTTGTGAATAACTCTTGAGCAACGTTGCCCTCCAAACGCAGATTTTGGGTTTTAAGGTAGAGTACATTGCAAATTAACCCAGTGGAATTCACAAGGGGCTTACAGGAGGTGTCAGAAGCAGAGCTATTGTATTTGGGCTGATTTATGACCACCTTTAAGGCTCCACCTTGGCTGCACTTTGCTCAAGGAAACCTACTGTAGCAGGGAATCAGACAAGGATGTGAGCAGAAACAAAAAAAAACCAAGATTTGAGACCTAGCCTTATTTGATACATTTTACTCCCCACAAAATCAAATAACAAAATGTGCATATGTGGAGGCTCTTTTTACGTGCAATTGCTTTGCAGGTACAGCAACACCATCTGGGACTGATAGTGAGTGGAAAGCCTTTGAGGATAACAAATTTTGCACTAAGCAAATACTGCCAAAAGATACAAGAATTGGTATTTCAACCCCTCAAAGTGCTCAGTAGGAAGGACAAATTATCTGTATGAAAACAGCACCTGAACCATAAATCACTTTTTCCATCAATATCCACAAGACCTTTCCAAGAGAAATCAAAGTAAGCATCCACCTGTGACCTGCATGAAGCACTTGGCAAAGCAGAGGGTAGAGGGCTCAGTAAGTGGATCCTAATTCCCTGTGAAAGTCAACTCCACATCTCCTTTCCTATAATTAATTGAATCAGGGGAGCTTTGTTTTCCGTAAGAGGTTTCATACGGACTCCTTATGGGAGACCCTGTGCTCCTGAGCCCACACTCCAGGGCATCGTGGAGCTGTGCCAGGGTGAGCAGAAGAGAGAGGGGGAAATGAATAATGCCTTCCTGGGACAAAGGCCAAGATTTATTTCTTACCCTGGCCAAAAGGCAGGAAGAAAACTCGCTGTTACCCAAGTGGGGTAAGAGTGGGGACGTGGCTCTTCTGCCTGTGGAGGGGACCACAGCAGGATGTGCCACAGTGTGCAACACAAATTTCAGCTTACTTGCTTAGTGATGCATGTAAGTTCTGGTCAATTCACAGGGTTTACTATTTTCTTTTTAAAAAATATACAGTGATATCCATCTGAATCCCGTTTTAATTTTTAAATCCAATCAATGTAGTGAGAGAACAAAGGGTACCTTCATGGTCCAAGTACTGGGCAAACTCTCCCAGATCAATGGTTCAAGGAAGAATTTAATTCCCTTTATCTATAGCCCCATAGAAGACACCTAGAGAAGCTCAAGTTGGAGGGAAATGTTGCATTATCTGTACATTTTCCATGGACATTTGTTCACTGCTGTTCCTTTAAGGCACCATGGATGAAGAAACACAAAGAAAGCTTTAGTCCAAATGGACTCTCGAGTTCACAGAATATGTCATATGTACATTACTATTTTAAGGCTTATTTTTTTCCTTAAATAAATTGCCCTGTGGGAAAAGCTGGCTGCAAGTCAACACCACAGAAACCTAATTTTAACTCCAATGAATACAACTATTTACAAGGCCCCCTTTCTGCAGAGGAAAAGCCCTGCCATTGCTGGCAGTTTTGATGTGATATGAACACATATTTCTAAGGCATTCAAATGGACTGGCTTAACAAAATACAGTGTTTTTACTCATGCATCTTTAATGTTCAAACTGTTCTTGGCAGCTCCCAGTCAGAAGCACTGTCATTCAAAAGAAGAGAATGACAGACATTAATATGGAAACATTCAAGCTCTTAACTGAGCCGGAACAGTAATTATGCCATCCAATTTTATTTTGAAGAGTATTGACCTTGGTCTCTACGAGCAGAAAAAGATCCAAAAGACAAAGATATAAAGAAGTGTTTAGGGAAAGAGAAATAGAAGTTTTCTGTGCCTTGCAGAGCATCAGAACCCTTGTTTGAAACTAAAAATATCCTTTTAGGGGCTACCAGGGGATTCGTGGCATGAGACAGCAGTGAATCAAGCCTTTACTACAGGAAACACTAAAGCTCTGAAAACACTGTGCTGACACATCAAGGGAGCAGCCATGGAGAGGGGAGTTCAGTGCTGCACAGCCTGCACCACGCTTTCCCTAAATATAAATAAATTATAGGAACATATGCTCCGTGCGCTGCTCCCAGATGCTGGAAGTGCAAAGACCAATAATGAGCAGGGAAAATCTGTCCTGAAACGCCACATTCAGGGAGTGTGGAGGGGAACAGCTTTTAATGAAACAGCTCACAACACTCTGAGAGACACCAACAGCCACGGGGAATGCTGGAGCTGAAAATCCAAATCTTTTCAGCCACAGGTAGAAGGGCGGGCCATTACCCTTTGCAGACAATGAAACTGTGCTTTATTACAGCTATAAAAGCGTGCAAGTCTTTTTTCTGAGACAATAAACAGATGGTTGTCTTATGCTCAGAGGCAAATGGGATCAGGTTCCTTAGTGCAGGCATTGGATGCTGGTGATATGATAAATTATGATGTATTTGTAGGAGGGTTTGGCCAGCCAGGGTTGTATCCCACTGAAGTAGAACCTTTCTGCAGTGTCAGTGTTCATCACACTCTGCTTCTCAAGAGGAGGGGGGACAAGGGGCAGGGACATCCAACATGCAAACTAGCAAGGAAAAAATATCAAAAAACACCTGAAAGATTATTTAAATGTGCCTTTGACCACCTTTATGAAGATGATCTCCACCACAATTGTCTGTTCACACAGTCCAGTGAACTGACTCAGCTCACCCCTGCAATCCAGCCCTGAATGACAGTTAGTGAGTTTTTTAGCTAGTACCAAGGGGGGTAAAAAATGCTTCCATTAGCCTGAAATGGGCATTTGCAAATATTCTGCTATGTTTGTGGCCCTAGTGACTGACAGCCACCTTATGAGCCGTGAGGATAAATCCGCAAGGTAAAACAAATGGAGTTTTCCCTCTGTGGGTGCATATGCTACTGCATATGTGTGTGTACTCACACTGATGCAACAGCCATCTCTGTCAGGATCTGAATCCTATTTCCAAGTTGCAGCACACATTAATTTGTCAGGGTTTGGAAGCAGGCACTCGTCTTGTCTAGACTAGACTATCGTAACTCTCTGACAAATGGCATTTTTTCCAGCTGCTTAAACAGCCTTCACAAAAGTCCTGTCTCCTTGTGCTTTCCTCCATCTGAGAGAAACTTGAAAACACTTCTGTCTCTCCCCATTTTCTTCACTTTTAATCTTTCAGTTTACAGACAGCCACTTGAAATTGCCCCACTGGCATATGAACATAAGAAAATCACCAGGAGCCCTAATACTGAATATCTTTGTGCCTGGGCTTAACCTGCAGCACAGAAACAGCAACATTTCCCTGAAGGACACTGTTCATGCATTTAACATGATTAAGGATTTCCAGGAGTGCAGCCTGAAGATGCAGCTTGTGCTCAGGCTTTTTATTTATCCACACATCCAAAAACACCTCAGGAACTGTTGCTCAGAGAGGCTGTAGCTCAGAGCTGTGTAGCACAGCAAGGCTGGGTGAGAAGAATCATAAAATCAAAGAAGGGACAGAGTCAAAACTGAGACTTACTTGGGCTGACCTAAAATTTTTGGGAGCCCCAGTCATGCCATGGTGCAAGTTGTCACTTTTTGGATTTCCTGAGCTACTCTTTGCCAGTTCCCTGGAGAGCTGGTGCCACCCTCCAGGCAAAACATTTCCAAGGCAACCCTGGACAGGGTTTGGATGCAGGATGTGAGCAGAAGTCAATTTTCATGTCTGGAAGTCTCTCTGGAAAGGTTTCAAGTCACTGATGTGTTTTTTTTTTTCCCCAGACTGTCCTATCTAGGAGACCTCTAGGGAGTTGGAATCATTTCCTCATCGTTTACTAATTCAAATGCATTCTTCACCTTGATGTGCAGCCCCAATGAAGGCTTCTCTGAATTCCTAATTTCCTTTGAAGACATATCTCTATAATCAGCCTAAAAAGTTTCCTGACTCCTCCAAGAGATGACAAACTCTTTAAATCATCATTTTTGTCTGCATTGCAGCAAAGCTGGAAGGGAAAATCTTTGCAAACACCCGGGGAGCTTCCCATACTATAGGAATGCAGTCACCTTTTTTTTTTTTTTTAGTAGAAAAACCTTACCAGAACAAACAAAACAGAACTTCATCTTCCAGTAGGTGTGTAAAACAAGTGCAAGAGAAATCCAAGCAGACAAGGGGGTGAAGAGGAAGAGACAACATAGAATTCTGAGAGTTTGACTTTTCAGGGTGGGTAGCATTACTGCCTTTTGGTGAAAAAAAAAAAAAATCAAGTTTATTTGTCTCTAAGACGGTACTTAACAGTGCTGTAGCAGTTTTTCACAAAAGTTTTTCCCCAAAATCCCAGTTCTTACCATGGTTTGGATTTGACCTGATCTGTTCATCAAGTAATTCTTTACTACTGGCAAACAGCAAAAGCTGCAGGAGGTGGAGAGAAGCAGTATTTTTAGGGAATGGGCATCTAGGACCTTGCATAAAACCCTGCTAAAGCACCATTAAAGTTGCAGAGCATCGTAAAATGATTTTTTTGGAAAGGACCTTGAGGATCACCCGTTTTTCTGGGGATGGAAAGGCACAAACCCTGTCAGAAGCAGCTGTGTATCTGCCTTTTGTGCTCGTGGGACAGGAGAGATTCTGCAGATGGAGGTGCACAGAAAAAAAATAAATAAATGAGAAAAAAAAAAAAAAGATGCTTTCACACCTGCTGGTCTGTGCCCGTGTCCTTTCCCCCCCGTCTCCTCTGGCTTCATTTCCAGGGAGCCCGGATCCCTGGGCGCGCATCCCGAGAGGGCAGCTCTCCCTCCGGCGAGGGGGCCGGTAACCGGGGGATGGATATCCCGCTTTTGATGGCAATGAAATCCCCCAGGAATAGAGAGGAGAACGAGGCACTCGGTGTCACTCGAGGTGCCATTTCCAGCGTGGAACACAGAGGGGCAGAGGCGCAGCCGCGCCCTTGATGCTGCAGCCAAAAAACCCATCCGGGGGGAGGCTGCACCGCAGGTCATGAGAAAAACCTGGCGCTGCCGCTAAAGTCTGCAAATATTTCATCTCCAGGGACTCGGGGACGTGGCTGCAGCAGATGAAAAGTCCCCAGCGGAATTCGGGCCAGCGGCAGTTCTGCGCGGCCATCAGGGCTGATTAAATTGTTATTTATATCCAGCAGCTCTCCTACTCCTTTGCACACATTATTCAATTTCCATTCTGACAGGGTTTGGCTTACTTTTAAAGCAGCAGTTAAGAACATACCCTGAAACAATGTGTTCAATTAACTGAAAGAACACAACCGCTCCAAAATTACATTTTTTTTTTGCATCCAGTCTTATTAACGTTTCCAAGAAGACAACAAACTACCTCTGCTTCTCCCCACCTTCAAAAGCTTTAGCACAAAGGATTAGAGGAGTGTTAGCAAATCCTGATTATTTCTTAAATACCACAGAGGTTTACAGAACGGTGTTTAAGGAAGATGTAGGGCCAACTTCCACATTAAAGGAAAGGAATGGGGGGGAGAAATGAGGGGAATGGAGCAAGGAATATGGGGAGGAAGATGTTTAGGTTTGTCATAAGCTACTGCTCAAGCCCGTGTGTGATGATCACAGGGCAGATGAGGTCTTAGGTAGGAGGTTATAATATGAAAGTCAGGTTATGCTACTACAAAGAGGCCAAATTCAGGCTTAGGGTAAGCACAGTTTTTGAGAGGAAAAATAGAACAGGTGGGGAGACTTGATTTTGGCCTTTCTGATTTGAGTCTGATTAAAAAAAAAGAAAAAAAAGAAAAAGCAAAACAAAAGGTATTTGAAGTGTCTGAGTAATTTAGGAGTGCAAGTCCCTTTCATTTCCAACCCCTGCATGCTTTCCCAATCCTGCTCTGAACCATGAGCACGAGTGTGAATGTGTAATCTCAGTGTAAAATCAGATTTTCAGTCAGGTCCACATACTTCCAGCTGCACAAGTATACAAAGTTAAGTGAATTTGCCCTGTGTGCCATGAAACACAGAATTCTGTGGCTCTCCTTTCTAAAACATTTCTCTAACAAAATCAGTTCCCACTGCACGACTCGTGCAGTGTCCTCTTAACTTCATTTTTTTTTTTTTAATCCACCTCCATCTGCGTTCTTGGCTTCAAAAAAAGCACCCAAATCTGTTTACAAGTCACGACAGAAAACCAGGCTGTGACAATCACCTCACTGCAGCGAGAGCATCCTCCTGGGGCAGGAACAGAGGGAAACCAAAAACACCTCCGGGAATCGGGTAACTGTGAAGAACTGTTAAGGTCATTTTGAATTGGTGGCTGTGGGACAGGAGAGCTGTGAAGGATGAGGAAAATGGAGCTGTGGGATGGCAGAGGACACACATCCAGCCCACCCTGCTCTCCTGGAGCAGAGCTGCTCGGTGAGTCCATCCAAACCCAGGGCAGCTCCGAGGGGACAGCCACCCCTGAGGTGGCTTTGAGTCACCACCAAGCAAAGCTGCTTACCTAGAAAGGGACAATTCACTTAGCAGGGGAAAGAAAAAAAAACAAACTATTTGTTCAATTCTATAAGGATTGCAGAGTTTTAAAGGTA
The DNA here is from genome assembly GCA_032173965.1 of Sitta carolinensis. Taxonomy (NCBI): domain Eukaryota; kingdom Metazoa; phylum Chordata; class Aves; order Passeriformes; family Sittidae; genus Sitta; species Sitta carolinensis. Next base: position 30,813,396 of record CM063287.1, read on the forward strand.
CATTAGCACTCTTACAGCAGCAAGTGTTTACTTTTCCTGTCCACCTCATTTTCTCCATTACTGAAGATCCCCAGAGCCTTATCTAGATCCCAGTGGGTTTATACATTAACTCTCAACATTCCATTTTAAAGCAGAGTCTTAAGAAGCCTCTTCACTCCTTACATACCAGACCCAGAGCCATGAAGAAATGCAAGTGTGTAGCTGTGTGAAAAAACTTTGCTTCACAAAGACAACATATTCCTGCTTCCTGACCTATGAATAAAATCCCACCTTGCATTTTGCTACAATAAATTCTTTATAGCCTTTTGGGAAAAGGACCACTTGCTTTGAAGCATTGCTTTTCCAATGCAACACAGGGTTTTTCCAGTCAAAAGCAATCAATTACTACTTTCCAAAGCAATTGCAATGCAAAATTTATGTTAGGACTGTCATTCAGGAGCAGCACAACCTAAATTAAAATCAATGCAATCAGACTACTTGATTCATACACTATTGCATACCAGAAATGTAACATTCAATAATTTCCTGTAGGTACCATGACATTCAAGTAAAGCACATTGGCCATGAGAACAGTGCCTAGAAAAATCATGCAAATCCAGTATTTGGTAAGATGTTATTCCTGCTTCATATTTCCTTTCTTCCCTTAAATCATTTACAAGTGGTTCAATAGTCAATAAAGAGGAAATACAGATTACAAAAGCAACTTGCTATTCTGCATAACATTTTATCCATCAATCTGTTTAAAAAGAGCAGAAAAATAATTCTTTATGACCTCATTTTCTACACCGAAGTGACAGGCTTGTTGGCCTATGCCTTACAACCTACCTAAGTTTTTCCTCTCAAGTATTGCCAAGGAGGTTTTCATACTTTTCCAAAAGTGCACATCTCAGGCCTCTGACTGTAAGGCTTCATGCACTGGTTAAATAAAATTAGAAACCCAGCCTAAAAGAAATCAAACATGTCACAGACATCTAGACATGATATTCCATTACCGAAATTACTTGGAAATGCTACAGTTTGATGCTGTGGTTCCCTTCATTTAATTTAAAATTACCTCAAGAATGTTAATCATCTCACAGCAGTAAATCCCAAGGGTTTTCCAGAAAACCTGGAACTCTTTGTTCACACTGCTTGGGATCTCCAGGGAATTAGGGGGCCTGTGCATAGAAAGGAAAATGAAGGAGAATCATTCAAGCCAGTCTTTGAAGATGAAAATGCCTCATAAACACCTGAGTGGGAATCAATGGTGAGGATTCACCCAGGCAGAATTTAGGCTGCTTTACCTGGAGACAGGTGCTGTAGGTACTGACTCAAAGCATCACCCCAGGGACACAGCTGAGCCTGACCCCCCCAAGGTGCTGCACAAGCCTCTGGTAGAGCAGAGAGCCTGCCCCGAGGGAGGTGAGGCATCTCCCACGGGCCAGGTGGCCACGGTGGGCACCCAGTGGCCAAACTCCTCAGCTGCTGCCCGTGGCCACATGGCTGGAGCAGGGCATCCCTCTGGAATGACAGAGCAGGGCATCCCTCTGGATTGATGGAGCAGGGCATCCCTCTGGATTGACGGAGCAGGGCATCCCTCTGGAATGACAGAGCAGGGCATCCCTCTGGATTGATGGAGCAGGGCATCCCTCTGGATTGACGGAGCAGGACATCCCTCTGGAATGACAGAGCAGGGCATCCCTCTGGATTGATGGAGCAGGGCATCCCTCTGGAATGACAGAGCAGGGCATCCCTCTGGAATGACAGAGCAGGGCATCCCTCTGGATTGATGGAGCAGGGCATCCCTCTGGATTGACGGAGCAGGGCATCCCTCTGGAATGATGGAGCAGGGCATCCCTCTGGATTGATGGAGCAGGGCATCCCTCTGGATTGACGGAGCAGGGCATCCCTCTGGATTGATGGAGCAGGACATCCCTCTGGATTGACGGAGCAGGGCATCCCTCTGGAATGATGGAGCAGGGCATCCCTCTGGATTGACGGAGCAGGGCATCCCTCTGGAATGATGGAGCAGGGCATCCCTCTGGATTGACGGAGAAGGGCATCCCTCTGGATTGATGGAGCAGGGCATCCCTCTGGATTGACGGAGAAGGGCATCCCTCTGGAATGATGGAGCAGGACATCCCTCTGGAATGATGGAGCAGGGCATGACTCTGGAATGACAGAGCAGGGCATCCCTCTGGATTGACGGAGCAGGGCATCCCTCTGGAATGACAGAGCAGGGCATCCCTCTGGAATGATGGAGCAGGGCATCCCTCTGGATTGACGGAGCAGGGCATCCCTCTGGAATGATGGAGCAGGGCATGACTCTGGAATGATGGAGCAGGACATCCCTCTGGATTGACGGAGCAGGGCATCCCTCTGGATTGACGGAGCAGGGCATCCCTCTGGAATGATGGAGCAGGGCATCCCTCTGGATTGATGGAGCAGGGCATGACTCTGGAATGACAGAGCAGGGCATCCCTCTGGAATGATGGAGCAGGACATCCCTCTGGATTGATGGAGCAGGGCATCCCTCTGGATTGACGGAGCAGGGCATCCCTCTGGAATGATGGAGCAGGGCATCCCTCTGGATTGACGGAGCAGGGCATCCCTCTGGAATGATGGAGCAGGGCATCCCTCTGGAATGATGGAGCAGGGCATGACTCTGGAATGACAGAGCAGGGCATCCCTCTGGAATGATGGAGCAGGACATCCCTCTGGATTGATGGAGCAGGGCATCCCTCTGGAATGATGGAGCAGGGCATGACTCTGGAATGATGGAGCAGGGCATCCCTCTGGATTGACGGAGCAGGGCATCCCTCTGGAATGACAGAGCAGGGCATCCCTCTGGAATGACGGAGCAGGGCATCCCTCTGGAATGATGGAGCAGGGCATGACTCTGGAATGATGGAGCAGGACATCCCTCTGGAATGATGGAGCAGGGCATCCCTCTGGAATGATGGAGCAGGGCATCCCTCTGGAATGATGGAGCAGGGCATCCCTCTGGAATGATGGAGCAGGGCATGACTCTGGAATGACAGAGCAGGGCATCCCTCTGGATTGATGGAGCAGGACATCCCTCTGGAATGATGGAGCAGGACGTCCCATGGAGCTGATGGAGCAGGACATCCCTCTGGAATGATGGAGCAGGACATCCCTCTGGAATGATGGAGCAGGACATGACTCTGGAATGATGGAGCAGGGCATGACTCTGGCTCCAGTGCACGATAACCTGAGGTGCTGCAGCTCATTCTGCACACACTTTTATCCCACAGCAAAGGCAAAGTCATAAGAATTGGTGAAACCCCTCAGTGCAGACCACATTGAGGTGAATTGTACTGTTCCTGCAAGAGGCCAGGAGCAGAGGTGAGGCTGGTTCCCAAATCCCTGCTAGCACAGGGGATTGGGAGGTGTGCTGGAGCCCTGGTTCTCCTGGGAGCCAGCATGTCTGGTCTGTGAACGTGGCCTTCCCTCCCACACCTGAGGGGTCACAGACACACAAGGACAGCAAAGGCTCTAACTATTGCATCTCATAAAGAAATCAAGTTTGGACACAGCCACGTGGACTCAGACTACCAAGGAACTGGAGTTTCCTGAGTAAAAATACTTGTGCAAGCAATGGAGGCAAGAACTGAGTCTGACTTCACAGCTCACCAGGAGAGAAATAAAGAGAAAAGGAAAGTAAATTTCTTTCTATCTCACAAGGGAAAAGAGAAAAGAAGTGGATGATGTGCTACTGCCAGGATTAATGAGCTCTAGAACACCAATAAAAGTGTTCAGGGACTACTGCAATCTCAAACAGAAAGAGGCTGTAGAGAGATTTCGCTCTTTTCACACATGCAACAGAAAAAAACAGAAGAAAAAGAAGAGATGCATACTTGCACTGCAGAGCAAAACACTCTGGGGCTCTGCGTTTAATTTGGAAGACAAAACAGTTTGCCAGGCAGGGGTGGGAGCATTTGCAGGACACAGGAACAAATTGTCTTCAACAGAAGACATTTTTAAGAGAAACTGTCTGGGGCTGAGAGCAGAGCCTCTGCACTGCAGTGGCAGAGGGTGACACGGGAGGGGTGAGGGCCACCAGCCACCAGTGGGAACAATGTGTGGGGAGCTGGGATGGAGGTTTGTGGGATGGACACGTGTGGAGCATGAGTGTCATGTTCCAGCAGAATTTTCCAGCTTTGGTGAAAAGGTCTGGTGAAGGACTGTCAGAGCCATTCCATAGAATGAACCATAGACTGGTCTGGGTTGGGAGGGACCTTAAATCCCATCAGTGCCAGCCCTGCCATGGCAGGGACCCCTCCCGCTGTGCCAGGGGCTCCCAGCCCCAGTGTCCAACCTGGCCTGGGGCACTGCCAGGGATCCAGGGGCAGCCCCAGCTGTGCCAGTCCCTGCCCACCCTCACAGGGAACAATTCCTGCCCAGTATCCCACCCAGCCCTGCCCTCTGTCAATTTGAAGCCATTCCCTGTGTCCTGTCCCTCCATCTCTTGTCCCCAGTCCCTCTCCAGCTCTCCCAGAGCCCCTTTAGTCCCTGCCAGGGGCTCTGAGCTCTCCCTGGAGCCTCCTCCCCTCCAGGTGAGCTCCCCCAGCTCACCCAGAGCAGAGAGGTTCCAGCCTGGAGCATCTTTTCACAATGAGACCAGCCCTGAGCAGAGAGGAAACTCTGCTGGGCAGAGTTCCAGGGCCAGAACTGGGGGTGCCTGCCCTGGGGGTGCCACAGGGAGCTCAGAGGCAGCAGCAGTTCCAGGGGAGCAGCACTGAACAGCAGCTCCAGGGCAGAGCAGAGGCAGCACAGAGCCGTGCTGGGGGGAGGAAAGGAGGGGAGCACCAGCAAGGGGAGACAGGCTGGTCCCAAGAGAAGAAAACACGTGGGATGGAGCCAAAGCAAACAGGAGACAGATCTCCCAGGCTGTGGGAGCAGAGGAGGAAAACAGGGATGTGCCCAGGGAGCCTTTTCCAGAGGCTGGGAGAGCAGGGAGAGGGTGCCATGCAAACAGCCAGGATCTGGCCACCTATTCCTGTATCTGCACATCTCAGGGGGGATCCAGGCACTGCACACTGAGCCACAGAACAGCAAAACCTGCTCTGGGACAGGCCAAAATTCACCAGGTGTCCTGAGAGGCACGAGGAGGAGCAGCTGCACCTCCAAGCCCAGATGCTATTTGAGGGGATTTTGCACAGCTCAGTGCTGAGAGAACTGACACCAGGATGCAGAGCCCCACTCAACCTGAGGGCAGGCAGGGGATTTGCCTGCTGGCTGCTCAGGCAGCTGAGAAGCAGAAAGGGGATGAGCAAAGGGCACCACGGCTGACAGGAGGAGGAGCCTGGGCAGCTTTGGAAAACAGTCCCAGGAAAAACCTGTTTGTTGGGATGGAGCCTGTTCCGATGGCACGGGGGAACAGCTGGAACACGAGTCACAGGGGGCAGGTACCAACCCCCAAAAACCAGTCAAGGCTGGCCAAAAGATGGCATGAGGGGCAGGAGAGAAAAACCCAGCCCAGCTGGCACAGGAGGAAGGAGTCAGAAGACACAGAGTGGAGTTACACGATGGCAGCAAGGCCCTCCGAGCAAACTGGGCAGCCAGCACAGCCACTTCTCCAGGAGAGGATAAAGAGCTAAAAAAAAGACTTAGTCCCCTTCAATCCACTTCCAAGAAGTCCCTTTAGAACTCAGTTAAGCCAGTGCATCTCCTCCTTGGGTCATAAGTTCTTGGAAATGAAAACAGCGTTGTCATGTAGAATGGACTGTGTTAATATCTACATAACTGTGGTATTTCACATACAAAATGTCAAGGAAAAAAACAAGTGAGAAAAACATATTGCCCACACTCTACCAATGGCAGGTGTCCACCTGACATTTCTGGAAATACCTTTAATTGCACCTAATGCATTAGAAAAGCCTCGAGCTTGTTGTGCTTTGTGGCTGGGCCTCCCCTATAAAGAGGAATAAACCTCCCCAGTTTCCAGCTATTCAGCAGAAAAGAGCCACAGCACGGCTGAGCTGGCTTGTGTTCATTCCTGCCGACCTCACAGGGAGAATAAATACATTGAACATCAAGAGGAGTCCAGGTATTACTCTAAGCAGGCTCTATATAATTACTAAAAATAGATGCTATGGAAAATCCCTGTGCTTTAAGCCACTGCAGCTTTGGGCCAAATTCCAGGGGCTGTCACAACAGACAATGTGCACGTTTGTTCAGCAGCAGCACAGGCCACAGTGAGCTGATTGGGGACATTATAATGTATGTTTTACTAATGAATTTTATGCTGGCCCTGCCAAATCAGCGAGTTTATTTGGGCACATTCCTGCAGATTGTACATCTACTTGGAGCAGAAAGGAAATTCTTCATTTTTCCAGCTCTGTGGAATAAAGGGGATGTGTTCTCCCAGTCGAGGAGCACGTTTGGCACACTGAACAAGGGTCTTGAAGGCTTTGAGGAGGGTCTGCTACAGCATGATTAGAGTCTCTTGCATTTTGGAATGGACTCTTTGGGGGAGAAAATATTTTTTCTGTTATATTTCCCATATAATCTGGGGGGAGGGGGGGGTGTAAATAATAGAAAAAAAATCATTTTTGCTCACTAGAAAATGTGTTTGGAGCCCAGTGTTGTGTTGTGTCCACTGAGGAAGCAGGAAAGAGGGTTCCTGCCCATCACTGCCCTCCTTGTCCAGCTGTGGATAAAAGGAGGTTGTGTCACTAAGGCTGCACTGGGAGCTCTGTATTGGGACTCTCCTTAAAACTGGACGATGACCCTGCTCCCTTGGCTGCTTCCCATCTTCATCCCTTTCCAAATTTCCCTTCCTCTCCTGCATGTCTGAGGGTGCAGGCTCGCTTTGAGCAATCCAGGGGAGCTCCCTTTGCTCATCTCACCTGTGCTAGAGACAGGAAAATCCAGAAGTTCCTGGGTGGGCAGGGATGAGCAGAGCAGGGACCTGCATTTACAGCTCTGCTGCATTCCCTCTCAGGGAATTCCCTCTCAGGGCTCTCAGAGCTCAGCCAAGAGAGAAAACACAAGTATTAGTAGGCTGGGAGAGGAGTCAGCACTTCCAAGTGAGGACTTGTCCCGTAGGCACAGTGTAAGCAGTGGAGAAAATCTCATTTCATACAATTTGTCACTCTCCTTTGATTAAGTCTTAAGTTTTCCACATTCTTCACCCTCCGTGCTTCTCCATCCCTCTCTCCCCCTCCACAATTCCCAGATTGTGCTCACAACAACAATACCCCATCTGAAAGGCTATTATGCAGATCCATGAATACATAATTCAAAATCGAGCTACCACAACAGCCGCCCTTAACTTTTTTTTTTTTTTTTTTTTTTTTTTTTTTTTTTTTTTTTTTTTTTACCCCATTGTGGGCCGGGTGGCGACGTTCAGCTGCGACAGCCGGCGGGGGAAATGCGACACACGCAGGTTTTCCCACAGCCTTTCGCCCCTTGCCCAGGCTAATCCCATTGAGAGCACAATCCAGCCCCGGCACAATGCAGGGATCCCGCCGGGCCGGGCACTGCCCGCAGCTCAGCCAGCCCGTGCCAGGCTGGCTTTGGGGTCTGGGGGGGCAGGAACAGCCCCTGAGCAGGGATCCTGCTGTCCCTGAAAATCAGCCTTCTGATTTGTTTTGGTAGAATGGAGTCAGTTCTCATGGATTGTAAGATAAACAAGGATCGTGTTTGCATTCCTTTGTAAAAGATCTCACCTGATGGACTTCTCAAGTGAGCAGTGGAGATGGAGAGGTGGGAACTTCTCTGTCCAATCTCTGCTCACTGTCCAGAAACTGAGAGATACGAGGTCAGCAATAAACGAGAGAGTTCTTTTCTTCTTCTCTGCCTGAACACCTGCTGTGTGTGTTGCTGTGTGTTCCACCTTGTGCTCCACAGTAACAAGATCCCAACCCCTGATCAGGGATCCAGCCCCTGAGCAAGGATCCCAGCCCCTGAGCAGGGATCCCAGCCCTGAGCGACTGAGCCCAGCAGGATCCAGCCTGAGCAGGACCCAGCCCTGAGCAGGATCCAGCCTGACAGGACTGAGCCCCTGAGCAGGGATCCCAGCCCCTGAGCAGGATCCCAGCCGCAGGATCCCAGCCCTGAGCGGATCGCCCTGAGAGGATGCCTGAGCAGGATCCAGCCCCTGAGGACCAGCCTGAGAGGATCCCTGAGCAGGATCCCATCCTGACAGGATCAGCCCTGGCGGGATCCCAGCCCCACAGGACGCTGAGCAGGGATCCCAGCCCCTGAGCAGGATCCAGCCGAGGGATCCAGCCCCTGCAGATCCAGTGTAGTTTGGGTGTGGGAGATGTTTGTTTGTAAGCAAAAATGTGGCTGCAAAAATGTTCGCTGGAAAAGGAGGAACCAGAGAGAGCCCTGTTGAGCAAACATCCCAGTGCTCACACTGGTTTGCTTCTGCCCCTTGCCTTCCTCCTGCCTTTTTAGAGAACGCTGAAAAACAAGTAATCAGCAGGCACACAGCTCCAAACCAAAAGCAGCTCCTGCAGGGTGGCCGAGTGCATTTCTGTCTCTGTAACCCAGGTGGACTGGCCCAGGTGTGAGTTGGAATCTGGCTCTGCTCAGTCTGCCCCCCTGCTAACTCGCCCAAACACATCCTCAGTGTCTGTAGAACAGCCCCTCTAATTTAGCCCCTAAATGACAATTTCTGATTAATGCCAGCCCAGTTTAGTGCTCTCAGTACTTTGCAGGGGTTTCCCAGGCAGCTCCATTCTCTGAAGAGCAAACAGTCACCCCCAAGGTAATTTTGGCATTTAAATTAAACCATGCAGTAGCTGTGAGCCTTCTTTGCCTATTTCCAGACAACTGTAGTCAAAGCCAGTACAGAACTCTGTGCCCTGTAAAGATCCCACACAAGAGAATGGGATAACCAACTCTCCAGCCAGTGGATTAACAGATTGTGAAAAGCCCGTCTCTAAAATTCACACACAAGCATTTCTAATGATCCATGGACTGATTTTTATTAAGTTTCCCACAAAGGTGAATTAGTGTCTTTCACTATGGCAACGGCAATAAAAGGATGTAGAATGAGTCCAAAAGGTCCTGGCTGCTGGGGAAATTGGTTGACATTCTGCAAGCCTATTCAACCAGGAAAGGGTTTCACTACGTGCTCTTCCCCAGGTTGGTGGCTCCCATCACGTGTTCCCCTTCAGCCCACAGCCAGGGATGGGACAGGAAGAGTCCATCTTAAATCTCAGTCCTAGAACTGGAGAATAATTGAGGTGGGAAGGGAGGATTTTTTAGAGGTCTGCTGGTCCAGCTCTCTGTTATCCAAACATTTCCACTCAACCCTGATTTTCATTCATAAAAATTCTCCTATATTTAGTCCTCGAGCTTCACCTTGTCCGTCATTTCCTTGACAGAGAACTCCTTGCTGGGCTTTACCCCACCCTGCAGCACTCAGAGGGGTTCTTTGCATTAACAATCCCTTCAGGGAATCACAGAATGGCTGAGGCTGGAAAGCTCTCTAGGATCATTGAGTCCACCCATCAACCCAGCGCTGCCAAGGCCACCCCTGCTCCGTGTCCCCAAGGGCCACATCCACAGGGATTTTAAATCGCTCCAGGGGTGGGGACTCCACCGCTGCCCTGGGCAGTGAAGTGAACCCTTTCTGTGAAGAGCTTTCTTCCAGTATCCACCCTGTCCCTCCCCATGCCCACCCTGAGGCCGTGCCCTCTCCTCCTGTCCATGTCACCTGTGCACAGCGCCTGCCCCTCCTGTCCCGCTGAGCCTGCCAGCTCAGCCCTGCCAGGCCATCCTGCCTGCCACGCTCAGCCCCTGCCAGCTCCATTCCCTGCCCTGCACACGCTCCACCCTGCCAGCTCCATCCGCCTCACCCTCAGCCCCTGCCCAGCTCCATTCCCTGCCCTGCACACGCTCCAGCCCCTGCCCAGCTCCATTCCCTGCCCTGCACACGCTCCAGCCCCTGCCCAGCTCCATTCCCTGCCCTGCACACGCTCCAGCCCCTCCAGGTCCTTGCCTGAGGAGTCAGAGTTCCTGGGGGGGCTGATGCAATATCATCCCCTTTTTAGTCAGGAGGAGGAATGGTGCATCGAAGGATTATGTGGCTCAGCACATTCCTGGTGTCAGGCTTGGCCTGAGCACAGCAGTGGAGCATCACAAGAGCTCTGAGGAGCCCTCACTGCCAAAGGGGAATCCCAGCTGCTTCGTCAGAGCAAACACCAGCAGCGAGGAGGGACCAAAGCAGGGAGAAGGAACTGTGAGGAGTGCTTGAGGTCACAGCCTGAGAGCCCTAATCAATAAAAATAAATGGCAATCTTCCCCCAAGGAAATGTTCTGCACCTTTCAATCTTGTTTAGTCTGGAGTTGATCTAAGCAAGAGGGGCAAGGCATTGACTCCTGTTACTTTTATTTACTGAAATGCTCTGTGTACTGACTGTCTGAGCCCCAACTCCATTGTCATCTTACCTTACTTGGAATTCTTCCAGTTTGATAAATGATTTGTGAAGGGGGCCGGCATCACGTCTTCCTTCTACAGCACTATCAAGAGAATGTGCTCTTACAGCACAGATCCCCCAAACACCAGGGGAAGAAAACCTTTCAGGACAGCAGCTGCACACTGCATATGTGCTGTGTTTATGGAAAGAGTAAACATGAAAACCAGACACATTTGGTTTTAATTCACTTTGACTGACCCAAGGAGTCCTCCCCAGAGATAATGCTCAGGTCAGCACATAAATTTTCATGTAAGCGTGCATGATTTTCACTGCATGTTCAAAAAGCCAGAAAGTTGTGTGGGGAAGGGTTTCTGAGTAAAGACACTGACCCCAAACTGCTTTTATTTGTGGGCTAATTCACCAGCCATGGCAGCAGCACTAGCTAGGGCACAGCTCAGCCCGTGGAAACCTGCTTGTGCAGGCAGAGGTACCTCGTGTCCCCAGAGGCTCAGACACAGCACATGGAATAATCTCCCATCCTGCAGAGCCTCCCTGCAGCCAGCAGATGAAATCATGGGCTCAGGTATCATTCAACACCGCTATCACAACAGGATCCATGATTGCAGCTTCTGGGAAAATGTCCCCACTTCTCCCATCCAGCCAATTTTTGGGAGAGTTGAAGGCACTCTGTCACACAAGAGCAAGTTTTTTATTAGTTTTATTTTATATTAGTCCTTTGTAGCAACAAAAATCTGGAGGGTCATGCCAGAACGCAGTCCTTTTAATTATAACCAAAGTGTTGTAAAGTTTTACATCCTCTGCTGGAAGGCTGGACCACACTGTGGTGTCCTGGCTCTCCTGGAGTCCACCTCATCCAAACATCCCTCGTGGGCTCTGCCTTAAGCATCTGTTTATGTGTTCTGCTGAGCCCAAGCCCTGCAAAGCAACTGCTCCCTTTGTTGAGAATGGTGACAATTTGGTGCTTTTTAAAAAAGAAGCTTAAGTGGACCCCAATTCAATTCTCTTACACTGCTCTGAAATCTGAAAATCCCAAATTTGCTTCTAACAGAGATGTAGCTGGAAGCACAGGAGGACAGCCCTGATGGCCACCAATTTATCTTAATTCTCCAGATTCAAGCCAACTGCTCCAGTACTATTCCACTGAGGAGGTGTTATTGATGAAACTCAGCCAAATATGAGGGCAAAATCCCTTTTTTCAATTAGATTTTTTTTTTTTTTTTTAACATCTCCAAAGAAGAGTTCCACCATGTGACAACATCTTGAATTAATTGAGCTATGGGCAATCCTCGTTCTTTTTTGTGTACTATGAAATGTAGCAAACACAGATGCTGCCTGTTCAAACTGTCAAACAAGTTTCCTGATGGTAGCTCTCGTGTCTGCCACAGACTTGTTGGTTTAACAAATGTTGTGAACGCAAAGTTGGAACATGTGTGTAAAATACTCCTAGCTACAAACATCAGAATCATCAGAAACTTGGTGAAGGTTTGTACCAACTCTTAACAGCTCTGGATTTTACCATTTTCTGTTTCAAACACAACCACACTTAACTGTGAAAAACCTCATCACCCAAAACAGGAGACTTGCACAGAACTGCAGGCAGCTAAGTAAATAGTTGGCACATAAAAAGCCTTCCACTTTTCTTAGTTCAATTTAACAACAAAAACAATACTGCAGGTAATTTATGGCCCTCCTTACTACTATGATCCTTGAAAAACAGGAGGATTAACTCGGTGAGATCACTGTGAAATCTCAGATAATGCATCTAATGGCCAGATACCATCTTTCCACACACATTTCCACAGGTGGAATGGTGGAGCAGTGTGCCAAGTGTGAGATCTGGATGGACCTGTCACACCCAAGGGACCAGAGCAGGTGTGCAGCAGGAAAAGGGACAGGGCCACTCTCAGAAAGGGGTGAAATCACGAGATGTGGTTATTCTACTGAGCCTGTGATGTCAGAGGTAACACAATTAAGACAAACCATTGAGCTTATAAATTCATGTTCCACCCTAACTCCAACATTTTTTTGGAGGACAAGTGTTTACAGCTTGGCTACAGTACGTGGCTATGTCTTGATCCAGAGGATTTTTATTTCCAGTAAAAACAAGATGTATAGACAATTATTAGCTGTATTTTTAGTACCACCAGAAGGTTCAGGAGATTGTAAACCTGATTTTACTTACTATAAAATACAATAATGAACATTGGTACAGAGAGGTTTGGGAAGAATCCCAGATGTTGGCTGGAAGAGGAACCAGGGAACCCTTTCTTCTTATGTCAGAAACTCCTTGTTAAATATCCAACTATTAATGTCAGAACTGAACTTTTTGATTAAATACCCAGCTATTTCTACACATCACCAGTGACTGCAGGGCTTCTAATGAGGAGGGCTTTTAAAGCCACATTTCACTTGTGCTTGATGCAGAGTAAGAAAAATGAACGTGCTCAGAGCAGCCCATCCATGAGGAGCTTGGTGAAGGCCAGACGTGGGTGTGTTTGAATCCCCTGATTTAATTTTTTAAAAGTGGAGCCACTTCTAAAGGCCTCAACAAATACAGAAGGGGAGGAAACCACTCCCACTCAGCAGCCTGGATTTTAATCTCTTACCTGGCACAGGGTGACACTCAGGGAGAGCAGAGTTCAGTCACGTTGGGATGTTGGGAGACTTCAAAGCAGTTTCAAGAAGCAGCAAATTAAAAAATAAGGTGCCCGTGGGGAGAGTCATGACATTGAGAAGCTGCAGCTCCGAGGCATTTTTGGATCAATGTGCAGAGTGCTGCTCATGGGGCTTAATGAAACAATTACAGCCCTCCTGCTGATTGCCTTTGTTTTGTCCCAGGAATCAATAGATTATCCACTGTAAATGTCAACGTGTTCCTGCTCTCCCAGGTCACTCTGCAAACGATGAACAGCACCCAGCACTCTGCCAAATGTGCTCCTCAACTCCTGTCACAGATAAATGCCTCCCTTTCCAAGAGTCTAAAGAACTGAAAGATGCTCCTATGTGCAGAAGAAAAACTGAGGGCACAGCAACAAAAGAGAAACACGAAGGAAGTGTGGATGGAGCAGCAGCTGTTTGAAAGCATCAGAATCTTCAGGCATGCAAAGTGCATTCCTCCCTGCATGTGGGAGGTGTACTTTGACAACTTCACTCCTTTGGACTGATTTGGGGAGTTTTTAGGAGAGTTCTGTCTTTTCAAGCACATCCATTTCTAATTTTAGCAAATCTCATTTTCCTATTTAATTGTTCTGCTTTTCCCCCACAGTGTAAATACTATTTTTATTTTGCAATACAAGGTAGTAAAATATAGATTGAAGTTACTAAAATCTGACACAGAGAAGATGCAGAAGCCCCAATTTCATCATACTGCACTGGATTCCTATATTGTCTCCATCCTGTTAAAGAGGATGAACACAGGATGAAGACTTCCTGAACACAGGAGGCTCGAGAGGCTCACCTGGATGGATTTGAGGTGAGGGGTGTCAGGAAGGATCCAAGGCCAGGCTGGATGGGGCTCTGGGCAGCCTGCTCTCATGGCACTTGTCCCTGCCCAGAATAAACAGTTTTTCACTCCTTTTACCACAGCCAGCTTAGGAAGGAGAATGTTCAACACATCTGGGATTTTATGGAATGCAAAATTTCAGGGATAAGGACAATCTCAATTTGAGGACACGTGCAGCAGCTGCTGCAGCCTGGCCTCCTCCAGGTTTCTGGGCACTGCAATACTGTATTTGTATGAAAAATAGTAATTAATTTATAACTGGGAGCCTTGCTTTTTAGCTGATGTGCCTTTGCTTTCACCTTGAGCAACAGAGACAAATAGAGTCACAAAACAAATGGGTTGCAGTGCCCTTGGAATGAAGTGTTGCAGTCTCCTGACCTCTATTTCACTATTAGAAACCCTATTTTGACATCATTTAACTCCCTGCAGAGGCCAGCCAGAAATCCTGGTATCAAAATAAGGTAAAGAATGAAAGAGAAATAAGAAGAGAGCAGAAAAATAATGCACATTAGACATTATGAATGCTGCAGCTGCGCATGGTTTGGTTGGAACATGGAAAGAAGCAGCACCAAAAGCATTTGGGGACAGGTCAATCTGCCAGCTGACCCCTCTGTAATTGTCCTATGGATCTTGAGTTCAGTAATTTACTGGTGGTAGAATACATCTAATAAATTCAGCGTTATAAAATCAAGATTATTTGTCTTGAAACAGCTTTTAATCCTGATTTTTAACAAATTTCTGCTTCATTCAACTAAAACACCACCGAACTTTGTCAGTTTTGTCACCCGACAATTTTTATTTTTTTTTTCTGATAGACCCCAATTAAAAGAAGAGTAAAAAATTAAACCCAGAGTGAGATGTTAATAAAAGAGACTCAGAAAATGCAGATACTCAGACAAGAAATAACTTCAATGCTACAATGACCTGCGCAGGCTGGAAATGCCATCTGGTGGTTGCAGGTTCAGAGCACTTAAGGAGAGAAAAGTTCTGTTTGCTGGGACAGTGAGGGTTGGATCTCCACCATATTTTACTGAAGTGTGGTAAATAAACAGCAAAGAGGGATCTGTGTTAAACAGAAGAATCAGTTAATAATTTAGAAAAAGTAACATTTATTTGCCAATGTAAAACACTGAAATAATTAGTGTTCCGATAGGTGCCGGCACTAGGGCAAGCACTAAAAAAGTGGATCAGTGGGACAATACTAAGAAAGCTCAACAAATTATCTTAAACCCACAAATTTTGGAAAGGTAATTTTGGAAAGGATTTGTTAGTTTAGAAATAACGGAGCAGGTTGAGCTGGGGACAGTCCCTGGTGCTGCTGCAGAGAGGAACCTCAGTGATGGCCCCGCATGGGCAGGACTGTCCAAAGCAGGGGCACTCACAACCAAAGGGATGACAATTAGATAGGGGGTAAGAAAACCTGCCAGTATTTCAGAATTTACTGCAGAGAATGAGCACAAGGAGCTTTGTCAGAGATGGTGCCCACAGTGAGGGATGCTCTCGGGGTGGTGGATGTGTCCTCGCTCTGCTGCAGCCTGGAGGAGACAGGGGACAAGCAAGAAACACTTCTGAGCCCCACCCAGCCTCCACTTCCCTGCTCCCGTGCAGACATCGAGGGAGAATTCCAGCAGAATTCATGGGAGTTCATTCCTTAACTCAGCTTTCTGCCACAACTGCAGTGCACTGCCCTTCATTTCTTTTTCTGTTCTACAATGCCCCATTGATTCTTCCCGAGTCTTTGATTCTCCCAACGACAATCAGATGTCACAGACAAAGGGAAATGAATGAAATCTGACACATTTATTTAAGCCTGCAGCGGACTAAATCATAAATAAATCCTGCTTTTTCTGCAGCACAAAGGTTGCAGACTGACTGTCCCTGTGGACTCTGCTCTCTTCTCACTACTTAACAGACCTTCCAACACTTCCTTTTGTCCTGATAGCAATCTCTCAGCAGGACTTTTGGCACACACATGTATTATGTGTCAAAACTGAAGTGGAAATAACTGATGGGAAGCACAAAAATCTGATGGGAATAGTTATAATAAGGAAATGAATAAACATCAAAACAGTAAAACATAACCAGAAAGAAAACAGCCAGAAAGCTTCTGAGCTGCTACTTGTCTGAGATGAGCAGTAAGGCCATTTCCAGAGTTAAGATTGTTCTGTATTAATATAGAGAGCATTAATACATGCTGTACTTAGGTTTATATGTTAATGTAATTAATTAATTTCCATTCTTATTTTAATGCTGTTAGAAAACAAAGCTCTCGTGAGATGAGCTTTAAATGTACTACAAAATGCATATAGTAGATTAATTTCTAGAACGCTTTTATTTAGAAACCCACTGACCACAATTAGCTACATTTAGGATGAGTTACTATTGTACATCTGCTCCTACAATCCATCATTTTGACTGACTTAAAAAAACCCCAAATCATTTGGCAGTGCAAAAATAATTCAGCATTTTATACTCAGTCTGTGTGACTGAAGGTGCAGCTTTATAAATATCTCGGTAGAAGATGTGGCTACAATGCTTGGGGAAAGGCTGGTGATTTCTGCCCTGAACAGTGAGGATTTCTGCCCTGAAAAGTGAGGATTTCTGTCCTGAAAATTGCCTCCACCCTTCCAAATGCAGCCTCCTCCTGCGGCAGGGCTGGGACAGAACGAGCGAGAAGAGACATCAAGGCTTGAGTGGAGCTGGAGGGTCTCATCAGGACAGCACATAATCCATGCCTGGAGGATTACCTGGGACAACCAGGATGAGAGGGAATTCAGAAACATGTGGCTGATCAGGCTGGAGCTTCAGAGTGAAAGAAATTCAGAGAATCTCAAACAGATTGATGGATGTGGGCTCCACAGGAGCGATGGAACAGAGAAAGACCCACCAACATTTCCAGCCATGGTGGTGCTAGGCTTTCATTTCCTTCAGGAATCCAGAATGAGCTGGAATTCTGCCTCATTCATTCAGAAAATGATGCAATCTTTGGTTATCTTTATCTTTGGTGCAATCTTTGGTTATCTTTGCACACAACCCAAATGTCTGTGTTGCTCGTTTGGCTCCTTAATTCAGAGGCAGGTTTTTGTTCAACCAAGCTGAACTTGAATAAATAGCTAGTCCTGTCTAGTCTCCATCTGTGAAAAGTCTATTTTATTCTACTCAGAAATGAAGTATCAATTATATTTCATGCAATCTGTTCATTAGTCTGGCTGACTGGCACTAAAAACTTATTTCCAAAACAGGTCATGTGTTTTGAACATGATTTTAAACTTGCAGGTCCTCCTTCTAATCACTGCTACCCTTTGATGGATTCTTTGATTTTGCTGTTCACTGGATACTTGGTCAATCTCCAGGATAATGAAATTCCTACAAACTAATGCAGAAATCACATTGAGAGCTATTGTTTCTTATGATATTTCACAGAGACTGGAAATAACTTTATTTGCTACACTTGCAAGTCAAACAGGCCTGCTAAAAAGCAATTACAAACTCGACATGCAGGTTCTTGAATTTACTGACACGTGTTGATGCTGGACATGTGTAAGCTTCCTGTTTCTTTCCAATTAAAACAAAAAATGAAATTTTTTAAACACTGGTCACAACTCTGCATTTTCTTACCATCATTTTATGCTCATTTATCAACAGATGACAGAACAAGGCAACCTTACATTGGAGATGGACTCCCACAAACCAGCTACACAAAAAAACCCCACTTTTATAAAATAGTTTGTGCTAAGTTAAATATCTCTAAATTCAATAATTGTCAATGACAATATATTAAATAATATTGTAATAGTGGTGAATTTTCAGCTCCACTGAAATCACAGGCAAAGTTTGCAGAACTTCATCCTCAGCCTCTGTTCCCCCTTCCAAAGACAGGGATAGAGGTATCAGTCCTCGAAAACACTGCACCAGTTTCCTTCTAAAATAACACTAAAGTGAGTCAGAGCTCAGCAAACCACAGGAGATGAACTCGGTTTCTGAGTTAATCTCAGTGTCGCCTGGTTTTGCTTTTTAATATAAATCCATATTTGAGTTGAGCCCGAGCCAGGAGCCCAGCCTGCCTGGTGCTGCAGCCCCAGGGCAGGTCAGAAAGGGAAAGCACCATTTCTGACTCACAGGAAATGGTCACTTACCTCCAGTGCTCACACTAAGGACAATTGCAAGCTGTGCTCAGTTTTCAGGTTTATACTACTCTCACTTTCCTTTATCTGCAGTCCTTAAAAGCTCCCAGAGAGAAGCAGAGCATCAGATAAAAGTCTAATCCAAGGCATATCAGTCACAAATACGGGCACAAAGAGATGGAGCTCTCCAGGAACTCTCAGTGGGGACATTAAGTCTGCTCCCTGGAAATTTAACAGAAACTTTAACTTCTCCAGGAGCTCAGCGAGGCTGTCATTAAATGGCTTTGAGAACCTTTAAGATTTTGCAATTCATAGTGAAATTCCTCAGTGCCTGTTAACTGATTTTAGACCACGTAAAAAGGTTTTCTCCTTTATTTTGGTTGCAAGCCATATGGGCATCACCACTTTTCAGCACACTGTGTAGGCAGAAAGTATTACACTGTTTGACAGAGTGGTAAAAGTATTTTCTCCACAGAAAGGAATTCTTCATATTAATCTTCAGGAGGATTATTTAGTGGTTCTCCCCATGGCAGGAGGCTGAGGTAAGGCATGGACAAACTAGAAGGTACAGTGCAAAGAAACTTCTCAGGACCAGGCAACAGATAAAACACACACCAGATATGAAGCTGATGTGAATGAGCATTTCTGCTGCAGATTGGGAGTAGATCAATACTATACAGCCCAATTAATAAAACATAAAATGACTTTTTAAAGTTGCTATTGAAGCTGTACTATCAATAATATTACAATATTACACTAATTTCATATCAAACAGATATGAAAAACAAAGTTAAATCTGCATTGCACTTGATTCCCCAAGTTCTTACGTCTGCTCCACATAAAAATTAATGATTAATATATTGGCCAAGTGTTTAAAATTATATCAATTAATCTATGAATGATAGGAGATGTAACCCTCAGAGGGTAAAGCTGAATTTGCTTCCTTTCTGGGGAAAACCACCCACACATACTTGATTAAGAATCTTTGTTCAAAGGCTAACAGGAAACTCCAAGTTGATTCAAGGTAAATACCAGCCCCTGTTATCCAAGAAGATAAGAAACACAAATGCATTGGTAATGTTACAATGTTGTAATACATTACTGAATTATACAACAGTGTTATTTCCCCAAATTCCTCCAACTTATATGACTTAATAGGGACACAGACAATGATCACATATGAGATAATAAAGTGCTTTCATAAAGGATCACAACTTCCTGTGTTTCCAACAGAAGTGTTTACTGAAATGTTATTAAAGATGTTAACCCGTGAGCTGCTGCACCAGAAACAAAACAGTCAGTAAAAAAGCAGGAATACGGTGTTTAAATCTTCCTGTACAAGTCTGCAGAAAAAAAGCACCTGCAACAAAACCCAGCAGTGGTACCTTATGTCATTTTTCTGTTAGCACAGTTCTGAAATGTGCACTGAGAGCTGCAGGATAAACTCTATTTCCCCAGCTCTATTTCACATTAGCCATTAGTGGGCACTGAAATACCCACTCGGGTTAGACAAAGGATAAGGCTTATACCAAAAACCACTGTGCCACTTGGCTGCATATCTTTGGTATATTTATAGTGCAACTGTTCTGCTTCTTCTCTGAAGGGGAAATTTTCCCAAAGCACTGCATCCCCTGCCACTGAGAACCTACCAGGAACTCCTACACTCACTAGGACCTCTGACACTGACTGACTGCTTTAAACAAATGAAAAATGTGCAGTGAAAATAATTCCTTCCTGTTTTTTAAACATACTGCTGAAATAAAATTGCATCATGCTGGAAAGTAATAGCACATTTCAGTCCTCTTGCATACAAATGTGAGCACAAATTTCACAGCAATGTTTAACGACAGATATCCAAGGTGCTATTTGAAAACATCTGTAATTTAATGATTCTTAATCTAGATCAGTCAACCTTTGTCTACAAAAAAAAAAGACAAAAAAAAAAAGACACCTGTTTTTCATTTTGCTTAGATACTTAGAATTATTCATAATGCATAGAAAGGCTAGAACTACTTAATTAAAAGATACTGCAAGCGTGTTTTTCTAAACTTATATTGCTAAAGCCTTGCTGTACTGTAAGATTTATTGGAGTTGGCCTTTACACACAGTACCAAGTACTGACACAAGCCTGGCTATACACCTGTGTTCAGCCTGTCTGAGTGGGCACACCAGCACACGACTATGGTACAGATCACTCAGTGGCAGTGCAATGAAATGTAGCTCCATGGAAATGGCACCTCCTGGCCCTTCAACTCCTGAAGAGCAGCATCCTCTCGGAGCAGGTCTGTCCCACCAGGCTGGCATACTGCTGCACGCTGGCCTCGTCGCTGGGGCCCTTCCTCCGCTTCTTGTACACGCTGTAAGGCATCACGGTCCTCTTGTGCAGCACCCTCACCCTGCCCAGCTCCTTCAGGCCACCTTCATCCACTGCAGAGGCAATCAGGGAACACAAAGGCCAGTTATTCATCAAAGGCCACATCACCTTAATTTATGCCTCTAAGCTCAATATGCACAATGAAAGCCGCACGCAGTAAAAGGCATCTGCAGGTGAGAGCTGAGCTGAGCTGCTGGTCTTGAATGATGGCTGGGAACAAAACCCAGCCTGCAAAGGAGCTGGGTCTGCAATGTGTGGAAGGATGAAAGCTGAGCTGAACTGCTGGTCTTGAATCATGGCTGGGAACAAAACCCAGCCTGCCAAGGAACTGTGTCTGCAATGTGTGGAAGGGTGAATCGTGCACCACACCTTTCTAACGGTGATGGGGGCATTTCTGAAAACAATTCTACTGCTGTATTTAACTATTCACATTCATTTAGTGCTCCTGGAGCCAGCAGGCAAACCCAACCTGGGAAAGAGTCAGAACTGACCAGGAGACATTTGCCATTACAGAAGCCCTTGCAAACCCACCACACCAACTGAGACAAATGTATCAAAACCAGCAAGAAGCCTCCAGGCTGCTTCCTTAGGTTAGCATCAGGCAATAAACCACCTTCCCAGGTGAAACTCCCTGGCCCTCCAGCCCCAGTCTGCTTTTCTCTCAGTTATACTGCTCTCTGAGTTTCATTCTAGGGGTTATGTGTCCTTACTTAAGTCTGATCCCTGAGCTCTGTAGACCAACAGGGTGAGCACACACCCTGTGTGTGTGGGTACAACACAATTCCTCTTCAAAGATACACACACCACAGTTAAACCCGATTTCCTTCACATACAGACCCCTTGTGCCTTAATTCATCCAGACTCATACACATAAGAGTGTCGTTGAACAAGTTAAAACTTCCTGATTTTTATGAATGCCACTGATGCTCCTCCCACTGCTGAGCAATAATGTTATAGGGCTGCTGTGTCAGAAAAATTTACACTACAAGTGCTAGAAAACTCTTGAAAAAACCTCAGAGAACGTGCCACACATCTGAGGCCACTGCAGGATAAATTAATAAAATTATTACAAAATAGTGGGAAAGAAATCTTTTCTGAACTTTAGGTTCAAAAAGTCACCAAGAAGAGTCAAGCTAGAACCTGAAACAAGAGTTTGAGAATAGAACCATATAAATTCCGGTAATAACAGAGATGCTAACTGGCATGCCAGTATTTTGGGACATGAACTATGCAAAGACTTCCTTTTGGACCTTCTTCCTGCTTTTAATTAATGCTTCTTTATGTTTTAAAGGAGGCCATGAAGTGCTTTTCTCAAGAACTTGCCCCTGTTCATCCACAGAAATGGCCTATAAAGTCTTTCCTGCTCATTGCCTGAATTTAGTATGTGAAACTTAAGGAAGGCTGCTTTACCAAGTTTGGAATGACTTCATTACTTTTATCTGTGTTTTGATTCCTGACATGAAAGCACAATGTGTTTTTTAAGATTTAACTGGGAAAAACATGGTTTGAAGGAAGAAAATCTGAGCAGTGCTCTCTAAGATTGTGCTCCCCACTAATTATTGTTGGCAATTGCTTTAGATAAACACCAAGTCAAAAACACTTTATGGCTTTCTCTCCCTCTTTGAAATCCATCAGGTTTTTGATGTGTGGCCAACACCTCCCTGATATCCCAAGAGGTTGGTTTTACCACCAGCCCTTCTGCCTCTTCTCTTACATCTCCTCCCTCCTGAGAGTTCACCAAGGAAAAAATCTGCAAGTTTAGCTTCTGGAGGTAACACAAGTGTAAAGTTATTTTAACTTCTTAAATTGGAAAGTTTATATTTACTGCACCTCTAGCCTGACTCCCAGCCAGTGCCCCGAGATGGATTTCTGCCAAGCTGAGCCCTCACAGTACCAAAAGCACTTGAGAGCTGATCCTTACTCACTGTTTGATCCTCACTGATTTCAAATACTCCCAAAGGTACTGGGGGGGAGTTCATCTTCTGGCTTGCAGTGCTGCTGGCCCCACATTTGATTTTTTTGAGACACTAAAGCTACTGTACCTTTGGTTTCACTGCAGCCTTCCTGGCTCAGCTGAACTCAGTTCTTGGTGCTCAGCATTTGTGCCCTTCCTCTACTTTTACTCATTGCCTCCTTGCAATGAAAAATAAAATCCCAAATTTCTACAATGATTACCTGTTCTTCCACTGACTGCCCTCAAAATCAAAGCTTTAATAACAAAAATAACCTTCTGTAAAAGTACTTAAACGTACATAATTTAAACTCCATCTGTAGAAGAAACCTTTTACTGAGATGTTAAGTATAAAGTAAAATAATCTCAGGTACATAGTTAAGCTTTTAGAGATGGCAAATAGGAACTTGTGTCACCATCATAACAAATCTGAAAGTCAAAACTCAGTCACCTTTCAGTTGCTGCTGGTCTGGAGGCAACATCATGGGAATCCAGGAAACTATTCCCTTTAAACACAATTTAAATATAAGCAGAATAAATTTAAGATAATTTAATGGAAAATAAAAGCAGATTAGGCTCTGGCACACTTTAACAAACAAGTTACTCTTCCAATAAGAAAATTAAATATCTGCTCCTGCTGAGTGGTGCATGGTAAAATTTGTTTTCTATTCAAGATGATGCCAATTGAATTCTAACAGACCTTCCTTCCCTGCGTGGCTGATGCTGGGATACAGCAGCAATCACAATTCAAAACATGACCAAATGCTTTATTAAAAAAAAGTTCCTTGCTGAAAATAAGAAAAAAACCATAATTTTATTTGCAAGCTTTAGTGAAGAAATTTTATTTAGCGACTTCCATACCTGGAAAGACCCTGGCTGATCAGATGGTGGAACAATAATTAGGGCAATTTTAGTCATTACTTTAATTACTAAATACTGTACTGTTACCACTAAAAAGTGCTTTAAAAGTGCTTATTTTTTCCTCTTCACACTTTCTCATTTTTCACCTCCTGAGCTGTTGATTTATTGCAGTCTACAGAAGAGACACTGTCATTTGACATAAAAAATATACAAGGTTTCCTCCCTTAATTCAGCTGCATCTATCCATATAGTCTGGATGGCAGATACACAAAATACAGAGCAATCAATTATGTAGACTGAAAGTTCCTATAATTTTAGGAAACTGGGCAACTACAGCTGCCAACTGAAAACAGAAATATTATCCTTTAAGTGTCAGAGCTAAAAATACAGGTGAATTCTTGTTGAATAAATTACCTGTTGCTTCTTTCTTTACTCCCCTATACTCCTGAAGCAGTGAATTATTTATGCTGCAGTTGTCTACTGAAATTTGAATACAGGAGAGATTTCACTTCTAATTCAACCTTGCCACTGTGACCCCATAAAGACTGCAGAGGTGTTAAAATGTTCTGCTCCCAGCCCCATAGCCCTGTTAAATGGAATGCACACATGGAGGATTTCCCTTCTGGAAACACAGAGTGTATCAGACACGTTGCTAGGCACCAGCAGAAAGCAAAGCAGGGAGCAGGAGTGACCCAAAGCCTCTCTGGGCTGAGCTCCTGTCCAGCTCACACATCCACCTTCCCCAGCAGTGCTCCAAGGCAGCCTCAGCCTGCACTCACACCAGAAAAGGCTCCCAAAAAAAGGGATGAGGAGTGGGAGCAGCAGGAAACCCGACAAACTCGGGTACAATCCAGTCCTTATTTCTTTGCACAACCCAAATCAACTTCCCCCAAAAACTACAAGCTCCCTCCCAAGCCCAAACATCGTTTGCAAATGCTGGTAAGCATTCCTGCTGAAATACCAGGAAAGGAGGAGGAGTGATTTCTCCTTCTTTATTCACGGCAATAGAAAGCTGGACAGCAGTGTGCTTTTTAAAGAAATACAGAATTTCATGGTCAGGATCTTTCTCCTACAGCTCAGGGGTGGATTAGCATTTTCCTAACTTTGTTTGGGAAAGCCTACATCCAACATTTTTTATTCTTCACATGTATTTACCTTTATTATTACTCCCTAATATAAGCTGAAGTGAAAACCAGCTCCTCCTGGTCAGAAAGCTGGGTAAGCACGTGCAAAGCTGGACAGTGAGAGCTGGAGTGGAGAGTGAGCTTTGCAAGAGCCTGGGAGCCAGCACCATGCTGGGAAAAGGGTGATGGCTCCAAGTTTCTGTAGAAAGCTGGTACTAAATCAGCTTTTTGGTGGTGGCAGAGATGGGCCAAGGTGGTTTTGATCAGCAGGGATGTGGAAGGGCAGCCTGAGCTGCAGCATCCCGTGCTGCTCCTCTCTAGAGCCATGGCACCTCTTCCCTCCTCCCCCTGGACAGACTCCTCACAAAAATCACTTTTTTTTAATTCCTCAGGGGTGTAATCCAGAGATGGAAGCAATCTAATTTTCCTTTAAAGTGCTTTTTTCCACTTACAGGAAAACAAGTGAAGAAGTAATTAAAAGCAAAGTGACAAATGCATTGACTCTCCTATTTTCTAAATAGGAAAAAGGACAACTGCCAATTTCCAAAACAGCCCTCATTAGTCACAGGAAAATATTTCTTATATTTTCTGTACAGAATGGACTCAGAATTAGTAAACAGCCTGAGGACTGGCATTTCTAACTCACAAAAAGAAATGTGGTACTCCTGCTAAACTCTGAAATGATTCTGTTTCTGATCATAAGTTTAATTTTCTTTAAATGCTCCTTACACTCCATGGAATAATTAAAGCATTTGGCCATCATCACTTTGTAATTCTGCATCCAGACTACACAGAGAACCTGGATTTTTTTCCCCTCACCATAGCAGGATAAAACAGTGAAAGAAAGAAAAGAAAAGGCAAAGAACCAACCCTAATTCAAAACTTAAAATATCTAAACCTGTGTCATTAACTGAAACCTCTGAGCCACTTTGAAAGGAGACATGGAAGGAAACTCATACTATAAATTAAATTTCCATTTTGCTTAAAAATGGAATCTCCAAAACAATTATTTTTACCTCTAAGCATTAAATCCACAGAACAAAAGGTATGAAGATAAACACTTGACAACTGCTGCATTTCCAGCCCATGGATGTGCTGGAGTTTTGATTTTGTTTCATGTTGCTTGTGGTTTTTAATTTTCACTTAGGATTTGCAGTTTTTAAAGATGAACAGAATGTTCCTGTTTTTACAATCAAAGAAAAAAAAAATTAAATTCAATTTACAGGGAGCTTAAAAGTTTCATGATACTCAAGCTTTTAAACTAGGTGTAAAAATAATAAAAAGAAGCACCATCCCTTGCTGGTTACACAATGGTGATGTTAATTTATATGAGAAACACTACAGCCTTGTTGAATTTTTTTTTTTTAAAGAAAAGCTACATCTGGTTTACATGACCTTGTCACAGTTAATGATCAATGATTTTAAAACAAGAAACTACAAAAGGAAGAAACACATTAACTTTTCAAATTTTATGACTGAATTATAGGAGATATTAATTACTGGAAATTGAACATTACTCCACCGCAGTCAGAAGCCAAATCTTTCTGACCTTTGAATTTAAGCAAATTTCTTACCCAATTTAAAGCATAATTTCTTTTGTTCACCAGCAAAGTATAGGATGCCATCCTCAAAAACAAAAGGGCCAATCAGCAATAAGCATTAACAGTCATATTTATGTAAAAAAGTGAGCTGAAATGTGCTTTTCCTCATATTGCTTCTTTCAAACTAGACTCATGCATTAAGGAATATTAAAGACCCCTATGCCTTGGGGTACAAAAATACTAACTCAAACCAAAATAAGAGTACAGTTAAAATGAAGCATAAACAACAACACGCAAAAATTCAATGAAAAGAATTCTTAATTAAAACCAGAAAGCACAAATCACAAAGGAAGTACAGTAAAATGCTCAGGATATTCTCAATCAGCCAAATCTTTGCAGTTACTCCAACAAAAAATGGGAACTTTTGAAAGCACTGTTCAAAAAGAACACGTCTGTAGGTGGAAAAACGCACCTTTATCAAAACATTACCGATGATCCTTAAAACGGGGGAATTACAGCTTTACAGGTATAGGGATCCTGAAAATGGGCAAAGACAGGAAGCTGCAACGAGGGGAAATCCTGAAAGCATCTTCCAAGGCAAACTTTGGGGCTTTGTGCCTCAACTCCTACAAGTGGTTTACGAGTGGAGCCGCACGCCGAGGAGCGGCAGCCGGATCGCGCTGGCCCCGCTGTGCCACGGAAACAATAACTCCTTGTGCTGGGGCTCCTGTGATTCCTGGGGAAAACACGAGCAGGGGCCAGTGGAAAACGTTTCCTGTCAATGCAGCACCTCACAGCAGCTCGGGGGCTCTGCTGGAACTCAGCATCTGCCTTACCTGGAACCAGCCCTGCCCATGCTGCCCAGCGCTAAAATCCAGCTGGATGTGCTGGAAGGAGATGCACGTGGAACAAGGTGCATTAAATTCCCAGTGTGCTTGAGGAGCTCTCATGTAATACAATTATTCTAGCCCACCTAAATATATTATCCTGAAAAAGGTGACTGGAATATGTCTGCTGAAGGGCAAGATTTAAAGCATAGAATCACAGAATCAGGTGGGTTGGAAGAGCCCTCAAAGACCATCAAGTCCATCCATTAAGCCACTAATCCATGTCCCCAAGTGCCACATCCACACAGCTTTTAAAACCCTCCAGGGACTGTGACTCCAACACTGCCCTGGGCAGCTGTTCAAGGGCTGGACAATCCTTTCCACGAAGAAACTTCAAATATCCAACCTAAACCTCCTCTGGCACAACTTGGTGCTGTCTCCTCTTGTGCCAAGGACTGACACTGATAACTCTCCAAGGATTTGCTTTTTAGGAATGCAGTGCAAAAAACTTAGTAACACCTGAGAAAATGTTAGTTAAATGGGACTGAACACTTCCCATCTGAAAACAGCATCCAGTGCCTCCAAAGTCAAGACACTATGACAACGACAAAGAAAAAGTAATATTATCTATTCAATGGCAAGTTGACAAAGATAACTTTTTTTACTTTTAGATGTTCTTCCAAGGACAAAATGAAGTGGTCACTTCAAAAGAAGTGGAATCTTTAACACTGTTCTTGATGGCTTCAAATATGAGAAATGAGAATGTGAGCTGCCAATGAAAACTATTAACTCCACACCCAGGGCACTTTGGGTTTGTTTTTTTTTTTTTTTTTCTATTTTAACTACACTTTTTGGTTATCTAATCAGCTTCCAGCCTTCAGTTGAAGTGCACTGTGCAGATGAGGGCCCTCAGCAGGACCACAGCAGGCACAGCTCTGTTTGGAAGACAGGGGCACTGTGGGATGTTCTCACATTCCTGGGATTCTCTCATTCCCATGCATGCTTTCCCTAGCCCAGGTATCCTGACTGCAGCTCCAGGCGCTCAGCAGCCTGCACAAGGCAGTTTTGCAGATCAGAAGTAGCAAAATCAAAGCTTTACAGGCTCAGTCACGGCCTGGCCCACTTTTGATGGACACCACAGGCATTTCTAATGCCCAGCTCTGATTCTGGGCAGTTTTATTTGCTCTGAGACAGCACTGACCAAGCTTTCTGCTGCATCAGATGTATGTCCTCCGCACTTATCAGAACTTTTGTTAGCCGAGCTTTTCTGTTCCTTGAAGTATCCAAGTTATTTAGAAGAACACAGGAATGTTCTGCATTTTGAGTTATTCCTTTCTCTTCAGTTAAAATCCAAGAAGCACTTGGAAACAGCACGTGAAAGCAACTCTAAGTTGCTAAGGCTAGCAGGAAATGAAAACTGCACAGGTATCTTTGCAGAGACTTCAGGAAGGGACCTGTCATCTCAAGAACACCCTCAAAAGTGACTGTTACTGGTGGGAGAGACACATCAAACACATTATTAAACCTGTGAATTAATGGCTGAGAATAGTAATGCATCTTAATTGGGAAAGATTAGGGATGGTGATGATGGTGGAGATGAGAGGACAAGGGGGAATGGCTTAAAGCTGCAGGAGGGTTGGATGTAGATGGGATATTGGGCAGGAATTGCTCCCTAGGAGGTGGGCAGGCCCTGGCACAGGGTCCAGGTCCCTGGATCCCTGGCAGTGCCCAAGGCCAGGCTGGACAGGGCTGGGAGCCCCGGCACAGTGGGAGGGGTCCCTGCCATGGCAGGGGTGGCACTGGATGGCATCTGAGTCCCTTCTAACCCAAACCATTCCATGATACCATTCTTCTATGAAAAGATGGTACAAAAGACAGAAGTTAGAGATTATGCTTTAAGGAATTATAGCTCCAAAACAACGGGAAGAAAACAGGAAAAATCTGAAGGAGCAAAAGAGTTAAACACTATTAAAATATCTGAACTGCATAGAAGTGAACGTGGCAGAAAGCAGCAAGAGATCTTTCAAAAAGAAGGGCAAAGTCCTCATTAAGACTGATGTGTGAGGAGGAAAAAAACCAGAGACCAGAGTCAAGCTGAGAATTACAAAAGCAAACATTTCCATGAAATAGGAAAAATTGAAGCAATTGGCAGTAGCTTATCAGCTAAATAAATCAGATTACAGCAATCAATTTGCTGGCTAAATTAATTAAAGCGTGGAATCAATTACGTTCCACGTGAGGAGCTGGGATGATGTCACCAGAGCAGGGAGGATCATTCCAGAAGGTCTGACCCTGGCACAGGTTTCCCTGGGGGATGTTGGAGTGGGGCTCAGCACATGCCTGTGGTGACCCTTCCCTGGCTGCTCTGTGCCTGGCCCTAATTCCAGCTGTTAACTTTTATCCCATTTGGAAACCAGGCCCACACGCTCATCGGCCTCAGCACGGAATAAATCTGCACCATCGCTCTACTCGTCCCACACTGTGGAACTTCTAATTCCTGCTCTTGTGCTCCTAACACCTTCTGCCCATGGAAAATGATTCCTACAGGATTTGGCAGTCCTTGCCCATCCCCACATTCCGTGAATCTTCACAAAAAAAAAAAAAAAAGCAGAATTATTCTGCTGGAAAATCAAGTATCACAATGTTCAAAAGGTGCAAGAGTAGCTTGAGCATAAACCCATCTGAGAATCGTTTCTTCAATGCAAAGAGAAGTGAAGTATGCCAAGATAGCTTTATATTTCAAGGAAAGTCCTCGAAAAAATAAAGCAATTTCAAAACACATCCATTTGTTTCGCAATCTCTACAATGGTCATCGTGGATTAACACATTTTTAAGAATTTTGCAGTCCAAGCTAAAGGTTTCATGAACCATAGCAGAAGTCAGACAATTGTGCTGCTTGAGGGGCACTGGTTTAGTCTGTTACATTTATGTTAAAAGCAGATATACTTAGAATATCAATAAACCCAAACTTTTAAACCACAAATATTTATTAAAGTTTGCATTTTCTAACTCACACACCAATTATTCCATGGCAGTTGCTTAGGCCCACAAATTAAGAGAATAACATTTCCTTTGTATTATAGAATCACTGCATATGAGGCTAAAACCCTATGCCAGTCATTTCAATTTAACCCAAACAGTAAAAAGTGAGGGAAAAATGTGCTTGGCTACACCTTATTGGCATTATCTTCACTGTATAAACATCTTGTACACTCAAGGATCACAGAGGATTTAGAAAGATGCATTCTGATGGCTCTAAGTGTTCACTAATTTAATTAGAAGCAGATAAAAACTCCTAAGATGTGTCTGTTCCAGAGAAGCTGCTAGAAAGAGCTGGGATGTCTTTTTCTTGGTTACAGAATTCAAATTTATTTCCTATAGCTGTGATAATAGTGGAAAGTTACTTCTAAAGAAGACTTTAGTTTGTGATCTCTCAGAGCTTATTTAAACTGTTCCCCAGCTCTCTGAACTGCACAACACCATCTCAAAAAAAAGAAATAAATTATAAGCTGCAGTTGTTTTAGAGCAAAGCAGCAATTTCTCCCAAATCAGATGATTGCACAGTTCTAAACAATTGGTTTAATGTTTTCCATCTGTGATAGTTTTGTGACCACATTTTCATCGTCTGGAGGAGTTCAGTGCCTTTCTCCTTGTAAACATTAATCTGCATCATCACCCCCATTACAGACACCAACATCCCCTGGCCTCTGCAGGGACCCCTCTGCCAGGGACCTGAACCCTCAGTCGTGACCAAAAGGCAACCACAGCTCAAATTCAGGACACAAACATGTGATCATGGCTTTTCTGCTCACACAAGGAACAAGACCAGTGTCACGTTAATGTACTAAAAGTTTTAAATATATTGTAAAAATAAGCAGTCTCTGTACTGGATGGGGAAAAAAAATAGACAAAATACTTGTGTTCATATACATAATAAATATAAAATCTGTTTGAAATGCTCTTTGGTAACAAAGTGCACTAAAAATTGTACATAAAATAAAATGTTTTAAAAACACAACACTAGGAATTATAGTTAT
This sequence comes from Sitta carolinensis, assembly GCA_032173965.1. NCBI lineage: Eukaryota > Metazoa > Chordata > Aves > Passeriformes > Sittidae > Sitta > Sitta carolinensis. The sequence goes on from CM063287.1 coordinate 30,844,134, forward strand.
TGAAACAGTTGTGACAAATTATTTTTCTAGTGGAAGCATTATGCACAAAAGCATATATTTAAAATAAGCAGTTTTGTGTAACTGCACACGCCTGTAGATTTCTGGTTTTATTTAAGCTGTATTTCCTATAACTAGCAACACTCAGTTGCCTGCAAGAAGCATTAATATACATAATGCAATCACTACTAAGAGGATTCAGAAGCTGCTAAACACTGGGATTTTTATTTACATTTTACTACTATAGCAGCAGAATAGATAAAAATATACAGAAAGACATATTTCTACAGAAACAGTTTTTTCAGCTAAAAGCTTTAAAAATCTGGTAAAAACACGTAATTAAAGTTGTAAGATTAGTACAGAGAAAGGCTAGAAATGTGAAGTCATTTTCTTTAGTTCAGTAACTCCAAACTGAGTGATCTGCTGTGAACTCGGGGCTATTACATGGAATGGGATTTTTCTAGAGTGATTCCTGTGAGTGTGGGGTGAGGCTTTCCTGACCTCTCCACAGCTTTGTGTGGTGTTCCAGGACTCTCTCCCGAGAAGGAGAGCCCAGGCACTGGTTTTAGTGTTGGTTCAGGTTTAAGTTTGGGTTTATTCTGATGATAAAGGCTTGCATGTCAACACGAGGCAGTTTCAAAGGCTTTCTGCATTTCAGCATCTGTCCTTTGTGCAGCCACAGCCCTGCCCAGCCCCTGGGCAGGAAAAGCCCAATTCTCTAAGAGCACAGAGCAGACAAATCCTCTCCTCTGGACTCCTCTGCCTATCGTCACCTTGGCTCACTCCAGCTGCAAGCAGCCTAAAGCCTGAGCTCTGCTCAGGGCTCCCACTCTGCTGGCAGAAGCAAGAAGGTTTCACTGCTGTGCAGAGGGGCAGGTGCAAAGTCTGGTCTGCAGCAAGAACGAGGACTGCAAGGTGGCTGCTGAATCATTTGGCTTTGCAATCTCTTTAGGTGGTGTCTCCAAATAACAGCCTCCCCTATTCACCTCTACAACACCCTCAAGTTTGAATCCCACCATCACTTATTTCTCACCCTTGTCAAGCCTTTCTTCTCATTGTTCTACCTCTATGAACTACTGCAAAATTCTTCCCATCTTCTATCCATCTCTGCCAGCTACCCACACCCTGATCACATCAAGTTCCTCACTTCTAAAGCTTCCCTAACTCTGCTTCACTCCATTCCTAGCACCTGCAGGCAGCAATCTAAGCTCTACCTCTGACTGTAGGATCCTATCCCAGAGAAATTTATGTTTTGAAGGAAATTGCTTTGCATCTCCATATTCTTAATTTCTTCTACAACTCTCATGCTGTGAAATATTTCTCCATAAACCCCGAAAGACAGCTAAGAAACTTCCTTAGAGCCCTCTCTTTGAATCTCTCCTTCTCAGTGATGTTTACAAAAAGGTCAGTTTAGCCTAATACTATTTAGTCTATTAATAGACTGTAATTTAGTCTACTACTACAATTTACCAGGAAATTCAGAAGTGCCTCTCCTCTCTCTCCCCCTTTATCCCACCCTTTTGCATCCATCACGGTTTGTGTTAACCATACCCTCTGGAGCAGAGTGTCTTGACTCCAAGAACACACAAAGGCAGAGGAGCCTGTGTTATGCCTTTGTTATGTGCAATTTTTTTTTTTTTTTTTTAATGTGCTGAAGAAAATACTTTCATTTTAATTAATGTATTCCATTCGATGCCATTTTGATTTCACTCTATTATTAGATCTGCAGGAAGTTGAGCAGATGTGTATTAGCTTAGCCAATTTATCAACTTCAGCAAATGAAATGGTTAAGACAGCAAAAGCACTGAAGTCCTTTTGAAGTGCAGCTCTCAGAGCTCTGCTCACACAGTTTCTGCAGACACAGGAAGGTGGGAAGCAGCTTCCACCACTGGGGTTGCTGTGGGCCATGCCTAAAAATTTGGATAAAGCTTTTTCCCCTGGGTAACAGCCCCATGTTCACCCTGGCTGGTACCAAGGACAGCCCACATTGTGTACCACAGTCATGTAAGTATGAAAGCTTTGAAGCCATCACTCTCAGACTGGGACTGTAACTGCCCCCAGTTAGCTGGTTTTTATCTGACTGTATCTGAAGTTGCTTTTTAAACCTCTTGACAGTGCAGCACTGCAGGGAAGAAAGGTTTGAAGTTTCCCACTAATTTAGTTACCATCCCAAAAGTAGGTATTTTACTTCATGAAGATATTTTTCACAGATTTCTCCCAAGAGCAACAAACCGAAAATCTCAACAGATATTAGAAAGAGAGAAAACATGACATTGAGCTAATCTAGAAAATGGAAAATGGAAAGACAAAAATACTGCCAGGATACCAAATAAATGATTTATAGTTCTTTCCACACTGTTCTTGTTTCATGGGTAAAGCTGTCAGGGAAGACACAATGAAGTAAAACCCCGAGGAGCAGTTCTGGGGGAAGTTGATGGGTGTGGCAGGCAGACCATGCCCAGGAATATTTCAGCAACTGCTATTGTGTGACTGACTTCTGCTCATCAGCTGGATGTGTTATCAAAGTCACTGGCTGCAGAGCAGCCTTTGAATTAAATTCTTCTTTCTTTAGCATATCTCCATCTGTACTCACAGCTAATGGCCATTAAATGAAGTTCAGCACTATCTCAATTTCCAGACTGCATCAGTATCCAAACTCTCTATTAGTGTACCACCTCACAAACTACCTAGTTCTAAATAAATGCCTGGCCACTGGTTATTAATATCAGAATCTTCATAAAGCTCTCTCACTTACAAGACAATGCCAGGTCTTCTAAATTTTTCTAAGTGAACAGACAACAAAAATGAAGAATCTGTTCCAAAGCATGAGTTATAAAAATTAATATTTTATTATGCTTAAAAAAAAGAAGCCACTTTTTATGAGTATCTTCTTATTTTTATTCCAGAAAAGTAAAAGTAAATCTTATTTAGGAAGGAGCTCTGCAATGTAATGTGTAAGAATACTCAAAAATCCTTTTTGTATTACAGAGGCTTGAAAGATCAAAGCACATAACACACTCTCCTGAATCTGCAATTTGAATCTGAATCTGGTAAATAAATTATGCAATTTTTTATGTTTTTTTTAAAAAAAAAAGATGGAAAACACATTTGTTACTGTGACGTAGATAGAAACCCACAGTAACATACACAACAGGTGTTCAGGTAGAGAAGAAGAAAGGAAGAAGAAGATTTTAGTTTATTGTTGACTTCGTATATATAAGTTTCTGGACAGTGATCAGAGATTGGACAGAGAGGTTCCCACCTCTCCATCTTCACTGCTCACTTGAGAAGTCCATCAGGTGATATCTTTTACAAAGGAATGCAAACATGATCCTTGTTTATCTTACAATTCATGAGAATTGACTCCACTATACTAAAACAAATCAGAAGGCTGATTTTCAGGGACAACACACATTCAAAAATTCAGGAAAATTATGACCACATGAATTATGTCTCACACTAATTATGAACAAATTACTATGAGACAATATTTCCCAAATTTTCTGACATTATAGACAGCAATAGAAGATGACCATTGCCAGAGACTGCTTCACTGCCCCAGGCAGCAATGAACCATTTCTCCCCGTTGTTTACTGCAGCTCGTTATTGCCCTCGGTTTCAACGCGGCAAGCCCCACTCCTCATGAATCATGTGCTACACGTGCTACAGAAAGCTGATTCAAGAGGAATAAAGCACAAGACCATTTGGATTGTTCTTCCTAAAATTCCCTGTAACTTCATTAAACTCAGTATTAGTGCCTGCTGGAGAGAGTCGAGACTGAGGAAGGGAACTGATTTCAGTGGTGAGGAATGGTTTCCTCCGAGCAGCAACCCAAGCCCCCAGTGCCTGTGAGCTCCCAGCAGGCACAGAGCATCCCAAGTGCAGCTGGGTTTTCATCTCCTCAAAGCAGGGACACGAGTGGCAGCTGCAGCAGGGCCTGCAGAGAGATGCTCTGTGCTGAGAATGGTGCACAGCTTTCTCTGCCGTGGTTCCCAAATGCCTGCTCTGCCACGGGGATTTCACACCCCCAGCAGATGCTGCCCCTCTGCTTGCACGGGCTCAACACCTTCACAGGCACCTCTCCTTTCTGAATAACAAAAGAATCCCAAACACCACAGGTCTCCAAAATCATTCCCCTTCTTCCTCCTACTTTTGTGATTTTTTCCAATTTTCTCTCACCGATCTAACAATGATGGATTTATTTGAACCTTGTTATTGTAGTTTTTCTTATCATTGTTATTATTATTAGTATACCTGTTGAGCAACCAAGTAACAGGCAGAGGGTGAGGAAAAGCAAGGAACTCAACAGCATTTTCAGAGTTTCATACTCCTGCTTAAGCAGTCTTTTCAAATTCCTTTAATTTATCTACATCCTGCCCTTTGAACAGTTAACTGCCCAGTGAATCCTACTAAATTACAGTAAAAGGATCAAACAAAAAAAAGGTAAAAATAAAGAAATAGCTGGTGAAGACTACTGACACTGAGACAGGTAAATCTGTGTTTTGGTGTCTAGAACAGACCACGGTGTTACATGCTCTTGAGCTGAATGATGCCACACATCTCAGAATAATATCACAGCCACACTCCATTGTTACTCATAGGAGAAAGAAAACTTCAAAAAGAAGATATTCAACAAGTTGCAATTAGTAACAATAATTAAGTTACTCCCTTTCCCCCAGGCATGGTCTAACAGCTCCCTTGGGGCCTGCCATTGGTCCAGAGAGTTGGTAACTAAAGAAAATTTTAATTTTTTTCCATTTGATTGCCTTGTTTTACAGCAGCATCACTGTATTGTGCTCTGGTCAGTAACAATTCCACCAGCCAGTGCTGGTAAATCACTAAGCACCTATTTCACACACTGTGTAAAACTGTGTCACATTACATCAAGATGTTTAAGGTGCTTCTGCTGTTTATTGTGTTCTTCACATCCACCAGCTGTTAAACTGAATGCTTAATTGATTGTTAAACTAAATCTGCCACTCTGTCTCTTAACAAAAGAACCTGATGCCTTTAAGCTTCTTCAGTCTTTCCACTTTCCTGTATTGATTCCAATTTAATTCCTGTATGCATTCATCCAACAGGAATGTGAGGAACAATTATTTTATTGGTTTTGTTCATGCCCAGAACAGCAAATATAATTTGAAAATAATCTGAAAGGCAGCAATATGTGTTAATTTTTAACTACTTACAATCTACAGGACTTAAAATTGCATAAAAGACAAAAATCCTCTATTTACTGTTTGCTGCAGTTGTGAACTGTACACTTTTCATCCTTTCCAGGTGAGATTTCCATGCTGATGGTTCTGCTACATTAGAGACAGACAGACAGACAGATGACAGATCTTTCCCTCCTTGTAGGCTCACCTGCTTTCCCATCCTGGTTGAAGCGGGAGTACTTGGAGTGCTCGAGCAGGGGCAGGCACTGCTCAATGGGGGTCCACACGTAGGTCTCTGGGCACAGCAGGTCAGAGGGCCTGTACTGACCCTGCCAAGGGGAAAAGATGGGGAAAAAAACAAAAAAAAAGCAGTCATGTCACTTGCAAAAAACCACTCTGGCTACAACTTGACTTTCCAAAGAGCAAGGAATAGTTTTTAATCTAATCCACACCAAAGGAGTGTTCAGTGAAATCACAGGCTTCAGTCATTTCAGCAGCAGCTCAGGAGCACAAACTCAACCTTGGCACGTGATGAAAATGTGAAACTAACTTAACACACTTCCCCCATAGCCAAGATGAACTAGCAAAGTTTTGGCTTTGCTTACTGGCAACTCTGTGTTTAAGTTATCCTCTGGAGTTCTGCTGAGCTGGGGCCAACACTAAAAAACTCAGCACCTCCAAAAGCAGCTCATCTCAAGTGTTGGTAATTCTAGCAAATAATGGAGACCAAAAAGAAAAAAAAAAATCTAATAGAAAACCCCCACTGAACAGTAAGCAGGATGCAATTTTTATTACATTAGTGATGGAGCATTTTGTTCATTGCTACTTAAATAGTAACACTTTAATGCATGGAGCTTTTCCTGGATTAGCTTACAGGTAATGATTAGTGAAATTCTACTATTTTTTGGTTGATTTATTAAGGAGGTAGTCTTTGCAGACATTCCCAGAAACTAAACAGCCTTAATTATTTTCCTTCCAGCTACACAGAAAATCACCACCTCAGCAATAATAACCTCCCCTAATCAGATCTTCATTTGATTTAAAATAAGATTATTCAGTGGCCTATAACTTAAGTCAAAATTCTATCTTTGAGCCATTAGTCATGCAATCCATACACTCTCAACATTCAGAGCCATATGGTGGCAACAGCAAATTCACTTTTAACTTGCAAATTCACTACACATCTCTGCTTGAAAAACAGCCATACAGTAAAGAGAATGAAAGAGTTTAAGGATACAAATTAAAAATTAAAACACTGGGCATTATCAGAAGTCACCCTGCAGTTGATGCCAATAAGAGTTCTTCACATCGATTACATTAAATGGATAATTAAGATTATCATCTTGAGATGAAGTTGATTTACTGCTCAGTATCTGCTCTGATAAAAGGCAACGAAGCCTTCCATGAGGCTGAGCAAGGTTTGGGAAGGGATAACTCAAAATTACTGTGACTGCAGGCTGGAGATGAAGCCATTCCTTAGGGACACCCAGTTTTGGAGAATCAGCACCACCAGAAACTCCCAATTCTTTTTATACTTTTACTGTTCAGCTCTTCTTGATATTTAAAAAAAAATTAACTTTAAAAAAATATTTCCCACCAACAGTGAATTGTTGGGTAGCAGATACAAGAATTATCTCTGATAGAAAGTCATCAGTGTCCGTGCAAAAAAGATAAAAATAACCAAACTTCATGCTGAGCCTTGTCAAATACCTGAGGCAGATTTCTGAAAAGCTCTGTCTGACTGATTATCTCATTTGAAAACCATCCAGGATTGACTTGTAACTACTACTGTCGGTTTTGTTGGTTCTTTTTTAATTAAAGACAAATTTTTATATTAAATTAAAACAATATTCCTCCAATTCCATTCAGAAACTTAAACCTCAAGGCCCTAGAAAATCCTCTAAAGGCAGAGAATGGAAGTGACATTTTTAAATAAACCACTTTGAAATGTTATGCTGTCTAAACAGAAACAGTTGAAAGCTAAGTGAAGGTAGTGTTAAAGAACTTTTAATCATCATTACTCAGATGAAACAGTTTAAGGACTTGGGGAAAAAATATGCCTTTTCAGTTGTATTTTTTAAAAAATTAGAACATAATTACTTGTTGATTTAAAGACATTTTCTCAACTGGCCAAGAAGGCAGAAACAGCCAAGGAACTGTCTTTCAGAGCTGGTGCTTGAACACAGAAAATACAAGTGGCAGATTAATCTTTCCTAGTAGCATGAGTTTAACTCATGGCTCTAAGAAAAGACAGCCCAGGCACTCAGTTTCCCTACAAGATCCTGCTCCCACATCTTGAAATTTATCACATTTGTGAATCCCACACATGAAAATCACTCTTCTAAATTTCCCACTTACTTCTGTAACATTACAGTCTATCATAAAATTAACTGCATTGCAGCATTACTGGTTTGGTTATAATTTAAAAAAACCTTTAGCACTGAGCAGCACAGTAACATGACAAATTGATTACCCCACCCATCACTGTAGATTCAATATTTATTTTGGGCATCAAAACACCATAATTTGGAGAGGAAAGGGGAAAAAATAGTTCCGAGGTGACTTCCTTTAGATGTTTTCTTACCCCAAAATTTAGAAGTTTGCTAATAACCTTCCCTGAAGGAACAGGAGGCTGTGGGGATGACACAGAGTGGAAGCAGAGGCAAAAATGAAAGAAGCCCTTGATTCTCTTTGATATCCTTCCTTCCCAGAAAGGTTTCCAAACACTCCAGGAGGAAGATGGTTCTGCTGTAAAGATGTTTTATTTACCCTGCTGGTCAAACCCACGTCCCATGAATCATTCCAGAGGAAGGGGAGCACAGCTGAGCTCCCACTGAACAGCATCTGCACTGTGTCTATACTGGGAGAATTAAAAAAGGAACCCACAGGACTTGACTAAATCAAATGAAATGATTTCTAAGGGCTTTTGCCTACCCCCACCCTTTCCATAAGCACTTACTCTCAATTTACTTACTTTCTTCAGAATATTTAAAACCAATATATTTATTTGAAGATAAACCACTACAAGTCCACCTCCTACCTTTTTCCTCTCTCCCTTTATTCCTGGACTGCAAAAACACCTAAACCTGAGAACCCACACAGATTCTGCCTCATGTAGATGTGCATCTAAACTTCAATAAAAATGTTCAAATTTCATTACTCATTCTGAAATGATTACATCATCTAAATAAATTGCCTCTGAGCATACTATTTATATTCCTTCTTATTCTTAATATTGATTTGCAGCATACACCCAACATAAATCCAAAATAGAAAGGGGATCTCTTAAAAGGAAGTGCTGCAGAGGGATTTATCACAGTAGAACTTAATCAGATTTGCAAAGCTGATTTTGAAAATCATTTTTCTTTGCCTTCAGATTAAATCAGCATTCATTTCAGAAGTGATTCTGTCTACGGTAAGAGTTCACAACTGAAAACATTTTGCTTTCTTTTATCTCATGATATACAAGCTCTTGCACAGTAGAACTGTTTAAGTTGTCCAGACCATCTTGGGAATATTTAACTACAAGACTTTCAACAACAAGTATTGCCTTACAGACCATCCCTAGGCACTGGGCTCAGGTTTCAGCTTCTCAAACCCGGTACCACCTGCTGATGAAATGAACTCTGTCAATATAAAACAACTGCACATATTTCTCTCTCTGCACTTATATTTTGCCAAGAAATATCCAAGACACAAAATGTGCTTTTTTGAGGTGCTTTTGGAACTAAAAAAAAAAACCCCTGGTCTAGTGGAAAGTGTCCCTGCCCATGGCAGGAGTTAGGACTGGATGACCTGCAAGGTCCTTTCCAATCCAAACCATTCTGTGATATCTGCATCAGACTGAAGGGAATTAAATTCTTCACAGCACTATGAGGTAAGGTATTCCATACCTTTAACCATCCTGGTTAACCTGTCCTTCTCTTAATTTTGCTTCTTCTTTGAAACAGGGGAAAGAGCCACAGGGGGAAACCATTTAAATTGCATTGTTCAAGGAGCATAACAACCCAGTGCGTAACAAAGGCACAAATTAGATTAAAGGGACAAATTAGATTAAAGGTACAAAAAGATTAGCTAAACATACAAAAAGATAAATATCTGACTAATCTATCAAATGGCTTGACTAAAAAGCAATACTGAAAATTAGTATGGCTAAGAAACTCCTGAGCACATGGCTCCTTCTACCAAATGAACTCATTGCAACATAAATGTGACTGGTGTTTAATAAAAAATATCTGCAAGATATTTTATTGTCACTCATGCTTGTGACATTTTTCCTCCTATATAATATAAAAGAGAGAGCCTTCAAGGTGCTTTCCCTTATACCATTGGACATGCTGCATTTTAATTGGAAGCTACTGGAAATGAATTTTACAGAGAGACTGCCAAGCCTAAATTAATACTTCACACCTTGATGGTTTTTGTTTTACAGTTTTCAAATTACAATCAGCCAGAACTTCTCTGAACTTTTGTTCCACAGGAAGGGCAAAGGTTTTAATGAGACTCTAGTCTAGAGATTACTTTTTAAATATTTTGCAAAATCTGAGGATTTGGTAAGCACTTGAGATGAAAAACACCAGCAGAGTTTGTTTTTGTAGTCTAAGTAAAACTTAAAATGTAAAACTACCAAGAAAGACAATAGTCTCAAAAATGAAGGTCAAGCACAAGTAGCACTGAAAAAACAAAATAGGAAGGTTAAACTCGCATTTAATTCTTTTATCAGGTACAGTTTACATCTGTATTCTATTTTTTCACAATAAAGCCATTGATCTTTTATTAAAAGTGAATTAAGACTGCCTTCATTCCAGCCAGCTGCCTAAAAAGAAGTGCTCTGGCTACACAAACAAAGCAACCCTGAATTAGCAACAGCGACCCTTTAGGGCTGGGCTGTGGGTTTACTGAATTCAGCCTTTCCCTTGGAAAGACACCCCTGGAATCCCCCAGCAGAGAGCTGCAGCAGACCCCTGCTCCCTGATTTCATTCCACAAGAGAAATAAGAGTTTATGGATCCCCAGGAGAGCCCTTGGCTGGTAACTGGACCTGCTGGGCTCTGCCAGCCTGGACAAAGAGCTGCACATCCCAGCCCCTCTCCCTTGGCATCCAGCTGTGCAAAGCCAAAAAAACTTCAGAAAAACAACAAAATCCACCCTCACCCCAAAAATACCCCCTCAAATTCCCTCCCACCTCGTAGTCACTGATTTAAATATCTTTTTATTAAACAAAGAGCCTGTAAGGAATAGGCACAGAAGGAAGCAAGCAGCTCTGTTTATCCAGGAGAGATGGCTGCAGACTTCACCTTTATCATCAAAAGTTTGGAGCTTACAGGAAAATACAAAGAGGAGTTACAGCACTGGGCAACTCAATTAACAAGCCTGAAACTCCAGTGCCAGCATCAAACAAGCTGATTTTGTCCAAGCTGCAAACTTGGAAATAATTATGGCCTTCACATTTTTAAGATCCCAGAGCTGCATTCTTGAGAGCTTAGGCACCTTTCTGTTTCATTAAAGAGCAATGTATTGTAATCCTTAAAAGATGTTACAAATAATGTAAATGTCAAAATGTAGTTTTGCAGCTCACAGAACTTGAGTGCCAGTCCTTGCTCTTCAGAAAGATGTGTTCATTGTCATTTAATGACATCATCACAGAATCTGTGAAATGGGAATTTTACAGGCAGCCTGTAAAGGGCTTCCCAAGGCACCTCAAACATGGAAACTCAGAGCAAACACCCACCTTCTCCCATACTCTTTGGTTCCCTATAAGTGAAATAGAAATATAATTTGATGTTGTATTTCCAACAGAAATATGGAATCTGGTTTGGGCTGGAAAGGACCTTTAAAGGCCATCTAGTTCCAGTATTTATCTAAATCAGTTAATTATGTCACTATTATTTTAATTGTCTTTCTAAATGTTCCTCAGTGATGTTTACACCGACTGTCCAAAGCAAATTTGTATATAATTTACCAAGTTGCACCTCTTTTTTATTTCCCTAGTCCATGTAATGAATTAAGAGAAATAACTGATGATAAACCCAAAATATTTCTGACATTTGTTTCTACATGTCAAACAAAATAATTTCCTACAATTATTGACTATATATTCATACTTAGCTGTACTTCACTCAATATAGAAAAAAATAGCATTTCAGATGGTTTTCATAGTGTCCCTCAGGTAAATAAAATATTTCAGATAAGTGCAAAATAGATTAAGATAATGAGTAAAGTCAAAAAGGAAGGCAGCCAAGTTTCACATTCAGTATCCTACAATTATAATGTAATTATTTGGCCATTAACTGCTTACATGCTCTTAACCCACCACAAAAGTGGAATTAAATTAAGTTTATCTTAAATTTCACTGAGATTGAAGGTAAATCTCAGCATTTTATTTGCCTAAGGTGTTCTTTAAAGAAATACTCCCCCTTCCCCTCAAAACACCTTCAGAAACTCTCATTGTTTCTGTTTTCCCAACACACGCTATTCCTCATGATCCCCTGAACTCTTTGGATTTTGCAATCTTCATAGTTTAATGTACACTCCAAGGAGCTGCTTTGCCTTGTCCTCTTTTCTAGAAATTATCTGAAATATTGAACACTTCCAAGCTTGTTTTTGATACTGGGAAACAGCCAACAGGTGTCTGAAAAGGCTCATGGGCTGCGAGAGAAAAAATTGCTTTGCACTGAGGCAAAAAGGGAACAGTTGGGACAGGTTTTGATTTTTTTTTTCCTTTCCCCTTTAGTCTCCAAATCTGTGCAGCTCTTCCTCCTCCTTTTTTATGCCAATATTATCTCTCCCTCCACTCACTGAGCAGAACATGCCAAGGAAGGCTCCGGGTGTTTACACTGAGCTCCAAGCTATGACCTGCGGCACATTAATATTCGAACACACCATCCTCAGGATCCAAGAAGCCAACAAAGTGCTGCTGGAGATAAAGCACATCCACACCCACACTCTAAGGGTTCTCCTCTCTAACAGCACTGTATTAATCAATGAGATAATCCTGGTTTCAAGTTTTAGAGTGAGCAGTAATTAGCATGGTGGAGAGCCTTAGAGAGGGCTGCTGCATCATCTCCTGCTTATCAGCTGGGGATGCAACTGCCCAGAGCTGAAGATAAGACACAGCTCTGGGCATCCTCTCACAGCCACTTTCCAGCCTTCTTGCCAAGAGTTTGTCCTTTCTCATTTATAAAGAGCAGCAAAGTGAGAGTTTTCCTTTTATTCTAAAGCAACGAAAGCCACTCTCTTAAAAGTCACAGTATCCAAGCCACTATGTCTGGAATAAATCCACTGATAAGGCTTGCACAAAAGAGGGAAAAAAACTGTATGTTCAGGAATTACATCATAAAAATTTGATGACTAGATAGACACACACATGAATACTTATGAAAATTTAATTTAAAGCTTTGCAGGGGCAGTTGTCAATATTTTATATGCCTGTTCTTTGCAATTAGGGATTTACTCAAACTAGTGGGTGTCCATCATAGAGTAACATTTATTAACCCAGACACAGGACATTAAATATCTGTGCTATTCCCACTCCATTCCTCTAACTCTCAGTAAGAAGGATGGATAGACATACATACACACAAATTACACATTTGTGATTCCTGAGATGTCAGTAGCAGTCACAGTTCAGATCAAACCTACCAGGCTGAATTTGCCCTGGAGATTGTGTTCCACACTGCAGAGCCAACAGCACAAACATTACAGAACGGTCCCTTCAAGAGCAATAAAGTGCATTATTTACCCTGACACTGCAAATGTACCCTGGTTCCAGACCTTTGATGACAGCAACAGCAAATTTATTGGTTCTGGGCTGCCCTAGGGTGACTGTTTCTCCAAAGCTGAAGTAACAATATCCAAATCACAGAAAAGTTTCAAGATAACTGTTGAAAATGAGAAACAAAAAAGAAATACCACAACTGTGGAGCTCACATAAGAGTTAGGGACACTTTTAAGGCATATTTTCTAAGCAATTTTACATCACCATACTATGATGCATCTACTTTGCCTTCTTTGCATTTCCCAAGGTTCCTTTCTCTTTTCTTGTTTGTATCTCCTAATCTGTGCTGTAGACGATGGCATTTTATTAAAACAGACTATTGGAATAAAGTTTAGCTTTCAATGTGCTTACATAAACTTTGTGTTTCATGTACACAAAAAAAAAAAAAAGAGGCTGATATGAGATGGTACTTCCAGGAAAATTCTACTGGATGGATTCCAGAGACTGCCACCAGAATATTAAGAACATCAGAATATTAAGAGTATTATTAAAAATATGAAAACTTTCTATTTGCCATTTTATCTCTCTCCTGCACTAATATTTACTATCAGTGACACTGAACTGGCAGAACAGCAACATCCACAGGGGACTGAGATTCCAAGGAATGTTTCTCATTCAAGGTGTATTTGTGCACATTTAGAGACTGAGATTCCCTAGGAACTCAAAGGGCTGTGTGTTCAAAACATTTTACAGGAAAAATGATTTTGTGACTGTAAATAAAATATAGAAAAGCAGCTGACATTTACTGGAAATTGCCATGTAAAATTCAGTTGGGAACAAGCTAATTAAAGACAGTACCACAGAGATTGCTCTGGAGCTGGAAGCCAGAATCTCTTATCTGTAGAGAGGCTACTCAGGAATGCTAAAAAAAGCAGCACAATTTGAGAAACTTAAGTGGAAAACAATAATAAAGAAGAGTTAAGCTTGTACATTTGAAGGCTATTAGCTTCCTTGATTTTTAGCCAACTTTTTCAACAACTTGTTATTTTTTAAATATATTACAGGAAAAAAATGTAATATGAATTGCCTTTTTACTGCAAAAAAAAAGATAATCAAAGAGTTTGGAAGAATAAAACTCATATGATTATTGAAATGGACCTTGTTTACTTTGAATCTGCAGCAGAAATTCTTAAGGAGACCTTAGCATTAAACTTGGAAAGGGAGATTAAAAAGAACTATGACAAAAAGATAAAACCCAAGTGGGGGCCTCAAGAAGAATGCTTCATTAGAGACACACCAAATCTGTTGACTTAGGTCTATCTCAAAAGGAGTTTATTTTGGCAACTGGGAGAAGCAAAAAAAAGAGAAAAAACAAAACAAAACAAAAAACCCCCAAAAATAACAAGAAAAAGAAATGAGTGTTTCAATCATGTGGATCCCCTATCTTTCTCTTGAAGGGCTGCCATAAACTGACAGTATTTTTTGAGTTCATTAAATTAAATGTATGAAATTAAGTGTTAAAGTTTGTTTTCTTATATTTAATGTAAGGTGAAATAATCACAGGGAAAATATGCATAACCTAATAGACCATACCCACACTTTACCCTCAGAGGCATAAAATTGTCACACTGATATGAAATAGCTTTAAACATTCATTAATACCCCACTGGCTGGAGTCACATCTAAAAGAACAGCTTTCATCTGTAGCTTATGGACATATGCCACAGGAAAACTAAATTAATTCCCTGTCAAAGGGGCTTCTGCTATGTAGTTATCAAAGTGAAAACACCACACACCATGTTTACTTAATAGAAAAAATAGATAAACAAAATTAAATTTAGGGAATTCAAATGAAAGGGAGCATGTTTAAATTTTTTTTCTGTACAACTGCGCAGCGGGAAGCAGAAAATTAAAATTCAACAGAATTAAAGCACCAGCATGATAGAAATGGGTGTGAGGAGAGGGTGCACCATTTTGTATTTTCATTTTATAAAAACACTGGCTGTGGTTACCGTGTGCCATACAGTGAACCAATGCAAATTAGTTTCTTAATCTGTGATAACAACAAGAAATCATTTTGTGACATAAGACTCACTTCAGCCTGACTTTTCTCAGTCTTTTAAGCAACAATTCTAAAGGCTGACACAAGAGCAGAGCAGGTATATTCTCTATTTTTACTTTTCAGGTATCTATGAAGTCTCCATTTACTCATTTTATCCATGCACAATACATGCATTGCTCTTGCAACTTCTTCCAACTGCACATTCTCAATTCCTGGATAAAATTGCCCAGGACTGTGCCCCAACAGGGCACATGCAAACCTGCTTTTCTCCCTGCCCAGTTTCTCTGGGTTTTGACATTTTTGACTCTTCTTTGCCTGCATGTCTATCTCCAGAGTCACTGTGCTCTCTGCTTACTTCCAAGCTCTTTCTCCCCAGTGTCCAAGCTTTCCCCAGTGTCTCTCCAATGACTCCTCAGAGAGTTTTGCCTGGAGCCCCAAACCTTCCCTTCTCCCAGCCCCAGAACTCAACTTTTCACCCACCCAGAGCCCCTTTTCCAGCTCAGCTCTCCCCATGTGCCTGCCCAGACCACCACACACCACTGGGAACCCCACTCCTGTCCTGGACTCCCCCAAAGTCCTGTTCAGCCTCCAACAGGGGTTTGAAAAACTCAGACAAAACCACACAGAACTTGCCAAAAATCCATCCAGACTCTGAGGGCAAGAAAATAAGACCTTCCTAAGGAAGTCTGGGTGAGGGTAGCCTTATACTGAATAAATAATTTCATGCTTCTCTTGCTCAGCTACTGACTCAGCCTGTGGATATTTCAAGACATAATAAATAACAGACTAATTGACAGCTTTGCAAATTGTGAAACACTGATATTCACAAGTTGAAATATACTCCTAATTAAGAATTCAGATGCATGATGTTGGCTTTAGATTAAGATAGCTATGTGGGGCTTTCAAACTTTACACAATTAGTTCATGTTAAAAAACAAGGTCACTTAAAATTTGTCAGTCTAGCTTTTTTCATTTCTAGCTGCTTTCATATAACCAAGAAAAAGAAATTATATTCTGAAGCCAGTAATTCAGAGCAGTACAAGATTTTTAATTTCAAAGCTTTCTACAAATACATGGTATACTAGACAGGTTTTTTTAAGCCCAGAAATGAAAAATTGAGAAATTTTTTTCTTTTTAGTAAGTAATTTATCTTTAGTCATTCAACACTGAAATGCACATAGCTCAGCACTGAAGAAACAACCTCAAAACCAGCAGCACATAGAGGCAAATAGTAACTGTAATTTTAGGGGGAAGAAAAAGAGTAAAGGGAGACAAAGGGAGACAACAGCATAGGAAAGTTCATTAGTAAAATCTTCATTTTTAAAAGATCCTGACTAAATAATACTGTGAAATTCATGGTAATGTATCCTCAATGCACACACGAACACATTCAGACTAAAAATCTGAAAGAGGAAAAAAGGCAATGATAAATCTGAGTCATTCAGTGTCTACAATTTGTATTACAAGGATAGAGTAATGCACCACTGCCAAAAAATCTAAACCCACTTGTGTCCCTTACATCTGCAGATTAAAAACTGAATAAATAAATACAAAGGCTCACTTTACCAGTGTTCCAAGCATGTGTTAGAACTTAAACCTCAACAGCAAACAAAGCAACAGCTCTCTGCACAAAGGATCAACGAGTATCCGTACAAAAATTCCAGACCATCAGAACACGTGTGCTTTACAAGAAGTTTCTCCTATTGTCCCTAAAAATGTTTATTTTCATAGTAAGTTTTCATTCATGAAACAAGCATTCTAATTTTAGGTCCGTTTTGTTTGTTGAGTGTTTGTTAAACAAGCCTGCTTTGTTTGCTGGGAGAGGGGAATTTGTCAAAAAAGCCTCTGTGTTCTCCCAGGAGTCCCCTCTCCGCAGGAGAGCATCCCACCACCTTGGACCTGCCCAGCACGTGGAGCTCCAGCCACAGGGCTGAGCTGAAGCCATCCCTGCACCAGGCTCAGAACAGACACAAGCCAGGGGGGCAACAGCCTGACAGTTTTGCCAGCCCAGAAGAGATGGCTGGTGGTGCCCCAGAGTGGAGAAGTGGGAAGTGAAGCGGGGTCACATCCACCTCCAGCCCAAACACATCTGAGAGAGGCAAGAGCCCCAGCAGTGCAAGAAGCACAGTGTGAACGGCCACCACAGCCCTGCCAGCTGCCCAGCATCCTCAACCACAGAGCCACGGATGGTTTGGGTAGGAAGGGCAAAAGCTCAGCTCATTCCACCCCTGCCATGGCAGGGACAGCTCCCACTGTCCCAGGCTGCTCCAAGCCCTGTCCAGCCTGGCCCTGGACACTGCCAGGGATCCAGGGGCAGCCCCAGCTGCTCTGGGCAATCTCACAGTACAGAATTCCTTCCCAATATCCCACCCATTCCTGCCCTCTGGCAGTGGAAGCTTTCCCCCCATGTCCTGTCCCTTCATCCCCAGTCCCAGGTGCCTCTCCAGTTCTCTTAGAGCCCCTTTGGGCACAGGAAGGGGCTCTGAGGTCTCCCTGGAGCACAGGACATATTTCTCTCCTCTCTCCTTCTCCTCTCTCCTCCCCTCTTCCCTCTCCAAACTGAAAAACAGGCTGTAGCTCCATTAGTTGTCAGAAAATACACTGAACTGAGAGAGCCCCAGGGCTTCAATGCATTCCTTCAGAGACCATGCTAGATACAAGAAATTGATGAAAGAATCCAAGAATAGGGACATTAAACAAATGTAGACATAAGACACTGAAAACATGGCTAGATAGAGATGTACTGAATTTCTGTCAAGCTGTTTTGCAGGAAATAATAACTGCCTGAGGACACAATACCGTAAAAATAATTGTATCCTTTCAACATGTTCTTTTTGACATTGACTTGTTTTCAAACTCCTCCTCATGTTATTAAACCGTGTCTCCGTAATTACAAACAAAATATTAAACTTCCAATCCTAGAATTCTTGTCAAGTAAGTTCATTTTTATCCTACAAAGCTGAACAAAATGAAATTACAGCGGGAGGTTTTGCAGCAGTCATTCCTTGTGCAGCTTTGCATCCATTAAGCTCGTAGCCCTGTCAAAGTGCCCAAGCTTTCTCCTAGCTGGGCAGAACACTTTCCCCATGGTGCTTCCATCTGAATTACTGCTTTTAAGGTACACAAATGTCTACTTGCACGTTCAGGAAAACAGACTGTTTAACATTATGTATCCCCAAAGTCCTTGAGCTGAAACATCAACACTTCAGTTTTCTCTTAAAGCCAGATGTTTGGAAATTTTGCTTTATAAAAACTTTCATGTTAAAAGACAAGTTCGGAGGGAAATGAGCTGGAATTAGGCTGTGTAAGTCCTGATCATTTCAAAACCTGGTAATTCAAGGGTGTATTAAACATCCACCCAAATATAAGATTAGGTTAAATTAGAACTGCTCTTATAGAAGTCAAGCACTTTGTTGCCATTTTAACAGTTTACAGTCCCCGCTTTTCAGAGAAAAAAAATAATAAAAAATTGTCCAGGCAATCACCTTGCTTTATTTTAAAATCAATAAAACTGCACCCTGTACTCATGTGCATGCATATCTTGAAAGAAGAGAGCAGCTTCATGCACTCACTTCTAAAACAGACAGCAAAGGGTTACAAACACTTATGTGCTTAGCATACCTTATGTCAATATTTATTGACATAATATCAGTTTAAATGACTAAAACTTTAATCAGTTTGAGCCAAGTAAGTTTAATTGAGATCTGCACATCTAAAGGATAGCACCCAAAAACGTTCCTAAACATTTCTGCCTCTAAAAATCTGCTGGAACATCTCTCCACCTTCCTCCCTTCCCCCTGAATGGGAGACAGTTAAAAGCAATTACCAAGCCACACAATGCCAACTGGTAATGACTAACATGGAAAGAACATAATAAAAAAATCATTACATAAATCATGGATGTGCTGCCCATACCATCACTAAGCACCCCTTGAGAACACTAGCCCTAATAGCTTAAATAAATTAATAAATTCAATAGATCAGTTGAACAAAAAGCTCATCTCATCTTCTGTCCATTCATAGAACAACAGTGCATTTGTGTGGGGACAAAGACGGATTTTGGGTCCTATGCACTTTTGCTCCACAGACCCATTCTTCTTCAATTAATTAACAATGGAGTCATTTTCACACCCTTTTTTTGTCATCCCATCTCAGTGCTATTTGTGAAAACACTTTTATTCTGAACAAGAAAAGGAGAGGAAGCAAACAGTGTCCTATGCTATTGAAAAGGATGATCTACTCCCTTGAAACCTTTCTAGTAAGAATCCCCAAATTATCTGACACATCTTAACACAGCAAATAACTACTCTGAACAGTTTCAGTCATTCCTTTTAGAACAGTTCAATTCTTCAGTTGAGAACAGCTAAACAAAATAAAGATTTTGGCAATGGTTAATTCTCACAGGGCAAGCAGAAACCTCGGGCTGTGTCTGAAAACACCAAGGGGGGCTTTGGGCTTGTTGATTTTTGTTTTTTTTTTTTTTTTTTTAATTTGCACTCGAAAAGACAACTCATCAAGCTCCCAGGTCTCCACACTGAGGCAACCTTTGAAAGCCTTGGGGAACTGATTTTATTAGATGAAGAAAAAACTTTAAAGAAGTTGTAACAAAAATATTTCACTTCTCCACTGACCCTCCTGCTTGGAGCCCTGCTCTGTGCAGCCTCTCAGAGCCCTCATGGATCTTTGGGGAAAACTCAGCACCACCCAAGAGCCTGCCAAGCTCCAGTAAACTTCAACTACTGACTCCAACAACTATTAAAGAGATACAAATTTGGTTTTAAATTACTTGCATCTAAGTAACAGTGGTGGCTGCCACAGGATAATATGAAATAATCTGCTCTCCTACCAGGGATATGCTGGTGGTGTGAAAATACAATTAATTACCATCATCTGCAACCCAGTACTATCATAGCCTTGCTCTAGGTTTTTATTCTTCCTTTGTTACTTTGAGCTGTCACTTCAGGTATTTCCTACAATACTATAAATAATTACTACAATAAGGAAGATAAAATTCATCCAGCAGATCTCCACAAGCACTGGAAGGAAAAACCATAAAACCATTTATGCCTTGTCAACTCATTTAATG
The DNA here is from genome assembly GCA_032173965.1 of Sitta carolinensis. Lineage (NCBI taxonomy): Eukaryota > Metazoa > Chordata > Aves > Passeriformes > Sittidae > Sitta > Sitta carolinensis. Next base: position 30,864,151 of record CM063287.1, read on the forward strand.
CAATACTCTCTCCAGAAAGAAAGGAAAATGCAAGTTTTCACACAGACTTAGCTAAAGCAGAATGGAGAGCAGTGAAATTCAACAGCATGCCCACATTTTCTTTCATAGTCACGAACCTTGAGACTAAAAATAACTCAGCCCACATCCCGATTTAGCCCATTCTAAAAACTTTGGAGTTGCACAATTCCCTTTTCTTCTCCTCCTTTCCACCCTTCTCCTTGCCTCCAGAGGTTCCTATCTTCTTTAGCACAATGAAGGCAGTAACTCATGTTATATAAACAAATGCCATGAGCTGACCTCAGCATCTCGAAGGCCTAATCTTAGCCACCATTCTCTAGGACAAAAATATATTGGTTGATGTAAATCTTCTAGGCTGCATAAAAATATTACAAAAAGCTTAAAAAATGAGACTTGGAGAAAAGAGGGAATTGAGGGATATTTTTGATGGATGGTTGATTGGGGTTTTTAGAGAAGCCCATGAAGAGACTTGTTGGTAGCCATCAGGTTTAAAAAGAAGGGTGTTGTAAAAAACCCCTATAAAATGAAACACAACATCAACAACAGAAAAGAAATAATAATTTTATTTTTTGGGAAGAAAAGCTTAGGTGAGACATTAAGAAAAAGAATTTCAGTGGGATGATCATTAAAGAACAAGAATAGATAAGAATGTATATTCTTATATACTCACCCCAAGGAGAGAAGTGCATGAGTGTATCAAGGGAGGCCCTTGGCTCCTGTCCCACAGCTTGTAAAAGTTAACACAAATATAATTGACCCTGTATTGCAGTAAAGGGATGGACTGCACAATCCCTGATCCCACTTTTCCCTCCTGCCTCCAAATCACTCACCTCTATGGGATTCTGGGACTCTCATTCCCATCCAAGTACTGATGTTGAACTTTTTTGCAAACTAGACTGTGTTTAACATTAGGGTTGAGGATAAATAACAGAACCTCATTATTATATTCTGTTCATTAATTATGCTTTTACTTGGAGACTCGGCACAGTTGGCAGCTAAACAAACTCAGACAATGAAAATAATCACTCATAATAATGAATTGTCACCTAGATTACATGTAACAAGAGGAGTACACTCTTTACTGTGTACTGCATCTTTACTGTGATACCTCTGTAAAATTAATGAGGTCTTAGTTAAACCAGGCCTCATTAAAGTATCTCCCATTAAACCTTTCCTGGAAAATTGGAGAGAAAACATCTCTCGTGTAGATTAACTGGCTTGTCAGCCAGCTCCTACTGTAAAAGCCACAAGTGAAATATGGCAGAGCCAGGAAAAGCAGGAGCTCCAGGCTTTCTGACCAAATAAATTCCACTTGACAATATTGCCTAATTAGAGCTAATATAATCAGCACAACAGCCAAAATAAAAGCAGCTGGATTTGGAGTTAAATGAGAGATCCAACACTCCAAGTGTTGCCACCTTCAATAAACGTGGTGCACAGATAAAAATCAACCAGTTTCAAGGACTCACACTTTGGTGATGGATTTGACTTTTTTGTAGGACACAAGAACTTTAATATTTGGTCCAACATCTGACCTGGCCTGGCTGTGAACAGCTCTACACAGGGATGGTGTCAGGAAAAGTGAAGAGCATTATCTTCATAAATATGTTTTCATCTTTTCCATCACAGCACCACACAGTGTCCATCTCTGAATATTCGAATTAACTCCCTTTTGGGAATTCTCTCAAAGAGACAGTTACAAAGACAAAACTCAGAAGTACAGGGTATTAAGTAGTGTTTGAGGACCATCCAATATGATTGAATCAAGAACACTGAAGTGAAGCTGACAAAGCAGAACTACATCAATTCATTTGCTTGATAGAAACTTTAAAAATACTCTTAATTCCATGCATTTGTACACTTACTAGCAAAGACTAATGGGTTTGTAGAACTATAATTGGAAAATTCTGAAATGGGAATTTTGACCTCATTTCTCCCATGAAGGAAAAAATTAAAGATATTGTGAAATATATTATTCTCCCTTAAAAAAAAACAAACAAAAAAAAAGCCCCCAAAACCACAAGAAAGCCACCCAAACAAAATGCACAGTTCTTCTGTCTCTGCATTTCACAATTTACAGTTCTCACTTTAACTGCCAGTGGTTGCTATGGAGTCCCCAAATGAGCCTTCAACTAAGATTTAGTGCAAGTCAGAAATCAGCAGGGAATTTATGACTATGCTGAGTCATGAATTAGACATGATAAATTTCCAGCAGCTACCATCATTCAGAAGATGGTTTACCTCAGGTTTACTAACATGATCCTGAATAAATCTTTTTAGCAGCTCCTTTTGACAGAGACAGGCAAATTACCTCTAGTAACACTGAAAACATCCACTAGCACAGAACTGACCAACACTTCAACAAACTGTGCCTCTTACTCCTGGGCTTTTAAGGTAGGATTTGAGCTCCCTGAATCTGACACAAATTAGCAAAATCACATTTATTAAAAAAGTTATAGTGAAGCTGTCCCAAATTAACAGGACTCCTGTAACAAGTAAAAGCTGTAGAACACATCTCTGCTGTGTAAATGCAGGTAGTTAATGCCACATTAATCACATTTCTATGTTTATTCTTCACAACATCTGAACTGGGAATCCTGAATATACAGAATATGGCTGGGTTTTTAAGGACCACATGAAAATAACTTGATCCAAAGCAAGTTTATTTTCTCAAGGTGCAATATTGAGAAAGAGACGACTTCAGAGGTCAGCTCAGACCTACAGAACAAACATCATCTGCCCTGACAAAAGTCTAGAAATAATACAAACACAAATATACATATTACTTCCACTTCATTTCTGCTACAAAATTCAGTCATCTCAAACTCTGTAAACAAATAAAAAGAAACACAGATTCCTAGCATAAACAGGAACATAAACATTTCTACCATTAGAAAAATAAATCCCCAGGTATATGTTCACTTCTCTCCCAAGGGAGTTCTAAATTACAAAAAAAAAAGTTAAGTCTCCATTGAAAATATTTTACCAGGAGAAATAAACTTAAGCAAAAAGACATGGCTGGGGTCTGTGTCTGTTCCTAGAGGAAAAATGGGATTGCAGAAAAATGCTGTGTAAAATTCAGCACAGCCTCAACACCTGTACTGAGGAAAAACTGTAATCATTTACCAATTACATACAGTAAAAAACAACAGCTGAGGAAAAAAAAATAAACAAGCAATTGAGTAATTGCATTCATTATCTTTACCTGCTATGAAAACATGGAAATACACATGGAAACTGATATTCTGCTTTAAATAATTACATTTTCAGTGGAAATCCCCTGTCAGCATTCAGTTATGGCTGCTGCTATCCAGGATGGAGAAACTCTTTATTCCTGCTTGCTGATGCTCATAATAATGTGGTTTTCAAACCTCCCTACAAGTGTCTTGAAGAAAAAAAACAACCTAGAAAGTGGCCTCAAACACTTTGGAAGAAGCTGTTAAAAGTAAAGGAGAAAGCCTTTTAAATATTCATCGCTAGCCTGACATCAAGAACTAAGGAACTAATAATTTTTCACCCAATGTGTTTTTATTCTGCCCCACATTCTCACAGTTGTTTATTCCAACATGTTAAGTTCCATTTCTTTGGCGCAGACTTTCAGATAAGGAAAGGTGAAAGGAAAAAGCTTTTATGCAAGGAAGAAACAAAAGGAAAAACATATTTTAAAAAAACCTGTAAGGGACTCTGCAATGCTGAATAGAGCACCTGCCTTCTCACATCCAAAAACCAGGCATCCCTCCTAGACAAAACACATTTGATAAATTACATGTAGAGAGATAAGGACTTTTTGCACCAGAGAGACCTTGAAGGAACAGTGGAGCAGCTTGATTTTCAGAAGCATTTAACACATGTACATCAAGTCAATCATGTAAAATCCTTCTGGAAGTCTTGGCCACTCTAAAAGCCTTCTCAAATCCCTTTGGGTTTTAGTGCCCAAACTCCAATAGAATTCAGAGCAGCCTTCCTCCTCAAAGACAAACCCAACCCACTAGAAGGAGCAGCTGGGGTAAGGCCAGAGCTCTGCAGAAATCAATGTTCAATTCCAGCTGCTGATGCTCACAGAGAGGAGGAGCCCAGGGAAGTCCAGGGAGGAAACAGAGGAAAAAAGGCAGGAGGAGAATAAAAATGATGTTAAAAAGACACACACAAAAGCAGGGATTACCTCCCCACTTGTGCAGCTTATTCTCAGAACTTGACTACTATCTTTTTGTCAGTTTTGTCTTTATTATTTGCTGTTTGTTTTTAATGATCCTGCCAAAAAAAGCAAAATCACTGCGTTGCCAAAACTTTCATTGTTTTCTTAGAGTAAATAATGGTTTTACAATGCAGATACTTCATTTCTTTATTATCAAAGGGTGCTGCAAGCAACAACTTGGCACTCTATAACAAGTACTGACTTTTCTGGATATTTCATTGACTCTTTATGACCTGTTTACATTAAAGGTTGTTTTGTACTAACTGCAATGCAGATTTACTCCTGTAAACTTATAAAATTAATCCTGGAAAAGCCACTAGCTTCAGGGCAACTCCAGTCCTCCAAACTACTCCTAGCTCATCATACTTTTCCATTTTAAGGTAAATAGTAATACCAATGAGAAAAGGAGGCTGAACAAAAAGATGACACACAGAGGTATAAAAGCACCAGCTCTTTTCATGTGGAACTGGTGACACATTAGCAAAGCTTTTTGCTCTTCAGTGGCAGAACCATAGCAAGCATGTGTTTACTCTCCCAAAATCACAGAGGATCACATTAAGGCACGTCACACTGAGGCTCCTTCCCTCACAAATTTCACTTTACACAGCAAATCTGAGCTTACTGGAAACATTAAGTAAATTCCACAGTGAGACATGGTGAAAGGATCTGGACAAGGGAAGATGAGCCAGACTCCTGTGGATCTTGTGGCCATGGACATGCAGGCTGCCACTGGATGCATTTCACTGCTGCATGAGGAGTGATGCTGAAATTCCTGCAAGCAGCCAAAGAAATTGGCTCTCAAGTGCCATAAAATTCCAGGGGCACTGCTTACGACCACAGTCAGTCTGAGGTATTTAGTTTAAGAATGATTAATCACAGTTGAATCAGCCTTTTGTTTCTTTTCTGACATTTCAGAGCCCTTTCTAGTATTCCATCTATCTGAAGTCTGGCCATGACTTGATACCAAAGGAGACTGTTTGAAATAACTCCATTTACTTTGGCCTGCATACAAGTCTGGATAAAGGTTTCAGTCAAAACACCTCTTCACATCATAGAGTGGTCTTAAAATGGCACACAGAGATAACACAGCACGAAGACATGAAATCTGCTGTGCACTTCAAAGTGCTCTGAGAGTTATTTACCAGCATCAGTGGGGTGGTCTCCAGGGGAAGCACATCCTTGACCAAAACAAGGACTGGTCCCTGCTCCAGCTGCAGGGTTTGCATGCAAATACTGACACTGAAAAAGCCTCTCAAAACCCAGAACGAAGACAACCCGTGTAGAAAATGTCACCAACAAATCCTTCCCAGCACAAGAACTTGGAGGAGAAAGGGATTTAAGGTCAACAGAGCCCAAATGGGTAAGGCAAGGCAATACACTTATTTTTATACCAGAAACACAACCTCAAAATCTATTCAATGTCACCCACCACGAGACTCAAAATCAGTATAAAGGACTGCAATGGAAAAAACAGAAAGGGCCTTAAAGAGTTCAGAAGTGACTGGAAAATGTGACTTTAGTAACGGAGAGTCACAGGGTGAAATTTTTCACTTGAAGGATGCAGGATAAAACAGACAGAATTTCAGTCCAGGAAGAAAATCCAAGATCCTCTCGAGCATTTCTCTGATACGGCTGTTTGCTAAAGGCGCTGATTTTATTTCTATAATTCCATAAATATGCTTGTAAATTACTGCATTTAACTGAAAACATTGAGGAGTACACAGACAGGACTTAAACACATGAGAAGCTACCCTGAGACCAACCTCGTTTTCAAGTAAAATACTTTCTTATACTTAAAACTTTATCACACAGTCCAAAATGCATTAGGAAAAAGACTTTGCATCGTATGACTCCTAGAAAATATTCCAGGAGACTGCTTTCCAATGTGAGAACTACCACATCTAACAGAGCCTGAGAAGGTTTCCCACAAGGTCGTGAATTTCTTCAGAGAACCATTTAAATCTTGTATTACCCTAACCTACCCAGAAAAAAATGGAACAAAGCCATTGCTTAAGGTTTTTCACTGGATTTTTTTTTCATATTAACATAATAGGACTACAGGAATCCTTTTGTCTCAATTTAACGTAGATTTTATTTTACCAGTTTGTAAATATTAACCCGTACATGGGAACAAATCTGACAGAGGCTGGGAACTAAAAGATATCCTAATACTGCAATGGAGTCCCTTTCCCCATCTTAAAGTAATTTCACTGGGACTCCACTGTTTTTAAATCACACTGTAATCAAATGTTGGCTGCTTGGGAACAAAAGGAATGGGAGCAGTGAGTCAAAAGGGAGCTTTATTTTAAAAACCTCTGTAATTATGTCTGATCCATGGGATAGTTGATACTCTAACCATTCATCTTCCTGCCTGAGAATTCAGAATTCTCCAACTCTTGCCAGAGGAATCCCAGCTCTGAGATCTGCTTCCAGGACTTACAGGCCTCCAATCTTTCACTGGATTACACCCCTTTCATACACCAAATTGTGTCACTTGTGGAAAGAGAATCCTTCAGATGAAATGATCCCAAATAACTATTCCCCAAACCCTGTGCCTTCACTGTAAATAGGTGCTTGTGTTCCCAGAAGATTTCCCATACAGAGAAGTGCTCCTGGGCTCAGCCTCTATTTCTGAACATCCCAGGACAAATAATTTGCAACGAAAATGACAAGAAAAAGGCTAGAAACCCAGCGGATAGCTTTCCAGCTCCTTCTCTTTCTTTCCTTCATTGAATTTCCTTACCTGACCCCAGTTTACCATCAGTCACCCATGGCCTGTCACTCTTCCACAGCAATGTCATTAAGGGAAGGGAGCCTCTAACAGCTCTATTAAACTGCAATAAAGCAAAGTCTGCCACAAGAAATGCCTCTAAGTCAACCAGGCATTACTGAAATTACTTAATCTGCAAAGTCAGTACTTCCCCACCCTACTTCTCCACTCCCAATCCCTTCACAGGAGCAGCAGCATTATCCAGATGCATTTCAGAGTTTAGGCTGGTAATTTGGCTCTGGTGCTCTGTTTCAGTGAGGGAAAAGTGGAACTACAGAATTAATGTCAACCTGATTTTCAGTTCCATTGCTTTTGTCTACTTCTGAAACAAAGGCATCCAGGAAAAGAAATATAAAATAGAACAATGGTCCTTGCAGTTCCTTTATTAGGTTATTGCTGTCCCAGCAGAGAGCATTATGTGTGTTCTAATCACACATGTACAGGCTTTTCTTCTTATCCTCCCCAGTCCCTGCTCCAGCTTTAATTACCTAACACATTGACATGTGTAGGTTTCTGGAAGACTAAAATGTATATTCTACCAAATCACAGTCATATCAAATAGTCATTAATTCTAAGCAAGGGAAGAAAAAGAGCTTTTGTGACAGAAACAAAAAATAAAATACTCCCACTACAATTTAATCAATTTCCATTATTTAAGAATGAAATCTAGAAGCTTTGTGCATGTTATGTTCTTGATGCAATAACTTTCAAATTGCAGCACAGGCTCAACAAAACATTGTAATAAATAATACAAATATAGAGTGGCTCCTTCAATGCAATGCCTCATGTATGAGCTTTATTTAATCCATGTACACAAAGCCCATTATTTTAGTAAAGCACTACAACCAGCTGAACCCAAAGTTTCTTAGCCATGATATCTTTCAGAAATGGGATTTTTTTTTTTTTTGCCATTATTGCCAGATTTGTTTCTGAAGTGCCCTGGTAAATGACATCCATTCCTTTTACAAGTTGTGAACCGTGCAGGTTGTAGAAGAGACAAGGGATGTTAAATTGCAGTGTCTCAACATAAACAACTCACCCCAAGCTTTTAAATATCTCCAAAGAGTAGAGGAAGTGACCAAAACTTTTGGTTCAAGCTGGTGATGTGACAGCCTTTAAGATGATGCAGATGTCAAAGGGCAAACTTAATATTCTCTTTGTTTGGCCAGCAAATGGACATGAAAATTCAAGCTGGCAAAGGGGAAGCACACATAAATACATCATCTAACCAAACAAGAGGGATTTGTTATTTTCTGAAGACTGAATCATCATGGTCACCTGTAGTGCAGGCCATAATCAAGATGAAATTCCTTCACAACCATCCCTTTAATGAGCTTCACAATTTCTGGCTCTTTGAAAAGCAGCTGAAAACACTGATTTTTAGTACATTTTGAGAGGGGAATAAAGGAAATGGAAACACCTCTTTCTCTAGATTTTGTCAACTTTTTATCTTTCCACGTTATTAACAGATAAAAATGGTCATGTGTAAGTGTTCAGCAAATTGCTGTCAATGTTCAGTGCCCTGAAATTGTATCATAGTAATATCCAAAGCAATGATACACTTAAAGAGAAAAGGTACCACATTCACAAGAGCTAAAACCACAAGAGAGACACTCTTAGGCACTGAGGTGTGAAGGAAGGTGAAGCCAGCAGGGCTTTCAAAGCAGCCAGAGTGGCAACTGCAAATATTCTGTGCATTCTCCTGACCCTCTCCTCAAAATCTGCTCTGGCTCAAAATCTCTGCTCACCAAACTTCTCACTGGGCAGAGCAAGTCCTCCAACAAAAAATAAAGAGTAAAACCCAGCCAAGCCCAAGAAGGCATCTTATCAGTGCCTGGAGTCACTAAGCAACAGTTACAAATATGCCAAGCTCAAAAAGGGGGAATTTTAGTGCATTGGAAGAGATACTGTAAACACGAGATAGCCAGGTAACCAAATGACAAACCATTATCTGAAAGCCTTGAAAACCTCTCTTAAGCCAAGATGTAATAAATAGCACATGCAGCTAAACTGGAAAAAAAAATCCCTAAGCCAAGTTAAATAGTAACCAGCATTCAAATTTAACCATATAAATTCTACATTAAAATCCAAAATGACAATTACAAAATATTATATTACTATGAGCACTGTCAAAAGCTTTGAATAACAGCACACTAAGGAAATAAGTGAAAACACACTTTACCTTGTATCTCATTTTGGGGCATGAATGAATGTAGAAACCCATATAATAAAAACAGAGATCAGGAGCTTTTTCATAAAGCTGTCTAGTAAAAGCAATTTCCCTGTGAGGGGAAAGAAAAGACTAATTACATTTGAATACAATTCTTAAAGGCATTTTACCTCTTCATATTGAATATTTTACAGCTAATGGCTCTTAATCAATATAAAAGACTAGACTTCTATAAAATAAAAATGAGGATCATAAACTCCAAACTAATGTTTTTAAAAATCCCAAACATAATAAACTGAAAATTATTACTTGGAAACCTAACAAACAAATCACCAAAATGCACAAAGCCATGTCAGGCTTAAAAATACTTTCATTTTTGTGTTTTGGTCAGATTTGAAATCTAAATAAAAATGACTAAGACCTTCTGTTTAATATGTTTTTGTCAATACTCATGTACATTGGAATTCTGCAGAAATCTAGTGGTATTCTGGAATTCTACTGGTTAACACAGCTCAGGAAAACAACAGTGTGTTTTTTAAAAATAAGCTTCAAAGATAAGCCTCTTGTTTGTTCTATCATTTATGCTCCAGCAATTTGCATGTAAAAGCATCCATCTTTATGCAACAAAAGGTATTTTTACCCATCCCATGTTTGTCAGTATGATTTTTCTCATTCATTCTGAAAGAAAAATGTCACTGTACTCCAAAAAAAGTTTCCTTTTTGTTTTACTGGCACAAGGAAATCACTGTTACTACAAAGATTCAGCCAGTGCTTCCTCTATAATGATCATTTTTGCAGCATTTCTATCTGTGCAGATCACTTCTGTAACAAATCTGATGAAAAATGGATGTTGGTTCTTCCTTTGTGTCAAAGGGATAAGGTGTCCCTGCTCATGGCAGGGGGGTTGGAATAGATTGGAGGTTGGAATCTTTTAAAGAACACTTCCAACACAAACCATTCTCTAATCCAAGATATGAGCACATTCATATAGGCAGCATCTACAAACACTGGAGGTAATTCATCCCTTAAAATTAAATTAGTATTACTGAGCATTACTTGATTTTTTTTTTTTTCCTTTGGCAAGACTGGCATTTCCAAGCAGCTTCCTCTCCCCTTGTTCTCCACTTACATGCCTACATATTCCAAATGATCCTCAAATCCCATCCTTTCTACAACTCAGCAGCAACAACTCTCAGAGTGGCATGAAGTGGAAGTGACAGCAACCCAGTCCAACCTCCTCGGAGAAAAATTGGCAACAGCTTTGAAGGTATCAGATTCCATTGCAACTTCCTAAGTCCTCCCTTACTGAACTTTTTTCTTTCCCTTTTTGAAAGAAGAACGAGGTTGGCTCCCTCCAGGACTGTTGGGAACTCATTTTTATTGCCTTAAATGCTGCAGAATTTACAAGCTGCTGTTTCACAAGTTGAGCCATGCACGCATGGTGCAGCGACAAAGCTTAAAATTTATTATGTAGAAAATTTAAAATAATTTAAAGAATTCCTAAGCATGGATTATGGCAGTCTATTATTACATAAAGTAATGTGATATGCACAAATACTAAATAATTCTTAAGAGGACTTAGTGTTTTATATGCTTATCTTGCAAGGAAAAAAATTAGTTTAATTTCAAGTACCTAACATTTGTAATGGAATAGTTCTAAAAATCCAGACCATTAAGAGAACAAAAGATTAATTCTAAGTCACAGGAGTTCCAATGTTTTTACACATTGGTTAATTCTACAAAATTGTCAGATCCTAATCAAAATCCAATCAAAATCAGATTAGACCTTTGAGATATTAAATTGCACATGGTTCATCAGTTATAGCAAAGGCTTATGAACTAATTGTGCTTCTAGGTTTAGTAGAATAGTTCTATTTAGCCCTCACAGTTTAGGAACTGATTTCCTAAAGGTGCTGTTTGTGCCTCTCCTGGTTCAAGTCCTCCACTGACCCAGCCTGCAGGGTGACACTGAGCCAGAGCTGAGCAGCTGCACCTGCAGAGAAGGTGCCTCTCAGCACCGGGGAGAAAGGAGGAAGCTGGATCTCACAATTCCAGGGCTCCTTTGGCACCTGACAGAGTGCAGTGCACATCAACCCAGGTTTAAAGATCCCTGCTGCAGCTTCTCAGAGCCAGCCTTGTAAACAGACACGTCTGGCATCAGCCTCCAACCCAGCTGCTTCGGGAGCACCTCCCTGGGAACACCACATTTGTCTGTGGCCAACTTATTTCACATAAGCAGAGAAGCAAAAAAGGTTAAGAAAAAAAGAGAGTTACACAAGTATTTCCACTCATTTAGGGTTTGTGTCTTTTTCACTTGTAATAACAATGGAATCATAAAATTGCCTATGGAAGAAAAGCAGTAACTCGCAATTTCACATACAAGTTTTATTCACAGTGAAAAGCAATACCCACAAATCCTACTGTTTTGCAAGGCCATGTTGGATAGTTAATTTAAAGCTTTAAAATTCATAGGTTTATTCTCTCCATCAGGTTTTCTGAAGACAAAGATAATGAGATTAACATACCTGAAAAATATACTTAGTGCTAGTACAGCGGGAGAGCACTAATTCAGAAGACAACATTTTTTAGGTACTCTGGTTATTTATGATACCTCAATGTGCATAAAACCATAAAAGTGATTAATTTCATTTGGTGACTGGGCTAAGAAAAAGGTCAAAGGAAAAATTATTTCTATTCAGACAAAAAAAAGGGGCTTTTCCTGCTGAAACCAAGCAATATTAAATTATTTTCAGGGGCAATAAAAACGAGGCATTTTGTTTCGGCGTGTTTTAGAAGCATTTAGCTAACTGGAAAGGTACATCCCTAGTCAAGCATGACAATTAAAATTTAACTTGGAAGGCAACCAACCCCACAACTACTTCGCTAGAGGTAGTGTTACCACCTTCAGTATATATTTAGACTAAAAATAAACCCCCAAGTTTAGAAACAAGTATCAATTCCCACTATTCCAGCTAACCGGATAACCACGGCGTGCTCTTACCGTAAGGCAGAGTAGACTCCCAGAGATAAGAAAGCAAAGTCTGGGTCGTAGTACAGATAGACTGAGGACACACAGTAGGGCAGGATATCAATGACACCAACAGCAATTATCTTCCCATCCAGCCAGTACTGCTGGTGGAAGGAGCCATAGCCACACTCCGGTCCGTTTGGGGCGTGCTCTGCCTATGCAAGAACAAGAGAGGGATTAACTCCCTGACAGACTTGCAGGATGAAAACTATTTTATAGAGAATTTCAACCTAAGTAAATAGTGTAAGAAAGTTTTGCTGGCCATCTGTATTTAGAAAAAGGAAAAAAGGTAGGGAAAACAATGTTAGTGACTGGATCGTTTGTGCCCTGTGCTGTACTCATGATGGGTATAACCCACATCTCACATTTCCCAAACATGAATCTATTTATCAAATTGCCTCTGCCATCCAGCACTTATGGTACTGACAGGACAAACCAATGTGATTCATCAAGTTATCAATGAATAATTACATGCAAACCTGGTGCCTCCAACACTCCCTGTCACAGCAAGGACCCTCCAGATTCTCTCCTCCATGTCCCCAAGCCCTGGAAGCACTTTAGCCACAGAAACTGAGTTCCTCAAAGTGGCCATTAGAGCAGCATTTATAAAAAAAACCTCAACAGCTTATTCTTTATGTGATGTTTACTCTCTATAACTAACAAAACACCTTTTATCCAAGAACCTGAAACAGTGTGGCAACAAAATCTGTGGAACCTCTTCTTAGTCAGCCCTCACCAGAGCAAATCCTGCAAGAACACCAAGGGACTGGCTATTGTTGTGTGCTGTGGTTTTGGATGTGCACTGAAGTTTGACTCTGGATGGGGTAAAGCACCTCGAGCCAGAAACTGATGCTTGAAGTTCAGAAGAAAATGATCTCCCTAATTTAAACTGTATTGCACAACCAACTCTGGCATGCCATTTTCTCCCACGTCAAGTTTACTTTAATCCTGAATTCCACTGTGCTCAACTTAATTATCCATCTAGTCATGTTTTTCACTGCACTGCCAGGTCTTCAGAAAGCTGCTTCTCACTCAATAAATCTGACAATATCGCCTGCTATAACCAACTGTTTTGCATTACATCAGCAGAAGGTGGGTTTAATCAAGTATTTTGATACAGTAGCCCAGACTGAAGAGATGATAGGCAGGAGAAGTTACTGTAATTGTTACCACATGTGTCAAAATAAATCAATCACGTGAACAAAAATCATTTCAACTGGCTTACCCAACCAGCAAGTCCCAAAATAAAGGCCACATAACAATTGTTTGAATTTTTATACAGTTATATACCATAAAACTAAACGTGGAGCTATGAATATTCTAAAAGCAAAATGATGGAACATTTGAGAGCTCCTTCTGCACTATGTGAGAACATTAAAATCAGATATAGCATATTAAACTGGGTTTCTCTTGTCCAGGTAAAGCCCACTTAGCCAACAATTATGGTTTCATTCAGTACCATCAACTTTTCAACAGAGCCAAATGAAATCACACAGTCAGTGGTAACATTTTTAAGCAGGGACACAGTCAAGTAAAAGATGTTCTCTACAGATTTCTCAGCACAGGTTAAGTTCATTTCTCAGAGTGCAGTCAATGACAGAAAAATGAAACCTCCCAAAGCCACGGGGAAATGTGGTTGGTAATAGAACACAGACTTGCTTAAATAAGTTTCAGTTAAAACACATTTTCTTTCTTTGTCAAAAATTCATCATATAGGATTTAATGAATGTTAAAGGAGATAGTCTAAGCCACCATGGAAAAGATTTTCACTCAAAGCAAAGTCTTCTGAAGTTAAACAAATGCTGTGTCTGTGTATGACCCCAAACCTCCAAAGAGCAGTGCACGGACTTGAGCACCGCACCTCTGCAAACCCGAGTGTTAACTTCAGTTAAAACTTTTGCTAAAGTACAATCTACAGTTATTTCACTAATGCAATTACAGTGGAAATGTCATGAACATAAGAGAGTCTATGTTCTGGAGCAAACATAATGAGCACAGCACTGATTTCAGGCAAAACAGTCAGGGATCTCCATTACATTAAGCAAATAACATTTAAAAAAGAGTAAGATTTCCCTCCACCTTCAAAAACGCTCATACAATGTAATCCTTTGTAGCGCTTGTCAGTACTACATTTTCTCCCGTTTCTCAATGAATACTTGGCTCCTTTCACTCGATTTCCTGTGCACTATCCAGGCAATGTGACCTGACACAGGTCTAGAATATGAACTCTGCTGAAGCAGGGTGCCCCATTTCACACCCCGCCACCTCCGCCGGGCCCGAGGGTGTCACGGGTGATGTAAAACACCGCGGGGACATCGGGGAGCAAGCCCCGCCTGGAAGGGCTTATCGTACCCACCCTCAAGAATACCCTAGCCCTGGACTCCATCCAGAAGGAGCAAAGGGTTTAAAAGTCACAGTTTAGAGTCCTAGTTCAATACAGTGAATTATTATAATCTGATGTATTGAAAAAAGCCAGGGCAAAATGGGAACTACAATTTTCTCCCCAATATTTACGCTGTCCTGCAGAGAAAAATACAATATATTCCACTGCATGTTAATTCTACCTGTCTTCATGTCCTGCTAGCTTATGATTCCATGAACACGTTGGATTCCTCACATTTGAAAAACCATTAATAAAATTTAAATATTTAACAGAACTGGAATTATATATTGCCCACTTAGTACCTCGGTGTACTAACTGCTTATAATTGAAATTCAATGATGGTGAGAGCACTTGAATTTCTTCAAAGCACATTGGTCAGTCTTTCACTTTAATATTAATAGATATTTTGCTTATTATAATTACCAAAAATAGGTCCTGCCTGTACAATGCATGATTATTTTTCTCTGAGAGGTTTAATGAAATTTCTTATTTTCTACTTTTCCATTTGACCCTCTGCTGTGCATGGAGGGAAGAGGAAGATATTAAATTTATGCTATCAAAGAAAAAAAAAAAAAAAAAAAAGCCAGGAAACCCTTGACTTCTCCACTCCAATGGAAATTATTTACCAAATAAGCAAAGTGATTAATTCCAGCAGTTCCTTTCCCAATGGCACACACACAAACCAGCCATATGGTAGATTTCTCCATCCTGGCTGGCAATACATTTCCTTTCCAGAACACTCTCCTACTTCATTAAGGTTTGGTAGGTCAGTCTTTACAGAACCATCTTCTGTGCCTGACTGGTAAAGTCTAGAATTTGAGCTACACTGCATCAAATATGAGTCAAATATCACCTGGGAATTTGTAATTGTCTCACTTATTAGATCTCCAAAAGCTTAAAATATATCAATAAACAAAATAATGCGAAGCAGAGGCTGATGTGTCTTTCTGGTGAGCAAAGATCAAGATTCACAAACATCTTTCAGCTCTTCAGAATCCCAAAGCATCTCAGCAGGGTTAACAGGAGAACAAAAGACCATCTGCATAACAGAAAACAGATCACTTTCCATCCTGCTGGATCTATTACATTCTCCAGACTGGTAGGTGAAGCAGTGAAGGTTTGCTGCAGCAAACCAGGATGATGATTTTAAAGCATTCAGGAAGGCTGAAAAAGAACTGAATGTACATAAATCCAGAAAGATCCCATAATACTGAGTGATCAAAAAGGCAGAGGAGATACCAAATGTTCATAAACCCATGGAGCACAAATGCATGCTGCAAAACACATTGCTGTAGGCACACCCAAAACAATGGGTGTAAATCACCAGTGCTTTCAAAGAGATGATTTTGACAGCAGTTTCATAAAATTGTCAGTTTAATGCTTAACACCAGTCAAGATGGAAAAAAAAAAATGCCTAAGCAGCAATTAGATAATAATTTGAGAACAAAACCAAATTATCCCTTGACTGCAGAACCCCAGGGCCCATCTGAGTGCTGAGGCTCCTTCCAGCTGTTATTTCAGGGCAAGATGGAGCAAGCAGGGCAGGACAAACCCTGAGATGTCCATCAGTGATGCTGACACAGCTGCCCCATAACATCCCCCTCGCTCACTGAGCACCAAAACTAAGGAATCACCCTGAACAGCCTGGATTTCCCTTGGCAAGAGCAGGGGCTGTGGCTGAGTCCTGCAGGCTGTCCCCCTGTGCTGAACCATTTCCACCATTCCACATGTGCCTGAGGGAACTGGTAAAATGACAAATGGTCAAATGCAGCCTCTAAAATGAAAGGATGAATAAAAAAAACCACCTCAAACAATTCACTTTACATTATGCTGATAAGTGCTAGAAAACTGCCTAGTTTTCTGCTGCTTCATACTGTATCTTTTCTTTAAAGCATTATTTTTTTTCTGCCAGAGCCCATAGCCAAAACAGAAATTAAACTGAATAATAAAATGAGGAAACAAAAAAAGACAGGAAGAGTTTGGGTGTTCATACTATTTGCAGCTAATGATAATATTAAAAACTCCAAAAATTACAAATTGAAAACATGTAAGGCTTAAATTTTATTTTAAATTATTTTTGTTCGAAAGAGTAAACAGACTACACACTGCTAGATTTGCTTGTGGCAACTGTTTCAGAATAAAGAATTTCAAGAATCCCTTGGCCTCTGATACATAACCCCTTTTATTTAACTTCATCTAATTGAAGACATCTGTAGTGGTGCCACACAAAATTTAATTCAAGCTTCGAAATGTCAATAAAAAGTGTCTGTAAGAAACAATATGGGTATAAACCTGGCAGGGTAGTGTGCATCAACATCTACGCAGCCATACAAAATTAAGAATATAATGGCAGTCTGCTGCACGAGTTGACGAGGTGATAAAAGCCCTTTTCCTATAAAGTCTAATGAGCTCTATTACTCTTCAGCTCTCAGGAATGCAAAGGCCAGTGGACTGAGCAGAGAAAAGCAACAAACTCTGCACACATGGATTCACTCAAACTGCCACATATCAAATTACCAGTGTAATTACTATAACCTGACAATTTCATTACAGTCACGCCGACCCCAACTCTTTAAGGGTAACAAGAAAGACACTGCAAGGAATCCATGGCAGTCTGCTCACTTGGAATGAAGGAACAGCATCTCTCCCCAGCTTTTACCTCAGATTGTAGTCAAACACAAGTTTGGCAAGTTATTTAGTAATATATTCTTTTCTTTTCGTAGAAATAAATCAAAACCTACGAAAGACACAGCCTTTTGTGCTTCTATTTCTTAATGCAGTGCTGTGAAATTCGGTGGTAGCTTAATACCCAGCAAAGGAGTCCTCAGGCTCCTTTGGAAACACAGCAGAATCTTCCTCACCAGTTGGTGGAGACAGGAATTCTGTGCCAGCCACCTCCAGCACCTCTAACAACGGCTGGCTGTCTGCAGAGAGCCTAGAGGACACTCACACATTCATTAACCAAAATAAATTATATCTATTCATTTCAGAACTCCCATCCTGAATGAATACATACCTCCAGAGGGGAATCACAGAGGAACCGGGTGAACTGCACCAGGGTGGGTTCAGCAGGAACACGTGCCCAGGGAAACAGCACCAAACATGCCAAGCAGAAAAGGAAAGAAAACTATCAGCAATGTGTTAGGATACACTGAGTCAAACACACTCTTTCAAATCTGTACCTTTGAAAAGAATCATCAGGCTTTGTTGATGGAAATTTCATTTAAACCCTCAAACTCTCACATTCTGTTCAGAAGTACAAATAGATATAATAATTAACTACTTTCTTTTCTATAAAACAGGAGATGCTATTTAAAAATGTGATGTGAGAGAATTATCAGCCTGTAATACAGGTCTGTTTCTGTGTGCTTTATTTTAAATTACACATCACCCTCCTCTGTGACTCCTTGCAACAGGGAGCCTTTTCCCACTGTTCCACTGACACCTCCCCTATCACCAAAGCAAGGGGATGGGGCCCTCATACCTCTTAACAGAAATTAATTCATTTACATTCAAAATTAAAAGCAAACTCATTTTAAGTTTAAAGAAGGGAAAAGAAAAGAAAGAAAAATCAACCTCCTGAAAGTGCAAGCATTTCAAAACTGGAGTTTTGACTCAAAACAAAATGATGTGCTACTGATAATTACCCCAAAAAAAGCAAAGTTTTAATGATCTGGAGCTTGTCCAAGATTATACAGTAATAAAATACAATGCTTATTTACTCACTATCATTTACTTATTTGATACACATACTTCCTTATTGGTGGAGTCCACATTAAACACGCTGCAGAGTTCTGGTATGTACTGAACCCCAAACATTCCCTTGTTAAATAACTACTTTAACACACAGTTTAATTCCCCTCTTGTAATGGCTGGGTGATTTAATAACTCAGAAGTTCCCACACTGCAAAGTAATAACAAATAGGAATTTTTAATTAAAAGTTAGATAAAAAGAATGCATATAGACATTTACAAAAACCTGACTGTTGTCAAGATTTTGTTGTCAAGAGTTCCATTAAGTGCTGAGATTAATTACAGGGGAATACAAAAAACTGGGGTGGTTGCTTGCCAGCCATCCCATTTTTCCCAGGGAAGGGGAGGAGAGGAAGGCAGGCTGCCATAAAAAGTGCCAGCAGTGTCAGTTGCTGCCTCATCTTGCCTGTCTTGTCCTGCTGATCTGTGGATTGATGGGAAACCTTTGGACACAGATTTTATGGAATTACACTGAATTTCTACATTGTGATGGTGAAAGCAAGGGATTGTGCATTTCCCTTAATTTACCACTTCAGATCTAGTCACTACCACTCTAAATACTCAGAGTTTGGAAAAACAAATTACTGCGATATCTTAATTAAACTGTAGAATAATTTGGTTTGGTGGATAAGGAAAAGAACACTGATAATATTTAAAGAAAAAAAAGGCAATTAAAATTTTGACTTACTAAGTTATTTTCCTGTAATAAAAATACAGAGTTATAAATTCTTACACTGTGAGTGCATCAGTCCCTACAGCCAATGGTTTAGAAAGTGCAGGTTTCAGAAAAAATAAACCATGTGTTATTAATTTTCATGTCAGAAGACCCCCAATAGTTCTTAATCTGTAACTTTAGCTTTAGAGTGCAAACTAAACCCTCTGGTGAGAAAACTGAGCCCACGACACTTTTGGAATAGTTTTATCAATTCCCCAGGCCCTGCTGCCCAGTCCCTTGGTCTGAGGGGGAACTTTTGAAGAGTACCTGAGCACCACTTCTGCTGTTACAGCTGCCAGGAAAAAATCCTTAACTGCACCTGAATTTGTGTCACAATCTTAAGGGAAAAAAAAACCCCTGCGATTCCTGCTATAAATTATTTCAGCTGATGATACCAAGTAAAGTTCAGAGGTTAGAAAATTTTCTTAAACATTTATGTAAAAACCAAGAAAACATTAGATTCAGCTTCTATATTAACAAACTCATCTAACACTGCAAGATTATTATGAACACAATTAAAAACTATTCAATAAACCATGACAGAAATACAGCCAAAAGCTGATGTTGCACGTAAAATAACTCAGTATGTCACACCAGCCCAATTCAAATTCCTTTCAGAAAGCCATGCTTTTCTAATTTTAATTTCCAACTGATTTACATAAACTTTTAAAAGCTATATAAGAAATCCACATTTTTTACTTTGGTGCAAACTAATTACAGCTGCCAGAAAGAATCATCTCAAGAACAGGGAATAAGTCTGAACATAATTAATAAACCTAAGAGAAGAAACACATCGCTGAGAATGAAATCAAAGGGAGGAAAAAAAGGCAGAAAAATAAAAGGCAGTTGGGTTCAACCCAAAGCTTCTTGCTGGAGCAAGAGCACAGTGCACAGCTTTAAAAAGAGGTAATAAACCAGAGTGTTTAACATTTGCTCCCTTTTGCACAGGGGGAAGAGATTCAGGGGCTAAACTGGACTGGGTTTCACAGGAGGACACCAGGAAACCTTCCAGGTGTCACCAGCAGGAACTGTCCCATTATCTGAGATATTCCACCAAAAGCATTCATTTATCATTTCCCCTTTGACAGATTTAAAAGTTTGCTCGTATTTGCAATCCTCTGTCAAGGGAAGTTGAGTACTTGCCCTTTTCCTTGGGATACAGGATGAAGGATAAGCAATGGATATGGGATTTGGGCTTTCCTTCTTTTTGTTTTTTAATTTCCAATGCCTGAATGGGATTAAAATAAACCCAGGAGTTTGGTCATGACGGTTTTTTTTGCTTTATTTTTCACAGAGGTGCCACGCTCGTAGTAAAATAAAAAATAATGATGACAAATCATAAATCCTGCAAATCCAGTGCATCACCTCTGTGCTGCCATATTTGAATTGAAACAATCTTCCTTACCCAAAACACATTACAATCAGTCTCAATCATAAAGTTGTGCAGTGAGACAGTAAAAATAAGACAGTATTTCAGTAAGGCAAGGAGAAGCTGCTAGCAAGCCTCTCCCAAGGAAAAGAAAACAACAAACCAAACAATAAAAACAAACTATCAAGGAAAATACATTGAAATTGAGCTGGAAAATGAAATAAATTCTTTAACTTTCTGCAGAAATCAGGGACAAAATGCAGCATTTTTACAGGAAAAGATGGTGCCAAACCACCCTTGAATTGGGCAATAAACTTGAGTTCAGCAGAAGAATCAAAGACTTGTCCCAGGGCTGGCTCTATTTAGCATTTTCAACAATTGCTTGCAAAAATACAGACATGCTAAAACAATAAGAGTTTCAGAGATATCCACAGACCTGAAGGTGAAGAAAGAGCTTTCAAAACAGAGGAAGAAGGATTTGAAGTTTACAAAGGAAAGAGGGATTTAAAGTTTAAATGCATGTCTCAAATGTATTTTTTAGTGCAAGAAATGAGACAAAAAATTGCTGATACATTGCAGTTACAAGTTCAATTCCTTTATGGAGTGACAAAAGTCCCTGTGGCTTTCTGGCTCAGAAGAAACCTCCTCTCAGTATACTGGAGGTTTATCAGTTTTATGGTAAAGATTATTGAATTTTAAATGGATTTACAGAGAAAATGCAGTGGCAAAATCAAGAATGAGATAAACTGAGGTACAAAGAGAATCTGAGTTAAAATGATATGACTGTGGACAAGTCACTTAATTGTCTGGATGCCGAATTTTTTGGGGTCTTATAGGCATTTCATGATAAAATTCCTGAATCCACAGCACTGCAGTCACACAAAAGGAAATTAGGCTGATATAGAAATGCTCATTCTGAGTCTTTGATTCAGAGCTAGCAGGATGTGAAATCCAAGTTCACTGCAGCAAGATGTTCTGCCATGGCTTCCAGGAGCTGTATAAAAATGTACAGAAGGCTAAAAATAACCACAAAGGCCATTGATTTTTAAGCGTTCTCTCACTGGAATATAAGAGAGGAAACTAGGTTAGAGAGACCTAAAAGTTTTCAACTGGCTGCTGATAACCAGATCAGAACGTGCTCCTTGGCATTTCTCAGACTACTCACTCAGTTTTCTCTGTTAGTTCAAGTGGATTCCTGGGAAGCAATTAGAAAGAAAGAAAAAAAAAAAGGGGGAGTGTGTGTGTGTGTGTGTGTGTGTGTGTGTGTGTGTGTGTGTGTGTGTGTGAAAGAAAAACCCTACCCTATGTATTTCAGTAATTTTTTGCACCTTTTCTAACAGTGTATCTTTTGTGTGTCCTGAAATTCTTTTCTTCCAAGACAAATATTTAGCTAAGCACAAAGCAAAGAGAGAGTCCAGCTACTTTCACAGAGGGAACAGACAGATACTGTTTTTCTACAAGTTTGTCATTATGAAACCCTCGTGAAAATTTAAATAGAACGTTTACTTCAGGAGGTCTAAACAGCAATGAACTGTTCACTCTTGCTCTCTCTGGAAACTACTGTAGAATTTTTATGATCTTTTATGGAAATGTTTTCTAGCTTGTGTAGCTGCCACATAGCTTGTTTCAGTCACACTTCAGCTGTGTTTCCTAAAGACAAAGACTGCTGTAAAAAAGACTTGAGGATTCTGACACTGGGTCAGAAATGTGATGCCTCTGAGGAGCTGATACTTCATTAAAAAATACACCCTTTATTCTATCCAAATTAGCCATTGATTATTGCATTAGGATCAAAAAAATTCCTTTCTTGGGATAAAAAGCCAAAAAATTGTTTTGACTGTATTTGTTTCACCTAAAGTCTTTGATCCAGACCTCCACAGTTCCAGACTGGTATCTATCATTTCATCTACCATATTGCTTCATCTAAAACACAAGAGATTCAGGTGGCAAAATGTTGTGGAAAAGTTTCCACCTTGCTTTTTATTGGAACAAACAGAAGTCACTGCCTCTCTCAGGAATCAGTACTGCATCAGCAAAATGTGCTGCAGGATCCTCCCCAGCAAAATCTCCAATTATTTTAATGAACACACTGTAATTAGTGCTGTGCAGTCTTCAGCAGGGAAGCAGAAGAAGGAAAGGAGGGAAAGGCAAATTTAAAAAAGACTGAGCATCATGAAGAGCACCAAAACACCAAATATCACTGGTCTCAAACTGGAGAGAACCAGAAGTTCAATTTTAACCTGAATTGAATCAAAACTAACCAGAGAGAGCCCAGAAGTTCAATTCCACAACTCTCTGCCCTGAAAATCCTCTACTCTCCCATAAATTGCTGATGGAAAGCTGCACTTCCATTACTGAGGAGCAAAGAGGCCTTCTCCACACTCACTGAGCAATAATCACCTCCATTGTTCACATATTTTTTGTTACTGTTGTGAACATTTTTATAGTTTTTCCCATTAGTGTTATTCTGAAATAACCACCAATATTCTAAATTGATTCTTAGAATTGCCTTTTAATATAAGGTTAATATTAAACTAGCCTAGCAACAGATAGTATATTGTAATGCCAACACTCAGAATATATTCCCAAAAGAAGTTGTTAATGTGTCCCATAACAATCTTTGTTGGATCTTGAATTTAAATATAGGCAGGTTTCTAAATATGAAGTGTTCAGCCAAATATAAAACTAAAAACTCTTCCTAAACAGAAACTTTCCAAACACAAAAGTGTGCAGGACTCTACCTGAAAAAAAAACCTTCCACAACCTCACAGAGTAGTTTGCACAAATTGAGAGTGAAAAAATCCTGGATATTTGCCAGTTTAAAGTGCAAAGCAGGCTTCTTACTACCCTGATTAAAAGTCCTGTGTATAGGACAGAATTTATATTCCCTTTGCTTCAAAAACTCCTTGGTTCCATAATGTCTGTATGATATAGTAAAAACTCTGAAAAAGACTTCTAAAAGAAAAAGTTTGAGGTCTTACAAGCAGCATTTTCCACCCTTCCTCTCAGTAACTTGGATCAGCTTTACCCTACTTGGTACTTTAAGAGTGACTCAGATAACTCCCCACACAAATTCAGTATTAAAAAAAAAAGCTTCTAAACTACATGAAAACACATTTTTGTGTAAAACATTCTTCAGTTTACTTCCTGCAGAGATCACATACAAAATGTCAATTGAAGTGGGAGTGATAGTTCCTAATTGGGAATAAAAAAACCTTCTTGGTCAGGCAGTCCCAGGGACACAAAATATACCAAGGCTGAAAAAAAAACTTAAATTCAAAACCATCAGCATCAGACCAAATTTTTACATTCAGCAGATGCTTCAGAGAAGGTTTTATGCTTCCCCTGGAATTATCTAAGCCTGCACAAACATGAAGCCAAAGAGAGGAGATAAAGGCAAAGCAGGAAAAACCCTATGGCAAGTAATAAGGAAAAAGAGGATAAAAATCTGTTACACTCTTAACAGTGAACAGAATTCTACTCCTTCCTACTCAACAGCAATTCCCAGGACAGCCTTTACACCTTCAGGTGGTGGAAACCTGACTGTCCCTAACACATCTTTCTAGGCTGAAATACTTTCATCATAGCAGAAAAATCAAGTCTCTGATCTGACCAGGTAATGCTTGGGACAAATCTAGGAAATAGCTCAGTCTCTCTTGGCATGCCTCCAATTTTTACATTATTATAATTAAACCCACTTATGCCAGCAATTATAAAAAGGGCAGAGACTACTACTTACTGTTATGAGACCTATTATTTTACTAAACAAAGTGAAATGGATTTTATGGCTTTCCAGAGTAGCATTACAGACATCTCACAGAAAAAAAAAAGCAAAAAAAAAAGCTCTCCTTACACTCTTTTGAACCAAAGCCAAAAACTATGATGTGGTTTTACAATTCTACCTGGAAAACAGCCCCAGTTTACAAGGTTTCACTTCTGCAGGTAGTTCACTCTAAGGAACAGAAAATCCTGCCTAGCTGACCAATAATAAAGCTGCACATCTGCAGTAGTTAGAAATGAGAGATCTGAGGCAGCATTTTCATTAATTCTGCCAAGGAGGAGGTTGTGCCACCCGTCAGAGAAATGGAGAACTGCTTTTCAGAACCCTACGAGTATTTTTAATTATTTTTAATTTATTAAATAAAGATTGTGCTCTGTAAGACCCTTTTAAAAGCAGGGTTTATCCATATGCAACATATTCTCACATCAAGCCTCAGAGGATCAGCTGGTGAGATTTTTTTTTTGCACTATCCCTACAGTAAAGGTGAGCTGCAGTTGAGCAGTGTGCTCAGCAATGGAATGGGAATAAAACTGAGATTTTTAAAACAGTTGAGCAGTGTGCTCAGCAATGGAATGGGAATAAAACTGAGATTTTTAAAACCATCACCTGTTAAATTAAGTGAGAACACAAAAATTTAGGGAGAAACATATTTCAGTAATTTAACATTGAGATTAACTCTAGGAGACAGCATTTCCCCCCACTCAGCTGTGCATTAAAAGCAGCTGCTTCCAGAAAGGTGCATGCAGTGAACTGTACCTCATTCTCCCCACAGTCAGAAGGTGTGTCCTTGTGTACAGACATCTGATACTTGGCAAATAAAGTGGCAGATTGGTTGAAGGATGATTTGAACTGGGGGTCCTCAAAGGAGACAGGTACTAACCTCACCTTCAGAGCAAGGGAAATAAAGCATTCTGGTTTGAGTGCATATCATCAGATAATCTGCTTCTGAAGGTCAGGCTAGTGAAAGATCTCCTCCTATGCACTTCAAAGCCTCTGAAGTCAGTTTTCTACCTTAAACATAATAATAAGACAACTTCTTACTCTTACTGATATCTAATAAACCAGCTACAAATTTTAGTTTTATTGCACAGTCTCAAGGACTTCTTAAAATGTTTTATTTTTAATGGGACACGGCTCATTGATTGCCCTGGTTCAACAATTACTTCCTCTTGCTACACATGCTATTTCTCCAAACTCAGGATTTTTTTTTCCTCATAAAATAGACACACAACACATCAGACAGATCACTCTTACACTCCACCTACTGACTGCAAGAAGCAGCAACAATGTGTAAATTTAGATGGAGTGCACAGGTTACTTTTTAAAGGCTTAAATTGAAACTGAAGAGAATTATTTCACTCTTATACCAACAATTTGTGTGTGTGATAAACTTTTGCTCACATCTTGGCCCTGATCATTGTATCCTTCTCATGGAATCAAAGCCAAGGATGCCAGTTATCAGGCTGAGAGTCCATCTGGATTTAGTTTTGATGAGATTTGTATTTTTAAGGCCCCATCTATGCCCAAGAGCCTCACCCTCTCCATTTCTTACCCAACAGCATCCCCTTGTAGCATTCAGAACTTTTCTGCCTGCAACTCAACCCAAATATCTGTGACACTCACAAAGAGGTATCAAGAGTTTGCACTTTCAGGATGTTGATTTTATTTGATACAGCATTTTACAAGCTCCTGAATATACAATGGATATAAAATCCACATTTGTTTCTCCTAGAAACAGGACATGTGAAATGGAGGGGAAGCTTTGCATAAAATTAAATTTGGCCTTCTGACCTGATTTATGGTTGGTTTATCAGGTGGGTCCTTGTGAATAACCATCTGGTAACGTTTATAGACCTGGTAAGACTCCTGAAATGTGGCTTTGAACTGTGAACTTGGTGGAGATGATCTCACCACCCTCACCTTCAGAAGAAGTTAAACACTTTTATTATTAAAATATCATGCAATAACCACACATTTATACATAACACAAACATCACAACAGAAACTGTACCCTCCTGCACAAGGGCCATCACAAATTAATGAATTACTATTAGCCAGCAGTCTTCTAATTCTCCAGCTTAATTTATGCTACTGAAGGCTTTTATATTTACACTGAATAACACAGAAGGTTTTCAAACTGCAAATTAACTAAAATGTCTAGAGAAGAACTACCCAGTTTTCAGGAAATAATACCAACAAATGGTAAGCAGATCACCATTTTAAAGAGATTTTCTGTGCTACTTAAAATATTCTCTCATAGTCTCACACTACACTGAAAAATAAAGGCTTGGAAAACTCAAATCTCAGCTCTTCACCCAAACCCCAGGTTTTTATGGCAATAATCCAGATTTCCAGGTATTTTTGAAATTGAAAGAGGAAGATGAAGCAGTGTTTCCACACTCAGTTATGAGTTGACCCTAATAAGGAGTTACCCATCTTCACACCATCACCATTAAACACACAAAACCAATTTTTAAAAATTATCTATAAATTCAACATTCTTCTTAGTAAAAATGATTGCTCTCTAAGCAAAAGAATGCTACCACATAGGCAGCAGAGTAGGTCTTTTAAAAAATATTTAAGGTCACATTAATTTCAAAAACTATGTAATTTTCCAAATGGTTCTATTTTCACAAAAAGCAAATGTTTTTTTAATTCTTCTAAATCTCCCTGCTTCTTCTAAATGAAGATGCTCAGACAAAGCCATCATGCTTCTGTTAAAGAACTCCTCAGGAAATGTGAAGGAGTCA
This sequence comes from Sitta carolinensis, assembly GCA_032173965.1. Classification (NCBI taxonomy): domain Eukaryota; kingdom Metazoa; phylum Chordata; class Aves; order Passeriformes; family Sittidae; genus Sitta; species Sitta carolinensis. The sequence continues at coordinate 30,891,083 of CM063287.1, forward strand.
GGGAGATGGATCAATTCCCTGGCTTCTAGTCAGTAAATATTTCCATTGCCAGTACCATCATTGAAAATGATCAAGAAAACATTCAGTTAGTTTTCCAGCTTATGGAAAAAAAACCCAAGAAAAATGGTTTAGTGATTAACAACTGTTAGAAAGTGCAAAAGTCTTTCAGATTACTGTCTCTAGTAGATGGAGTGGCAACCAGTGTACCAAGCAAACTGTTTTACTCTCATTTTTACAGCTTGCAAAGACATCAACGCACACCAATGATGTGTGTAAAGAGCAACTATCTTCTTATCTGCTCAATTTCATGAAGTTACTGCTTCCTTGTCAAGTTTCATTAGCTTAGATAGTTTAAATATTTATATACTGCAGACCTAAATAGTGAATTTCTCCTTTCATTTAACACTCGGTTAATTCAAAGTTTTTCATTTTCAAGTCACACTGTATGAAATTAATTTGCAAGTTATTTTAGTGATTGGTCTCTGCTAGGACTGATTGCAGTGCAAGAGTACCCTCCTGTGGTTAAAAAGAGCACAGCTGTACTATAGGTGTGTAATTTATATAAATATTATATATATACACACACCCCTCTGATGCATATAATTATATAAAAAATATACCCACATATATTTCAATATTTAAACCACAACTACTCCATAAAGCCATAAATATTACATAAATAAAGCTTTTCAAAAACCCCTGAACTAGACTTTTCCTTCATCTGCCTCCAACAACAGTGAACAAGACATTACCTCTAATTTGTGCCGTGCATCGTCGGGAGAGGGGCAAAAACAAAGTCTTCAATGTTTTTAGGCTGGTTTGGTTTAGATTTAGAGTTTTGCAAGAGGAAAGCTTGATCTCCTTGAAGCTGAGAGCCTTCTGCTGTGCCCATCTGGTTCTGCAGCAGCTTCTGTAGCTTTCTCTCTTTCCTGATGTCCTTTGCTTTCCGACACAGGGGCTTGCTCAGATCAGCCCCCTTCCCTACGAGGGCACAGGCAAAGATTAAACACCACAGCTAAAAACCAACGAGCAGCTCTCACCTCCTCACTGCAAAGGAAGGGCTAAAATCACCCTTAACTGCAGACTGTGCTCTGGACTCAACTGGCCTTTCCCACTTACAACCACCAGCACTCTAATCTGGAACCACCGTGACCATTTCACCCCAAAGCCAAGGGTGCATTTAAAAACCTGAAATACTGAAGGACAAAAATACACAAAATCATAATACATAAAACCATACACAAAAAAACCCCATAAAATCAGAGAGAATTATTCTGCATTCAAAGCCCACGTGGCTACACCACAGACTCCTGTACAGACACACACCCCAAAATAAAGCTTTTTTTTGTTTTTCCTCCTGGAATCCATAGGCAGGATGTAGAAATGCTGCCAATGCTACTATGGTCATAGAATGGAAAAGGCCACAGAAGATTGCATCTTTGCTTAAAATGACCTTCAGATTGTCTGCTTTAATTAATAAATTCACTTTCTGCAGGATATCTTTAACAGATCAGCCATTTATAGAATTCTATTTGTGAAATGGTATTTGCTAAAAAGAGAAGTCAAACCTATGCACTATTTCCCATCTTGATCTGTTTGCTTCTCACTAGTACAAGAACTGCAAGTTGTAAACCACCACAAATCCAAAGACATGAGGCAACTGCAGACATTATGTGACCTGTCCTCAGGCAAACAAGGCAGAGGAAGAGTTTATTTAAAACTCTGGTGATGATTTGAAGAATGAGTACTTCATCTGTATGGGGATCTGTTTCATGTCTCATATCTTCTGTAAGCTGTAAATTAGCAAGAAAAACTTCTTGAAGCAGTGACTGTGCCTATGCAGATATAAGCAAACCTTCTTTTCTATCTGAAACTGTGCAGAAACAGACCATTATTCCTAGAGGACAATGACCTGTTTTGTTTATAAAGGAATAAAAATGCAATTAAACAACCTTATTACTGACTAAGTCTACATTTTCCAAGCTGAAGACTGAACATCTTTCTATCTGGAAAATTTTAAACTAAATTTGACCTGTGACACCAGCTAGCATTAAAAAAAAAAAAAAAATTAAATAAGCTTTCCAATGCACTTCTTATTCACCTCTATCTTTAAAACACCAGAAAGAAGCACACCAATGAATATTTCTGCTTTGTAAAATTAAACCTTTTCTTTCTGAACTGCACTACAATGTTACTTATCTGCATTTTCAGTGCTTAAAGTCTGACCCAAAGCTATTCTTAACCTAACTGAAGACCTGACTTCACCTTTTCCACAGCACTGGCAGGTTTTTACATTCCTATTCTTTACCCAAGTCTGCCACCTGCTGTCAACAGCCACTTCATTTCTATCTAATACTAAGTTTGCACAGGCCAAAGTTTTGGATTTATTATTTAAAACAAGAGAGCTTTAAAAATTTATACAATAAAAGTCATATAAACACTAAACTACATAAGGGCTGTAAAGGTTTGTATAAGAACAAAATACAAAATAAGAGTTCTAAAATTCTGTAATATTTCTATGCAACACTACTTATTCTCTGATCAAGTGTTTCTGAAACTTTTCCTTTTACTTAGATGCAAAATTTGCTTATTAAGCTGGTAAAAATCAGATCCAACAGGGATGAGTGGTTATTAAGGAAAAAACATTATTCCACTTGAAATCAGCTGTGCTACAGAACTTTATTCTCCTAAATACTGGCACAACATGCAACAGGTGAGGGGAATCAGGAATCAGCAGGATACCCCAACATAGGCAAAAACTCTAAAGCCACAAGTTTCCACTAGGATTTTCCCTACCATCTACCAGTAAACCACAATAAAGAAATTCCATTTATTTGCCAGAACAGGCTACACAAAATGGGAAACATGATCTGTAAGACAAGGCTGCCTTACCAGTAGCCTGTGGGCCACAAAGTGTCTGTCAGCAATTCTACCTTAAATAAAATTATTCTGGCAATAATCCACCCACCTCTGATCATCCTCTTTCCAGAAATCACCCATGTCCCAAGAGAAGGCAGCCACTGAATCACAGAATGGTTTGGGTTGGAAGAGAATTTTAAAAGCAATCTGTGCCACGGCTTGTCCACCCTCATCATAAAAAATGTCTAATCTGAATTTCCCCTTTAGTTTCAGATCCTAGACATTCAGTCATACTTAAGGTGAGGATAAGAAAATTAATATAACTTTTTAATATAAAACCCCATAAATTACAGTATTGCAAGTAACACCCAGCACCTCTCGATTTTTACGTTGTAATTCCATAAACTGGGAGGAGCACAGGGAATAAACCAAAATAATTATTAATTTACTAAGCAAGATTAAAAGAGAGGATTTCAAGATGTGAAATGATGACAGCATATTCCAATTATTACCAGAAATTACCTGGCTTAGGTGGTGCATGAGCAGCTTTAGCTGAATGTGTTGGTTCTGCAGGGACTGGTGTGTCTTTGTCTGTACAGATCTGAACAGAATCTGATTCCACCTTCTGCACATTCCCCTCTTCTTTTGTTTCTTCTGAGTCCTTATCTTCATTCTCCACCCCCTCTGCTTGATCCACAGCCAAGGGAGTCAGTTCAGACTGACTGACCTGAGACTCACTTCTGCATGGAAAATCACACGTGGCCACATCCTCTATATGGGAATCCATGGGCTCTTCTGTCAATAATAAAAACCTCCATGAGTGAATTTCTCTCTGTACGACTACAGCTCACATTTTCCACAATTAAACATTAATTTAACTAGTTTCCAATTTTACAGGTGTTTTCCAACAGATAAAGCTGACTGTTGCAACAGTCTGAAAACAAAGTTTCTTTTAGGACCCTGCATTACAACACCAACTCGTTTATGAGAGTAGTTTTATTTTCTCCACTATTGGACAGTCAACTATTTCAAGCCATAACTTCAGACAAATAACAACAAGCAAACCTAGCACACCACAAACACAGAAGAGTCACATTATAATGATTCAGAACCAACACAAGTTTCACCATCACAAAGAACTGATGGGTTTGGTGCTGGATAAATGGGGGGTGACTGTTCAATCACCTGGAAAAACCCTCTTTGTCTGCTCTTCCTTTTCTCTGCCACCAGCTGCTCTAGTTAATCCTCTCCAGATTATCAGTTCCATGACAGAAGTAAAAACAGCATCTAATTCTCTACAGCACCCAGCTAGAAAGTGAGGACATGCCCAGGAAAATAAACTGGTCTATGGAAAAGGTAAGGAAATATTTTCTTCAATAACCCAAGCCACCTGAACAATTTGACTTCTGGGCTACTGAAGTGCTCAAGACCCAGCCCAGCCAGGGGTCTACACACAGAATTCAAAGCCCATTTTCCATTTGAGCAGGTATTTAAATCTTCCTTCCACACACCACTCTTGGTTTTTAAACATTCAGAGTTTCTCACCTTCACTCACTACTTTTGAAACATCTCCTTTGGAAATGAATTTCAACATTTTCTTCAGAACTTTCTTGTGGGACTTGGAGGCCTGAAAACGCAAAGCCCGGCACCTAAAAAAAAGAGATAAAAAAGAACATTTCTTTTGAGAAAGATTTTTTTCAGGAAAAAAAATGGTTAAGGAACCACTTATAAAAATTATATTGTAATTTCTATTTTTTTCTTTTTATTTCTATTTTTTATATAGTTTCCCTATATTGAGTGGTAGATGTTTTATCAACACTTTCAAGATAATGAAATTACGTTGTCTTCTATCAGTCCTGATGGCATGTTTTCCATGTGTATCTCTAGAATTACTAAAGTACAAATATCAGTCTCTCTTATCCTTGCTGCTAAAGAAGTGCTTGTGGGTTACAGACAAAGTTCCTTACAGGAAAACATCCCAGAGCTGCTGGTGTCCCTGTGCACAAACCCAAGAGCATTTATTCCCACTGTTTAAAGTATCATTAAAACTTCTCAAGTATGATGCATTTCAAGCCATAAACACAAATGGTGGAACATACGTGGTCAAATCCCTTACAAAAGTGTATTTTGAGTTTCTTACCTTATTGTGTATTGAGGACAGCATGTTTGATTCATGATAGGTTTGTAGACATATTTTCCACTTCTGAAAAGAGTAATAAATATGCACTGAATGTTTTGTTGTTTATATTAGGAAATAAATGAAGAAGCTTTTTTATTAAAATCACACGAAAACATTTCATGATGAAAAGTCAAAGAGCAAGTTCTTCAGCGCTTTGATGACTGTATTATCCTTCTAAAATCACTGAATATTTTCCTGTTTGACAATGTCACATTACAAAAGGTCACAGAGCACTGGACAAATAGCTCAATTACTCAAAGATATACAACTGTTTCTACAGATCTAAATTTTAAATGTGGATTCTAACTTTTATCCCAACTGACAACGTGGCTTTGTATTTTCTCTTTTCAATGTACCTTCGCCATCCTCTGTCTATGAGATCCTGGTAATCTTGAACTGTCATCGAATGTGCCCACATACCTGAAATAAATAACACAGCAACACATTTGACTGACCGCGGTTTGGTTTTAAATACGAGCTCTGCAGAACTGGCTGCAGCCCCTCTGCTCTGGGACAGGCTGGCAGGGACTAAAGGGGCTCTGGGAGAGCTGGAGAGGGACTGGGGACAAGGGATGGAGGGACAACACACAGGGAATGGCTTCAAATTGACAGAGGGCATTGCTGGGTGGGATATTGGGCAGGAATTGTTCCCTGGGAGGGTGGGCAGGGACTGGCACAGCTGGGGCTGCCCCTGGATCCCTGGCAGTGCCCAGGCCAGGCTGGGCGGGATATTGGGCAGGAATTGCAGGCTGTGAGGGTGGGCAGGCTCTGGCACAGCTGTGGCTGTCCCTGGATCCCTGGCAGTGCCCAGGCCAGGCTGGGCAGGGCTGGGTGGGATATTGGGCAGGAATTGCAGGCTGTGAGGGTGGGCAGGCTCTAGGCACAGCTGGGCTGCCCTGGATCCCTGGCAGTGCCCAGGCCAGGCTGGGCAGGGCTGGGTGGGATATTGGGCAGGAATTGCAGGCTGTGAGGGTGGGCAGGCTCTAGCACAGCTGGGGCTGTCCCTGGATCCCTGGCAGTGCCCAGGCCAGGCTGGGCAGGGCTGGGAGCCCCTGGCACAGCGGGAGGGGTCCCTGCCATGGCAGGGCTGGCACTGATGGGATTTAAGGTCTCTCCCAACCCAATTCAGTGATTCCGTGGTTACTGCAAATCTGAGTAGCTAAAGGCCTATTAATTTAATTAATGCATAAATGTCTTTCAACGATTTGACGTGTTCTTAAATACCGTAATTACTGATTTCAACGACCACATTAAATGTAAAAACCCTAAGCCCAAAACAAATCTTGGGATCCAATCCACCGTATTTCTCTGACCATACCAGCGCTAAGTTCCCCTCTGCGCCTCCCACCTTCCCAGAAACATAAAAGGAAAACAACACGAAACTGCTGCTTGTTTCTGTCACGCTCGTTCGGGAGCACCGGATGGCCGGAGCCGTTCCGAGCTCCCGGCGGCCCGGAGGAGCCGCCCGGCCCCGCCGCCCTGCCGGGCCCCGCCGCCGCTCCTGGGCCAGCCCCGGGCGGCCCGCCCGCGGCCCCGCCGCCAGCCCGCCCCGCCCGCACCGTGCGAGAGGTTGCCGGTGTCGCTCCTGCAGTAACCGCAGCGGTAGCCATCCTCCCCGCCGAAGAACTCGACGATGCTCGGCGAGCCGCCGCCCGCCGCCATCCCCGCGCTGCCCGCCCGCCTCAGGTCAGCGCCCCGGGCCGCCCGGAAGCGGGGCCCGCCGCCATCTTGGCTGCGGGCGGCGCGCGGGCGGCGCCAGCGGAAGCGGCGCCGCCGCCATGATTCGCGCGGGCAGCGCGGCCGGAGGAGCCCGGCGGCCGAGGAGCCCCTTGGCCCGAGCAGCCCCGCGGCTCGGCCCCGCCCGGCCCCGCTCACCCGCGGACACCTTGCCCCGCGCCGCGCCGCAGTAGCCACAGCGGTAGCCCTCCTTCCATCCCTTGTACTCCACCACGGCGGCGGGCATGGCGGCCCCACAGCGCCCCCGGCCGGCCCAGCCTCCGGCGGGGCGGCTCGGGCGGGAGGCGCCGCTGCTGCCGCCGCTCCCGCCCCGCCAGCCGAGCAGCTTCCCTCCCACAGACGCGCTGGAACGGGAGATGATGGAGCCCTGTGCAACCCCGACGCTGCTACAGCAGGGTAAAAGGATGGGAGAAAGCCTGAGCTCTTCACAGAGCGTTCTCTGAAAATGGAGTAAGACTTCATGTACCAAATAAATACAGGAGGTTTGTTATAAAGGAAGGGGAACTGCTATTTGCAATTGAGAATTACATGATTTCCAAACTCAAACCTGTATTTCCAGAACAGTAAGAACAGCAGGGCAGTATCAATTCTCCTGCAGCACCCAGAATCATGTAGGATAGCAAGATCATCCCAGCAGGGATTTTTACCCGTGGGAGCTCCACTTGCTGCTGCTGGGGCGAAACAAGGGAGGAAAGAAGGAAAAATCCCTTTTTACCTTTTTCAGGAGTGCCAGTAAACTTCATATGAAGTAGCAAACTGAGGTGTAATATATAAATAACTCTGTGACAAGTCTAAACTTCCTCAGTTGCCCACAGCAGCTGTGGCCAGGCTGGACAGGGCTGGGACCCCTGGGACAGTGGGAGGGATCCCTGCCATGGCAGGGGTGGCACTGGGTGGGATTTAAGGTCCCCTCTGACCTAAACCATTCCATGGTTCTAACAAAGGAGCTTGTATAAAGCGTTGACATGTTCCAGAAAAAATAGATTTAATTTTACAACATATACATATAAAACAATTGTTGAAAGAAATGTTTTGAGGTATTTTCTTTCAGGCACCTAAGGGGAAAGAAAAAAAAAAAAAAAAGAGAAGACAGTAAGACAAATGCATTAAGATTTGGAACTGACCAAACAACTGTGACAGTAAGGACTTCAGTCCTATCATTAGAAGAATTTTACAGAAGCTGAAGGGAAGACAGCCTGGTTCCCTCTAAGTCCTCCTTCAGACTACTTTACTAACAACATCAGCTGTCAGGAAGTTAAGAAACCAAAGAGAAAAACTAAGCTATGATTCTTTCCAACACTGCATTCTGAATATAAAGTTCCAAAAAATAACTCATCACTTAACTGGCCATTAAACTCAAAAATAAAGCTTTTTTTTCCCCCAGTTAATAATTGCATACAAGGCTAGATTACATTTTGTTTCATGAAGAGGGGAAGAACACAGCGATTCCAGATTCCTGCTTACAGTTCTTCTGCATTTTCTAATGCAGAAGTAATTTCCCCAAAGTTCTTCCATGTGCATAAGGAACTTACTGAGTTGGATTTGTGAAAAGAACTCACTTGATTAGTTATTCTGTCTCCATTTCCTCTTCTGTGCTCTGAGCAGGAGGGGTAATCATGGCTTCTTTTATCTGAAATGTTTCTATGATCTCCTGGTTAGAGATGACAGCAGAGTGTCAGTCAGCAGAGCTGAACTATTTCAATTTAATTACCACTAAGCAAGTAATAAAGTTTCTGATACTAAAGCACTCTTTCAAATCACTACATTTCTCCTGCACATTCTGAGTGAAGGACAAAAGAAAAGACCTGTGTGTGTGTGTGCTCAAAACTACGTTTTGTCTAAGATTTATTACAAACAGTGAGGAAATTGCATGGAGAAGTTCTCCTCCAGAGAGAAGTATTGTACATTAGGGAAAAAACACAGTCTATATTTACCCAACCCTTGTGTAAAACAGTCAAGACAAGTCAGTGCACAGCTTAAACTGACCAGGCTTCAGGAATGAAAGAAGGAATGGCTCCCCCAGTTCTCAGTTTTCTTGCAGCTACAAACATCCTGTAGATCTGTGATTGCTCTGGCATCCATAAGGTGAAATGCAGTGCTACTGTTCACAGGACATGCCCTCCCCAGAGCAGGGAACAGCACAGCTCTCAGAGGCTCAAATCAAAAGGAACTGCTCCCAAGTATGAAGTGCTCTCCGTGGTACCTGCCATTCTTTCTGGTCCAGACTTATCACCACCTGGTTCCGTGCTCCAGCTCTGCTGTCCTCCTCTCCTCCCCCGCTGGGTTTTAGAGGCTCTGATCAAAACACAACATTTTCGGGATTTACACTTGTACAGTTTCCAGCAGGCACACAAAAGCTCCACAAAAATCAGATCAATCCTACACATTCCACCCAGTTGGTCTCTATCAGCAGCCTGTACCATGTACTGCTTGAGATACTTCTTTAGTCTCACGTCTTAAAAATTTAGAACTAGCTTTTTTCAGAAGGACCTAAATATTTAATTCCATACAAAATCCCACCAAAATCCTAACCCCACTGATGTCCTGTGGGAATGAAAGCCAACCTCATATGAAGAATGGCATTTTGCTTCCAACTCTTTTGAAGCTTCTGCAGTTCCCAACTGTGAGATGAGAGAATTCTTACACCCAAAAATACCTTTTTTCAGCCAAGTGTAGCAATGTTCATGTACTTACGAGCAAAAATCTAACTTGAAAGGTAATAACCTTTAATTTCCATTAATAGAATTCAATTGTATAGATCAGCATAATGATCTTTTTCCATACACTGATATTTGAAAAGATTCCATCCTTTCCATTGCTCATAAACCTCTACATGCCTTCAATTACATTCACTGCATATCCCTAGTTAAAAATGGATCTAAAACTTTGTGAACATGTAACGCTGTTACAAAAAACAATTAGAGTATTTTAAAGTTATATTTTACCTATTATTGGCAATTCATCTTCATCCAGCTTTATTTTTGCAAGACCATCCTAAACAACAGTGGGATTTAAAGTTTCATAACTTAGAGCTTTCCAGTTAGGATAATGCACTGAAATTTCATATTTGTACTTATTACATAATCGTGAACATGAACATATACTGATAAAGAATCTTCACTGGGATACTACATAAGAAAAAACTAGTTTAATACAGCACTTTTGCATAATGAAGGCAGCGAGTATAACACAGTGTGTAACTGCTGCATTATAAAAGTTTTGCTTTGTTAAAATCATTATTATTCTCTAAATATATTTGAGCTAACCCTTCGTAATAACATTTCCCTTCAGTATAAAACCTGAATTCGTCAAAATATCCTTGTCAGTTTTTGTCCTTTCCAGAATTAAATTTTATTTATTAGATGAGCTAAGCATAGTTTTGAAGTGCAAATCCATGGATTCAAAAAGAAAACCTTGCGCTAACAGTTTTCTCAGCCTCAGTAACTCTTCTATACTCTCTGAGAACTTTTCCACATCTAAAATGTGAGCCAGAATCTGTTTTGAAACACATACTGACTGCAAAAATATCACTAGTGTTTTGTTGGTAAATTGACTGCAGTACAAAAAAAATTAAGTCAGTCAACTCTGTTTCCTTTTTATTTGATTACCAAAATATCACAGACTGTTTGCAGAAAATAATGAGCATTCCTTGTATTTAAATCCTAATTCTTCAATACTGAAGCCAGAAAAACAACAGGTCTGTGTTTCTAGGTAATTCTAGTATCTAAAGTGGTATTTCAAGAAGATGCCATGCCTTACCTTGATAAGGAAGGACACATGGAACATGTTTTCCACAGTGCGTGCAAACGAGTTCGGATCGATCACAAAATCAAAGAAGGAAATGGGTGTATTAGCTGGGGATGCAAAAATGGCTTTGTTTAAACAAACAAACAAACAGGTGGTACACACAGAGCTAACAGATGTAAACACAAACTTAAGAGAGCCAGAACACCTTTCAAAAGCTAAAGGGATGTTTGTCAATTTAGTTACAATCCAGAATTCCCAGTTGCCTGCAAAACTGTATGTTCCATAAAGTATATGATTTTCTTCCATCTTTTCCCCCACACAGATCTATATATTTGACTATTTGACTGCCATCTAAGAATGGCAGGCTTTAATCAAGGGAGAGGATTTACATTCACTTTGCAAACAGCGGCTGATTATTGTTCATAAAAAATACACAGGTATATGTGCTTCAACAAAGATTTCTACTTGCAGACTTCACCTCATTTTGTCTCCATAGTTTTACCACTCCCAACTGCAGAAGACAGAAAATATACATTTTCTCCAGTTAATGCTTAATTTAATCATACTTACGATCATTTTCAAAATGAGTCTGCAGTATTCTCAATATCCTCTCTACTTCTTTTTCTGTAGCTTCTTGATGAGACTCCTCCATTTTTTTTAACTGGGAAAAAGAAACAGATTCACTTCAAGTAACTGTTGCTGAATTACCAGAATATGCAAAGAGCCTCTTTTGAACATAACATAAACGTTGAATTTTTCTCCCTGCATGCAACATAACAAACACACTTATGCAAACATGAGACAACTTTGAAGAGCTTTAGGTTTTAATTCCCATCTTACAATATCAATCTGAAAAGCCATGGCTTTTATGTTTTGAGCCCATGTACAGGTGTACACCTAGTTTTCAATAGCTCTGAGGAGCTGGGTTACACAGTGCAACAATCTGTGAGCTTAATGAAGATGATCATTTATAAGCAACCCACAAACCCTCCAGCTCCACTTCTTCCCAGTACAAACTATTAGAAATCCTTCCTGTCACTATTTGGATTGAGTAGGATGCCCTTTAAAAGACAACAACCAACCATTTGCCTTTTATACCCTGGCAGTATCAAAGCCTCAGCTGCCCTGTAACAACATGGATTATATTTGCAGTTTCAGATGTAAGTCTCTTTCAGTATTCCCAGGCTTTTGCTTTTCTGACAGTGAATGACACAAAGAATAAGGAAACAGAAAGCACAACAACTAGTGGTTATGTGACTTAATTAGCATGCTGCCATTAACCAAATTTCAGTGCAAATGCCACACCCTGTTAGACACCGTTTAAGGAAAAATGGAAACCACACTAATGTAAAGAAGTTTCTGTTTTGTTTCCTTTCAAAGCAACAGGCAACAGAACAAGTAAGCTCATAACTTGAAAAATCAGTTTGTAAACCCTATTTCTGAACATGAAATTGGTCTGTAAATCCTATTTTCTTCCACTCAGTGAAATACTGCAGCCCACACAAAACAAATCAAGAAGCCTAATAATGGAGTCTGGATCCTTCAGTAGAAGCTCAGAAGGAAAGGGGGTGATGTGTGTGTCTCCAACTCCAGCTGGATGGCTGTGGAGCCAACCAAGGATTGTTGGCACTTAACAACCAAGGAGTGCTGGTAACCACACACTGTGAGAAACAACAGGATACAGCTGGAGAAAGAGCCATATGAAGATAGGGCAGCGCTTTTCTGGGACAAACATCCTTGTTCTGCCTCCTGGACATAAGCAGAGCACAGCACAAACATCTGTGGATCTTGGATGCTCCCCTCCCCTTAAGGGCGGGATGTCACAAATACTACACAGTTTATAATTACAAAACCCAAAACAAACCAACTAAAATATTTAGAAGTCATTTGTAATAACTATGCCAGAACAAATGGTTAATAAAGATAACACTTTACAAACCTGAGCAGGCATTGCCTGTTCTGCTTTTCCTCTGTTAGCTTTCCTCTGCCTCTCAATCCGTTGCTTTGGCACAGGAAGCTCAGACTTAAAAGATCCCATCCTAACCAAAACACAAAGAACACATACATGCAAATCTGATTTACACTGCATACTTAGAAACCTCTATACCGAGCAGCGAATCTCCTCAAGAAACTGCAAAGAGGTGATTGATACCCAAAGCTTCATCACATTTAGAGATTTCTGCAAAGAACCAGCCCCAAAAGTTGTTCCAGTATGTTGACAGCCTCATACCTTGTCAACACTCTGCTGTGACTTCAGATTGAACTCAATTCAAGCCAGGGCATCAAAGACAAGAATCAGTTAAGGTCATTACCTTTAGCTGCAGTACACACTATTTCCTCAAAGAAACAAACATGCAGTGAAGAGTAGCAACAAACTTACATGTAATGAAAAGTAGGTGCTCTTCTAAAGTATTTGACAGCTTCTTCCCCCACTGTCTGCCAGGCATCACTAGGTAAAAAAACACCTGGAAAATCCTCAGTGTCATCAGTTTCTTCTGTGCGATTTACACCCATGAAGGTCAGCTTCAAAAGAAAAAAAGGTTGCAATAAATAGTCACTTAGAGGTAAACTAGATACATTCATGGTGAAACACTGCATTGTGGTGTTTGCCTGCTAAATTGCTATTTAATACCACTGCGTAAGAACTTTGACTTTCCTGAGGACAGCATGGAAACAGATAAACACTCAAATTCACCCTTGTGTTTAGCAACCAATGAAAGCCATAGGAAACAAAACTGTATAGATTCCAACACGTTTTCAGTGATGTGTGAAGTAGCAGAACTTACATTGCACTTTAGAGCTCAGATGTCTCATAGCTGTTGAACACCACACACACTCACAGGAAGCCCAGCCCCTCAAATATCATAGAACTTAACTGGCTTATCCCTGCATCCACCACTCCACACTAACCCAGGAAAAAGTCTAAATTGAACTTTGTGTTTTCTATAGACTTGAGCAAACTTTCAGGATTCCTTGCTGATCTGTTGTAACGTCAGGGAGCATTTTCAAGGAGCAAAAAAAGCCAACAGCCTGCTTAAAAGCTGTTCTGATCTGACTCCTCCCCCCAGTCACAGTACAGAGAGACAAACTGTCCAGTCTGAAAGCATCCAAGTGTTCCAAAGTCCCATTTCACGTCAGTGACACAGGGCCTCACAAACTCCATCCAAAAACATAGAAAGCAGTGGGCAGGATAAAGAAACTACTTAGCTACTGAGAAACTACAGAACAGTGACTGAAAAAAGAGCAGAAGACCTTAAAAACAGGAACTGACTGAACCCTGATAAAGCAGCAGCAGTGCAATAACGGGGGAGGTGTCTGTTTTTTAAGTTAGATTTGCCCCTATTGCAAGTGCTTAATATGTAGCTTAAGGCAATTAGCAACAGTAACCAGAAAGCTTATCAAAGAAATTAATAGGGAGAGCATTAAATTCCACCTGTACTGCCTGACAATCTGAGGCTTTATGGTTCTGTAACAAACAGGGCAAACCTCCAGCAGAAATGTTGGCAAATTCAGAGCCTGGAACTTACCAAGTCTTCTGCAAATGCTGTTGAATCAAATGCTGACATTTCTGAGTGTAACTCATTTGCCTTCTCCTTTCCTATATTGGAGGCTATAACAAGAAATTGGGCATCCAGTGCAGCCTCTCGTGCATGGCAAACTGTTACAGGAAAGATTTTATGGTAATTAACATGAAATTGTAACAAATATAACGATCAGATTCAGCATAAGGACTATCCTGGCTTTAGTGCTTTGGAAATCCTTTTATTGCAATGACCTCTAACACACCTACATCATTTTAATAATATTTGCATTTTAAAAAAGGAAAGAATGGCAAACCATGGAAAAGTAACACGTGATCTTGAACAACAAATGCATTTTTTCTCGACATGTTTTCCACCTTTCCATGTGAAATGAACCCTTCTATACTGGTATCTTTTATGTGAATTACTGAGATACATTGTTCCAGTGAATTAAAATAAAGCAAGGAGTTATTTCTAAGAGCAAATACACTGTAATGGCATTTATTTTCTCACATCAACTTACTCAACCAATCTTCAACTTAACATATCTATTTTAAGTTACATAAAAATTCTGATTAAGTACTTGGACCTCAACTTCACTCTTGCCGTCTTTTGTTAGTAAGGCGTCACCACCTCACGCTTGGCAAAACACATCAATTAAAGACCATAGAATTTGTTTTACCTCCATCAAAAAGTCTATTGGCTTCTTCCAAAGCTTCTGTCAGCCTGTTGCTTTTTGAATTCAGCATAGACTCTCGATTTTCTGTGGGAAAAGACAGGAAAGGAAATCCTGAATGATTTAAACACAGGAGCACTGAGAAACACTGCACTTGTTTGATGCTGATTGGAGACCAGGTGCCCACCAAAGCTCCATCACTCCTCTCCTCCTGGGCCAAGGAAAGAAAGTAGAACAAAAAGCTCATGGGTCTGTGTAAGGGAGAGATCACTCACGAGTCACCTCACAGGCAAAACAGGCTCGACTGGGGGAAATGAGAGGAACTTCCATGAAAGAAACAAACCAGCCCCTTAAACTGTGTGCTGGTCACTTCTATAAACAGGCTGGGTCACCCATCTACTCCACTGTAGCCTCTTGTAAAGCAACCGCACGAATTTATCAAATATTCACAAAACAACTAATCCCAAGTTTTGCTGAACTTGTTGGTGCTACTCACACAACCATGGCCACATTTTTGTGAGGAAAACAGCACAACTCACTCAAATGCACACAGGATTAGGACTCACACACCTGTCTGGAGAGATGCTAAAAACTACACAGCCTTTTTTGGAAGGCCCAGGAATTCTGGTCCAGGCACATAATGATACCTGCAGCTTCAAACTAAAGCTCAGACACCATGAATGCAAAATTAAAGGATTTCGCCGCATCTGCAGGTCTAAAGCCGACTGTCCCCCTGCAGCAGTGCAGGCACCGATGTGTGTTACTGCAGCTAAGTGCCTCCGAACCTCGTTATCCCAGGGGATGCAGGGCAGGGACCTTCCACGGGCCAGCGGGGAATGGCCTCACACTTACGGAGACTCCCTTCACATATCAGGAAGGAATTCTTCCCTGCGTGGGTGGCGAGGCCCTGGCACAGGCTGCCCAGAGAAGCTGTGGCTGCTTTATCCTTGCAAGTGTCCAAGGCCAGCTTGGACAGGGCTTGGAGCACCCTGGGACAGCGGAAGGTGTCCCTGCCACGGTTGGAACGAGAATACCCGCAAGGTCCCTTCCAGCCAATCCATGATTTTGCGATCCCGCGCTTCCCGCGAGTCCAACTTCGCTCCAAGTACAAACCCAAAGCGGCGGCAGCCCGGGGAGCCCGGAGCTGCCGGGAACGCTCCCACCGCTCCCCACTGGCGCAGGGCCGGTGCCAGCCCGGAGCCGCCACCCGCAGCCCCGGCGCTGCCCCCGCTGCCCGCTTACGCTGCACGGTGGCGATCAGCTCCCGATACTGGCTGCGGATCATCCTGTTGTGCTCCCTGTCGTCGCCCTCGTCGATGTTCAACCGCCGGAGCCGCTCTCCCGCCGCCTCCGCCGCCTCCTCCCGGGCGGGTGTCGGGCGCGGGCGGCGGCCCCGCGCGGCCGGGGAGGACTCGCGGCTGCTGCCGGGCTGCGACATGGCGGGCGCCAACCGCGGCAGCTGTCACCGGCGGGGCGGCGCGGGCGGCGCGGCGGCGCGGCCCGGGCGCTGCCGCCTCACGCCTGCGCTGCCCGCCCGGGAGGCACGCACGGCGCGGAGCCTGCGCACTGCGCCTCAGAGGGGCTCCGAGCAGGGGTCTGCGGGCACCGCCGGGGCTCGCGGAGCCGCCGCTCTCCGATCGCCCATGGCGGCCCCGTGTTCCGCCCCGCTTCTGCAGGCGGCGCGCTCCGTGCCACAGCAAACAGGGCCTTTCCGACTCGCCGCGGAGCTGGTTACGAGCTCTCAGCGCTCCTTTCGCGTTTCCTTCCCCGCTCGCTGCCCGGGGCCGAGCGCGGGGGGCGGAGGCGGGCGGGGCGCGCAGCGCGGCGCGGGCGGGGCCGGGGCCGCTGCGCTGCGGGCGCCGCCGCCGCCTCGCGAGGGCGCTGCGGGCGCGGAGAGCGGCGGCGGCGGCTGAGGGCGGCGGCGGGGAAGGGGGGCGCTTAGCGCTTGTCCCGGCGCCTCTCGGCCGGGGACGTGCAAACGCCTGCCTTGGTCACTGAGCCACTGAAATAAACTGTAGGGCCGTAGAATGGTTTGGGTCGGAAGGGACTTCAAAGACCGTCTAGTTAAAGTCATGGAATCATCCGGGTTGGAAGCGACCTTCAGGATCGTCCAGCCCAACTGTCCACCCGGCGCTGTCACTGCAACCCCTAACGCACATCGCCCAGCTCCTCCTGAACTCCTGCAGGGACGGTGACTCACCACCTCCCAGCGAACCTATTCCGAATGCCTAAATACCTAAACAGTGAAAAAATATTTTCCGATACCTAATCTGAATGTTCCCTGTCTGCGCTTAAAGCCATTTCCCCCGGCCGCCCTCTGGACCGCCCCCCCCTCGCTGCGCCGTCCCCCGAGGCAGCGGGGTGACAGCGCTGAGAGCCCCGAGCATCCTTTTCTTGAGACAGAACCGCCCAGCTCCATCGGCCACCCCTCTGAAGAGCTCCCTGGAAACCCTCCAGTCCTTTTTACAGGGAAGAGCCCGATGCTGAATGTACCGCTTGAGGTGTGGCCTCACCAATGCCGGGAACAGGGGAATGATCACTTTCCTGGTCCTGCTGGTCCCTGCGAAATATAAATCATAACACTTAGCCCTTCATCGTTGACTAATACTATTATGTTGTTCTAATTATTGTGGTGTGGGTTTTAAGGTATTTTTGGGAGTATTTTCTTAAGCATCTTCATAGGTCAGTTTGACTCAGTATATAGACAAGCATCTACTTCAGTTTCCCCAAACCAATACTTCAGCTGGATTACAGATGCACAAGCTATCTTTCAATATGTAATACTTCAGTTGAACATTAATAAATTATATTTGAACTCTTGAACAGTTTTCTATTCTTTGTGTGACTTGTAGAGCGCTGTCAAATTTGCATTGCAAATTCAATATGAGTAATTTGCTTTTGGATGCTGACGTAGAAAGGCTCGAGAGATGAGCCAAACAAGTCTGGGGCCCATTGCACACTGCAGTACACAAACACATGGTAAAAAATATTCTGGATGCAATACAGGCTTAGCAAATACGAGTTACAATTTTTTACTGTCATCTCCTATGCTTAATAGGAACTCAACGTCCTGCAATATTGCAAGACCTGGCCCTGCATTTTTGTTTTGAGAGTTCTTGTCCAGATGATCAGATCTCTGCTTTCCTAGCTATTATTGTGTATCTGTGTCAATTGTTACTGTCAACAATGACAATGGTAAGTGAAGAAAATGTTCTACATGCAGTTAACTGCAAGATTTTCCAGTTGTCTTTACACACCAAGCCTATTTTTTTCTGATGTTCATTCGGTTTATATCCATGCATATACACAAAACCTTATTCTCATTGGAGTGAGAAAACTCACAGAGGAACCCTAAAATATACATTTCAGACCTAATAGGAGAGTTTCACTGTGTGCAGATTTCGCCATTCCCTCTTTTGCTCCTCTCAGGGTACAGAAATGACTGTAGACTTTCTGACATTTAGCAGCAGATCAACTGAATTCTAATTCCTAACGTTGTACGATTTCTATATACCACGATCATACAGGTACTGTATTTCAGCAAGCAAAAGTCAGTTTCCATTGTCACCAAATACAGAGCAGTAATGTGTTTTTTTACGGTGCTGAGCAGTGAATTTCAAGAGGGATTCACAGTGCATCTCAGCTTGGGAATTGCCCAGCACACCAGCATTCTTATCTAGAGCCCTTAAAATGTGGATCTACCACTGTTTCATTTACTATCAAATCTAACCACTTGTCCAGTTCTGGAAATTGGCCTCCTGATGTCAATATCTCTGATTTGCTCGGAGATATTCCCAGGTATTAATGGAAAAAGATTTGTCTATAAATGAGACCTTGTAGTCACTGCTCAGGAGTGTTGCTTATGATTTTAAAGCATAAACCTTTTTGCATTTCCCTTGAACACACCAAAACAAATGCTCCTATTTGGGATGAAGAGATAAAGAAAGAAATTAGTTGTCTAAAAACATGGCAACACAGGACCTGTTGCCTAGTGATGGCTGTTCCTGATATAAAGTTAATCCTGGGATCTGAAACGGGGCCTGGACTAATTGAAAACATCAGAAATAAGACATCTGAGATATTTGGCATTCAGCTGCCAGCTCTGCAAGCAAACACAGATGAGGGGAAATTCTTTTAATGAGTGTAGCTAATTTTAAAAATTTGTTTTAGTAATGCAGAGGTGTGAATTAGTATACTCGGTACTTGCAACATCTTTTATTTCTGTATTTACAGATAATCCTGTGGGAGGTGAAAGTCTGGCACCAGATATTCCCTCAGCACTGTGGATTAAGTTACAGCCCATCACATCACCATATACATTGTACCAGTCTAAGAAGGTATTTTCAGAGAAATATGAAAGAATTATTAATAGAACTATGAGGAAAAAAAACAGGGCCCAGTTTGATGGGATGTCAAGGAAAAAATCCGGGTAGGACCAAACCCTCACTGGCATCAGAAACCCTTTCTTTTTAAGGACTTGGAAGGTTTCATTAAGTGAAAGACACCAGGTTCTACAACAACAACATGTGGAAGTCATGTTGCTGGAGGCCAGAATGCTGAAAACCTTCCACTTTTTTCCTACAATCAAACAGCAATGTAGAAAAAATAAAATAAAAATAAAATAAATAATAAAATAAAATAAAAATAAAATAAAATAAAATAAAAAATAAAATAAAATAAAAATCTTTGCAAGAAGGAGTAGAAAATATACATGTATCAATGGTGTCTCAGAGTGGAGAATAGCCAGACAGTTGCAGCCTTGGTGGTCCATGCAGCACATCTTGAATGGAGGAACAAACAAATTAAAAGCAAATGTGGAACAATGTCAGATTTTTTCAAACGCAGAAAGCCAATTAGTGTTCTAAAGATTTGTGCACATATTTTGCGTAATTGCATGGTAATTTTTTGGTCATAAAAATTTTAATACGCTAATAATTTCTGTATTCACAGAAAATTCATAAATTCACTATTTCTCATAGCAGTCTCTAGAAAATATCACCCCTTAGACTTTGCCAATACCATGCAAACAACTGACTTAAGCCTATGCACTTCTGTGGTAGGTTTAATCCTATCCCAGCAATCATTTCTTCATCTCTTGTGCTGATGTGCATATATATTTATGTGTTTCAAGGCCTGTAACTCACAACTTATTGGGAGCACAATGTTGTTTTTTTTTCCTTTCTGGAACAGTGCATCCAAGGGAGGATTTCCCAAAAGCAGCATGTAAGTGAAAACATGCTCTCCTTAAAGGCCATTTCTGTGATTGGTGTGGGTTTCCCATTGCAGTGTCATGTGCTTTGGGGTTTCTGGTTGGGACAACTCTGCTGGAGTGGCAGGGGCTGCCCCCCCGAGACGATCACCCACCTCTCCCTCCAACTCCACCTCTCCACTCAAAGCAGGGGCTGAAAGCTCCATCTCGTCCCATCTGGGAAGAGACCAAGCTGCATTCCCTCTTTCCTGCCACCCGGGCAAGAGAAAACTGAGCACAGGCAAAGGCATGAAGAATGCAACGGAGGCAGAAGACTTCTGTTTCCTTCTCTCCATCCTGCCAGGTCATCTGCTGCATCCCTAGGCTTTGAATGTTTCTCCTGAGCTCCAGCAGCGCTGCCTTGCAGTGGTTTTCTTAAGGCAGCTGTCACTTGCACCAGTGCTGTTGTTATTTACATTTGTCACGTGCTGAATTGATGCATTTTCCCGACCTTTGCTTGCGAGGTCAGGGACAGCCTGATACTTGGAAGTTACAGTCCTGGAGTAAAAAGCCAGAGGGTAAAATTCCAGTTACATCGGTTTTACATGAAACTTGTCTCCCTGCCTTAAGGAATCCATATCCCAACAACAACAAGGGCAGTGCCAACGTGCTGCCCCCGGGGTACAGAACCTGTGCCCCCTCATTCCCATCCAGCAACTGAGAATTCCTGTGAAGAACTGATGTGTCATAGCCACACAGCTCCCTGGGTCAGATTCCTTACACTTCATAGCTCTCCAGCATAGTGTTCTCAAACATCAGCCAATTCACATTAATAGAACACTTTCATGTGATCCAGGGAGAAAGGGGATCCACACACCAGCTAGGAGGGAAGGAGTGCAGAAGGTTATAAAACTCAGGGACAGAGTGGTGCATTTTCATTTTTAGTCTAGAGGAAAATTGGGTAAGTAATTTCTTATTAGTTCTTTCAATTTAAAAACGTCTAGACTCAAAACAGCTTACTAATTATGTTTTAGACATTACAAAAAGGCGAAGGGAGTGTCTGACAAGTAAAATATTTTTTTTCTCTGTACCAGAAAAAAAAAAAAAAGAATGTCTCCTTTGAGGTTCTATAGTTTCATGATCTCTTGTACAACTTGTTTTACAATACCATACCCTATATAGTGTGTCTACAGGATGATGTCTTGTTTAGTCAGTATCTCTCTAAGACCAAGAGACTGATCATTAAACGTGCACATCCTAAAATAGCTGTTTTAAAAACAAGTTACAACATTACAGACTGTCATAACTATTTGAAATGCTGGAGTTGTTAAATGTGGCTCTCTTCCACTTGTTGTTTTTTTTTTTTTTCTTTTCTGCAAAAACAGTTCTAAGGGTTTGTGTCAGAAAGGATTTCTTGTTGTTTTGAAGTTGCCATGTAACAACAAGGATGTGTGTTTCTCATGCAGAATGTCAGGGATAAAATGAGCTGGCTGCTCACTAGACAGATTATGCAGATGTTTGATGATGTTCTGAAGTGGGAACTGTCTACGAGGTTTTGTCTTTCATACATAGCAAAGTTTGTTTCAGGCTGTAAAACACAACACTGAGCAGTTGTAGGTACAATATTGCCTCTGGTGACCCAAAACTTATAGATCTTCAGGTAGCTGAAGTCACTTCCAGTAGGAGACCCAATTAAATCAAAATAAGATTAGCAAAAATGTTTTGTTACCGTTTTTAGCATTGATGACATGATATTGAAATGTGTTGTCAAAGTGTAAGTCCATGACCACTTCAGTTATTTCTGGATTTTATTATTGAACAGGTTTTATATTATCATAATGTTTTGGAAACTGTTTTCCAAGTTTAAAAAAATGGGTTTATCTTCAGGCAAAGCTAACGATCTTATTGACAGGCACAGGATGACAATGGCATGAATGAAATGCTTCTACCTGTATTATAAAGCAGATATTTCCCACAAAACCCTATCTTACTTTAAAAATAGAGTGTTTATAGCTTGAATTTTGTCCCCATGATTCAACTACTCAGGATCAAGCTGCTAACTACCTGGGTGTAGACTTTTTTTTCCTTTACCCAGTCCAAAAGATGGATTAGGAACCTGCAGTATACATATAGGAGTTATAAAAAATTCCATCCCTTCATGTCAAAATGTTTTCATTATAGATTCAAAGTTTAATTCAATTCTAATACAGTGAATCTATAAATCTTATTTTATAAGGGTTTTGGACAGGAAAAAATGCTGGTAGTTGAGCAGAAAAATCAGATAGGCCTACAGGAGGATGATCTAATCCTCACTGGCTTAGTTTTAAGTAACCTGACATCTGCATCTCCATCTGCATCACATCCAGCCATTTTTCCATCTCTCAGGCAGCGTCCTGTGACAATGACACTGTCAGGGTATCCTGGCCTGAGGAGATCAGGAGGCACTGTGCACATGCATGAATTACCTAGTCAGTGTTTTCATCCAGCATTTTAACAATCAGGAAGCAACCTAGTGTGAGGAAAAGCCAATCTAAGCTGGTCTAAATTACATTATAGTTGGGGTGTAATCAGTAAAGTCCATAACAAGTCTGAAAAGAGTAACATTTTACCCTAGATTCTATGATCTAGGCTTAATGCTAAATGAATTGCTAAAGTGCAGTTAATTGATTCCACATTTAATTGCAGAAAGTAATGGTTTGAAGAGCTGCACTGCTGACAGACAGGATAAGAGCTGAGCCATCAGAGATTATAGTTTTTATTTTTCTTGACATAATCCTTTTTAAGTACTGTGTTCTAAAAATCACATGGTGAAACAAAGTTTAAGTCCTGTATGTTTTCATTAGAAGCTGTTTAACACAGGATCCTATGAAAATACAGCAGTTGGTCAAGAGCCATGCACAGAATATACAAGCCTCAGCAAGCTTGACAAAATACTGAACTATATATTCTTGCCAAATTAAATTTGTCATTAAATGCTAGTTAGGACTTGACAGACTCATTTACTTCCCTGGTTTCCCAGCAAGCATAAGATCCAGCCAGCACTCTTTATTCTTGGTCAAACCCAAGCTTCAGCCAGCTCTGAGTCCTTGCAAATGGATTCAGATATTTATATTTATTTGCTTCATGTGTAAACAGCAGTGTGCTGCGGGGAGTTTTGTAGGACTTTAATGGGTCTGTGCATAAATAAAAGGTAAGAATGATTTATTTTATTACCTAGATGAAATCTGCTTTTCTGAGTATAAGTAATCAGAAAAGATTTGCTGGTTCATAGCAACTTGACTGGGTGAAAACAGTTTTTTCTTGCTACCAAAACATAATGTGATTAATATAGTGCTAATAAGATTAATATAGTGCTAATATTTTTGTTTTGATATGAACAGCTGTCATATTTTCTACAGGAATATTTTAGAAGGGAACAAGACCAGTAGAACTGTGAGTAAAAAGGCAGGATTATGAGATAATCTCCCTAGAAACAATCAAATAAACCAGAAAACTTTATCAGTGAACCAGCACTATAGATGTTTCTACAGAGCAGATCTGAGGAATTGACCAACTGAGACAAAGGGATTCTTTGGTAAATATTATTTCAGAACATTTTGTCTCATTCCCAAAATGTGTTTCCTCCAGCAGACCTGTAAAAAATACCTCTTTGGGGGAGATACTAAAATAGGGATTTGTTCCTCAGCTCTGTTTTCTGTGATTCTGTGAAGTGTCAGCCAAACAGCACCATTTCTGTGCACCGAAGGGTCACTGTCAGATTTTCACAATCCCCCCAAAAAAGGCAGAGAGGATCCTTCTAGATCTTCTGAAACACAAACTATTTTTCATGTTGACAAACTGACACCGTGAGCAACTCCTGGTTGAAGCCAAAAACACAATTGCTGCAGTGAGGAAGGGGTAGGGGGAAAGTACAAAGAAGCTGTTCATGAGTATCAAAATCTCAGTTTTTACAGCATGGCTTCATAAATCTGCAGGTTTTGACCTTCCCTGCCTGGATTTTAATGTGTGCTTTTAGCATGAATTCTCCAGCACTTCAGGGGATGTGTGTGCTCTGCTGTGCAAAGCTGTCAGTTCTAACAGCAGTGCGATCTGTTACTTCTATTTCTTTTATATCTGCAGCATATTGATACTATTGAAAATACAGTCATTATTAGTATCTGTTAAGTTGCATGCCTACTTTTTACATGGCCTGTTACTCACAGTTTCCATACAACTTGCAACTGTAAGCTGAAAATTATACTTAACCACTTTCTTGATGAGAAAGACCTGATTTTAGCCACACTTTTGGAGCATTGCACAGTTTTATTGAACCCATATGAAAATCTCTGCATGGTACAAAAAGCAGGAGGTTTAAATTCATGGTGTACATAAAGTGGGGTTTTTTTCAGTTTCTTTGGTTGACTCTTAAATCACACAATGCTCACACCGAGGGGTGAAATGTGTCAGGAGCACTGACCATGGAAATATTCTTCTAATAAATGAGCTTTAACATTTCTTAATTGTCCTACATTAGTTCCTGCATGAAGACTCACCAGCCCAAAACAAATATTTCAGTCATGGCACTATTAAACCATTTCTACTGGTAGAAAGATTTCAAGAGTTTTGGATTTTATGCTTGAGCCTTTTGCACTAATGTATTGTGCAGTCTCTTAATATCATTCTGTGTGTCTGTTCCTACATATGAAGTTTAAAGAGGTTTGAGTCAATCTATCTATGGACTATCACACTTTTCAGAGAAGAATATTACTCCTTTCTAGATGCACAAGAGTTCACCAAGTAATCTTTAAGAATTTACTCAAACGAGAGGAAAAGACTTACATTTGGGTACAAGAAACCTAAATCTTTATTCACATGAACTTTAAACTGGACAAACAATTGTAGGCCTTATTTTGTACTCATTCCACTGACTTGAAATATGGCTTAATATCCATGTTTTGGATATTTGGTCCAATAAAATGCCAATCTCAAACCCAGCCAGCTCACTTCCCTGAGCTGGTCAAACTAGGATATATATATACCCTATATAATAATAGGTATAATATTTGGGTATTATATTATTATCCATGATTGTCTTATTGTCATGATTTCCTGTTTAAAGCAGAAATTTTATACATTCAATGTTACAATCCCTGCTTAAAAGTGACAGTGCATAGTTATGTATAACAACTATTTTGTGAGCCTGGTCTCCAGGGAACCCACCCCAAACCAAAACTGAGATTGGGTTAAGTACTGGCAAGCCTGCAACTGGCATAGTCCCTAATGATGATGAAATGCCAATGAGAAAATACACCTGTAAATTAAGAGTGAACTCCTGAAACTGGATATTGTTCATATAAGTGGAAAATGAGAACGTGAATATAAATAGTGGAGACCCAGCTGGAGAAGGCAGTAAGTTACAAGAGTTTAAATCTGTCATTAGGTGAAGCTGATTAGGTTTAGGGCTGTCACAAGGATGAAGAGTTGTGCCATCTGTAACAACAGTGAGCAGCTTAGGAAACTTTATCTCCACCAACCACCAGGGATCACCAGGACCACTTCCCACCAGCACAGCATTAGATCATCTTCTAAAAAAGCCACTGCCACAAAGGCAAGCATCAAACCCAGTCTAGAGGGGGATAATGCAGTCCAGGCACCATTTGTTGTCACCAGGTCGTCATAAATACATGGAAGACTGGCTGTAACTCACTTCTCACAATCTTCTTTTGCAATTCTGCTTAGTTGAATCAAAGGAATCAGGGCAAAATAGGTTTATAATTTACATTCAGTTTAAACATTAATTTGTTACATTAGTTTTACCATGGTAACAGGTAATGTCTGTAAGGAAGCATTCTTATTAGTATACAATTATTATCCTTTGGGAAAAAAAGCACATAAAATTATTTTAGCCTTACTCTTCATTGGTTTTTTTTGTTTTTTATTTAAATTATGATATCTTCGAGGATGATGGTACTCTGCACAAAACTGTTCTTGGCTGACCTTACAAAAAAACCTGAGGAAGCATTTTGGTCCTGATCAGCCTTGAAACGTGATGGAGTCTTTTTGTGCAGAGTTAAATCATACTTAGAAAAGTCCATAATCCAGGGAATATTCCATGTAAAATATAATCTCTTCTTTTAGAACAGTAATGCCAAACCAAACCAGTAATCATCTTCATTCTGTATCATTATTCTGAGGGCTGAACACCAGCTGTACTTTTCTGCTTAGCCCAGGTTTACACAAAATATTAACAGCCTGTGCCTCAATTTCTGCTTTTCTAAAAAGTCAGCAGCATTCCCCTCCTTTGTGAATCAGTGAGGAACTTGCACAATTAATCCAGCTACATGCTTACAGGACATCTAAGTGTTTTGTTTACTTAATCTAACTATTTTCAAGGTGCAGAACACTGAAGAAATTTAACAAATTTAGTTTCAAAGTAAATATTCTTTCATCCAAACTCTGGAATCTTTGTAAACGACTTCTGAGCACTATCTTGACTGCAATTTCAGAGGTCAGTGACTCAGTTCCCAGAGTTAGTCCTGCAAAAACCTAATACACTTGCTTGGACTAGAATATGAAATCTAACCCCTGTCTGGCTATTAACAAGTTGTCTTGATGTGCAGCTCTCCTGAGAGATTGATTTTCACAGCCTGCTCTCACTACTAATAAAACACAGCACTTCTGGAGTAAGAGTATTGACAACTGTGAGCTATTCAATAGCTGAGTTTTTATCTAATTTATTCTCACTCAGTGATCTAGCAGCTATCATGAAATTATTAAAAACAGCCTCAGGCTAAAAGGCCTCTAAGTGAGGATGAAGGATATAATCTGCAGAAGATATCTGCATTCTATATATGTAACATGTAATATATGCACGTGTGACTGTGTGGTACATGGTTTTGTTGTGTCAGCAGAAAGAAAACCAATAAATATCCTCCCCTGAGCCCAAGGCGAGTCTCTGTGTGCTGGAGGCTTTCCAGGAGCTCCTCTCCTGGGCTATTTGTGTGGCACGGAGGGTGTGTGAGCACAAAGCCCAGAAAGCAGCTGCAGCCTGCCAACCCTGACCTGTCCACACACACCTCAGGCCAGGGAAGTGGCAGATTCAATGCTGCTGCCATCCACAGTGGAGAGGCAGCTGCTGGCAGCTGCTTCAGACCCCACAGCCAAAGCAGGATGAGCAGAAAGGAGCCTCTTCCCCTTCCCAGCTTTAGATCTGCCCCTTCCCTGAATTCCCATCAGCTCTCAGAAATCCACTCCCTGTGGCAGCTCTGCTCTCCCTTGTATTTCCACTAAGTCCCTGGTGAAAGGGAGGAGAAAAAAGGAAGTGCATGAACAGAAGAAACAGGTAAACTCAGAAGGGAAAACAAGAACAATAATTTGAAGGGGGAAGGACCTGAAAAGAGGCAAGAAATAATTCATCCTGTGATGCATTCTTCCCAAGCCCTACATTTGCCTCTAGACATGGTAAGCCAACAGGTCCCCACCTTGTTTCCTCCTCTGCCCCACATAACATGGATTTTTGTCTCTCTGAGCTGTGTCCCACCATTCCCAGTGCTGAGACTGGACACCAGAGCAGGCAGACCAGCTCGAGGAGCAGAGAGCAGGCTCTAAAAATCCTCCCCTCACATCAGACCTCCCACCACTACTCCCAGAATTTTGCCCCAAGTCAGGGCATGTTCTTCCTTCCTCAGCTGTGAGATTTAGGAACAGAAATTCCTCACTTTGACTCAATGACTGTTTGCATTTAGAGTGTGAAAACACATGTAAACTTTGTCAAGTTGGCTATGGACCTGACTTATACAGTCATATATGTCTCATAATGCAAGTGTTGGGAGATGTTGTTCATAAATCATAATTAGCTGCTTGTAAAAGGCCAGCAGTAATAAAGAGGAAATATTTTGCAATCCTGCACAGTGATAGGCACAGATTGACCAGGTGAGCTATGTAGGTCAGCCTCCCCTCTAGCTCCTGAGCCCTATTAGCTGCTGCTGGTGTTCAGAACTTAAAAAAGAATCTGTGCCCAGCTCCCCACAGCTGGAATGTGCACGTGGAGAGAGAGTCAGTGCACAGAGCTCTGTGTTTTGTCTGAATCCATAGCCTCCCTGACTGAAGTGCTGCATATGGAATCTGGGGAAAAACTGCTGGTATAAATGTGGTTTGGAAAGAGAAATGTTCCAATACTTGGATATTCTTATTTGGATCATATATATTTTATGAAAAACTTTTGGCATCACTTTTAAGGACTAAGCCCAATGCAGTACTTTGACATCTGCAACCAGTGCAGCAGAAGGGAACTGAAAACATTTAATGCTCAATGCACAAGAGAGATTACTGATATCCACAGATGTAGGCACTGTGCATCATTTTAGGCACCCTGAGGTGGCCATGACATCCTCATGGGACAAGCAGATAAAACACAAAATTATCTGAGACCCAGGTCTTCCAGAGAGGCAGTTAAGGGATAAGTAGATTGCAACAGAATCACACTTAAGATTCCCATAATCACTTTTATTTATTGTTGCTTGAAACTATATCATATCAGGAAAGCTCTGTTAAGAGCTGAAATGATAGACTTTCTTTTTTCAGCTGGGAAAAATATTGCTAGATAGAAAGTAAACCAAAATTATTTCTCACCCGCATGATTCCTTAGGAAGGGCACCTCCTGATGGAGGTTCCAATTATATTAACTCAAACTCAAGCAGAGTCTGGTACCTGGAGCATGCTGAGGAAGCCAGTGCTGATATCCTAGCTCTGCCACTTGGTGAGCTTTTAACGTCGGGCAAATCCATTAATCCCCCCAAAAATAGGTGCCTTCTTCTACACTTTTGTGCCATAAAACATAACTTGAACATCTGAAGGATGCAGGAGTGCCCTGAAGTGCCACATGGGGCCGATTAGAAACAATGGAAGTATGTCATCAATTGGATTTTTCCAGGCCAGGCTGTCATCCTGACTGAAAATTAGCCAAAATATGGGAAGAATTATTTTAAACTTTCATAGCCTGTTTTTTAAAGCTTGCTTTCATGACTTAGTGGCAGGTACTCGGCATCCCTGTTTCTTTTCTTCCACGCTTGTACATGGAGTGGGGCACATCAGCCAAAGCTGGGCTGCATCCTCTGCTGTCCTCTGAATCTCAGCCCTACATGGGTTCAAGGATGTGATCTCCATAGGCAGTTTCTGGTTTTCTTGGGGGAAGGGCACGAAAATACTCTTTCACAACTCTCACAAAAATCCAGCTCAGCTTTCCGTTGCCAAGCGACATCACGGTTTTACAGCAGAGCCAGCTGCTGATGTTACTAAGCAACGTCCTTCCCATCAAGTTGTGCACTTGAAAATCATTACTTGTTTATTAATTCTCATGATGGGTTATGGTTTCCACCCCAGATCTTGGTATTTGCTCTTCTAGAATTTGTGAGAGAGCAAAAGCCAAAGGCTGTCATGGGGCAGTCGTTCCTGCAGATCTCTGTGATATTGGGATGTGTTGGGATATGCAGAAACTGGGGATGGTTCTGCACTATTACATTAAGATCAGAGAAGAGTAAAATTCTGAACACCTCCCCTTTCTTCTCTTTCCTATGGGAATAGCTGGTGTGTAATAGCATGCTCAGTGCTTCAGCAGAGCTCTGCAATGCTTTATATGTAATATCAATCAGGTGAAAGTAAGGAACATAAAACATTTTGTCTTAAATTGGCACTATCTGTGCCATAAAGTAAAATTACCTCAAACTAGTCTTCTACAAATACCTAAGGTAGCATGCCTTCAATATACAAGAAACTAACATATCTGTGTTGTGTGGGGTTGATAAGTGTACCCAATACTGTATATACTGGGATTAAACTCATGACAAATTATTTGGATCTTACTGAAATACCTAACTTATTAACCTATAACATAGCTTACCTTTAAGTCTGAGCTGTGTTTTCCCCTAGTTTGAGTCCTCCAGTCCTCCTGGGTTATATCCTGTTTTGATCAAGAAAAGACAATCTCTCCCTGGATGAGCGGGGAGTGTGGATGAGGGACCACAGAGGAAATTCCAGCAAACAACAGTAAAGCAGCCCGATGTGAGTATTCCTTCCCCCACCAATTCCATCATAAAAGCAAAGAGAATAAATAGAGACATCAGAACATGTGGAATTCTCTCAGAGCTGGTGGTTTACCCTTCATTCTGGCACAGAGCAGAAGATGAGCCTCTGCAAAGCTTGCAGTGAAGAGAGGGCTGCTTGGGGTAGCTGCAATAGAGGTGAATTGGTGAATCCTAATTTAGACAGGAGAGTGGGGCAGAACCCTGACCCAAGGGTCCACTGGCAGTGCTGTGCTGCCAGTCAGGGTCACTGCAGGCCAGAGATCAGAGCACAGGGTGGCTGTGCTGGTGTCACTGCCCTCACTTCACAGAGCTCACAGTCCTGGCCCCAGTGCAGGAACTCTGCAAACCTTACACAACTTGGCCAAACAGAGGGATTCTGCTTTGCACCCGTGTTGATAAAAATACACAATCAGAAATCAGCATCCACAGATAACTGAAGGTAATTTTCCCCAAAGTTTTTGCCAGACAATTGTTTTGCAAGGCGGCTTCTTCACTTTCACTTTGTGGCATTTTCTGGCCTTAGCTTAGAAATGGAATAGCCCCAAATGTGAGTTCAGTTTGTTCTGATGAGGAAATAATGCAGCTAGCAGAAGTGAGGATGCATTACCAGGCTTGTGTTTTCCTGAGCTCCCACAGGATCCCTGCTCTGAAATTCATGGCAGAGAGCCTAAACAGAAAACATTGCATAATTTGTTGTCTAATCAATTGTGCAATGTGCCCACTTTGTTTTTAAGGAAGAACACACTAAAATTTTGAATTTATGAACTTCATATTTACTGGATTCTGGGCTGGGGAGACCAAAGAATGCTGGATTGCCAACTTCATAAAAAAAAGAAAGATTTAAAAGGCAGGGCTATTCATGTAACCCTTGATCTTGCAACTGCGCATTCCAGCTCATCACAGATTTTATGTTTCCAAGTCAGGAGTTTATAGACCAAGATTTTGTGGAACAAAAGTCAGCAGACAACATATTGCTGCCCTATGAAATCCTGCCTTTTAGCCATGTCAGATATGGCTTTTCCATGCTGGATTCAGCAATGCTGCCTCACACTCTTCGAGGTGCAATAAACCCACAGTGGACCACTCCTTTGGTTTGTGGCCCCAAAAAGCACCACTGGTGTTTACAGAAACTCGTTAATCCCGTGGAGTTGCCCCTAATGATAAATACTCTGTCTTTGGTTGCCAGCTGTGTTTCTGAGCACCCCTCTGTGGAAGCATTGCTGGAACGGACAATCAGAGTTAATAATAACAATTAGCTCGCCCATGAACCAGTACTTCTTGCAACATCACATTTCAAAGGGTTTTTGTCACGCCTCCACCCTTCAGGGTGATTAAATGGGAAATGATTTCACCATAACCTGAACAGGCACATCAACATTTGCTGGCAGGTATTTCTGACAGCTTTCAAGGGTAACACGACAAAATGAAAAATGAGCTTAAACACATAAACAGGCCTGGACACAAAATGCAGAACAGATATTCCCCCCAACACCAATTTCCCCTTGAAAACAACACATGCATAACTCCAGTGTATTATTGACACAGTTTCACTGAGCAATTTTTGCAGTGCAGGAAGCACTGCTTATACCACAATCCAAGAAACGGTAGAAGTGAAACACATTTGACCCAAAATTGATGTTCTCTGGGGTTGCTTTTGTGAAAAACATTCGTGCTGGATTTATGGCACTCAGAGAGCCTGGGCAGGAGCAGGGGGAGGCCGGGCTGAGGAGGTGTAACTTGTTTTCTCACTCGCCTGGGGTGGAGGCAAGTTGGTTGTTGAGCAGGTTATGAAGGTGGGTCCCAGAGAGAAAGCCTACATTTCATGAGTCTGAGGAGAAGGAGGAGGAAAATCAGGTGGAAACTGGTGAGGTGAAGATGGAAGGAACGGTTTGAAGACACGCTCTAAAAGCGTCAGTGAAGCCAAAGGTGCCAGATAAATCTTGGAATGTAAGTGCAACGTTAAACATCCTCTTGTTTGCTTTCAGGAAAGGAGTTATTCAGCTCAAAAGTCCCTGCAGGCTGAACAGACCAATTTGGTACCAGTGTGCTGCTTTTGAGATATGTAGTGTTCAAATAATTTCAATAATGACATGTAAATCGTGAGAGATACTATAGAAAGATGAATATTATCTTTTGGTTAACCTATGTTTATTTAATGGATGGATTTTTAGCATGTTTGTAATGTTTATTTGAAAGTCTATACATATATAAAGCGCTTGTAGTTTGCAACCTAAGTAATGCTTGTGCATTGAATGATTTAGAAATAATGTATGTAAAAAGGATTACAGTAACACTGTAATCTAAAACATTACCTTAGCACTCTGCAATGTAATTCACACTTTAATGTTATTATCGCTTGTTTCATTATTGGAGAATCTGTAATGTCTTTGTTTCCTATTTATGATTTATCTTCTTTATTAAGCAGATGGTAATGTGAAAATTATGTGAAAATTGTGAAATTTCATGCTCCAGGGAAAGAAAAGAGTGGGTAGACAATATGATATGATGTGTTAGTGGAGATTTTGACAGCTGGCACTTCAGCTGTGCTCTTGTCATTTTCTACTTTGATTCCTGTGCATTTCAATTAAAAAACTGTAAATAAAGTATTTTTATCTTTCAACTCAATATTGGAACTTTGGCCTCTATTAGCAGTTGCTGTCCTTAACAGTCAGTATTGCTGAGCTGGTGCAGAAATATTGACAGTGTATTATGCACCGGAGTGAATTTACTCTAAAATAAATGGGACAACATTAAGACATACATTGGCTAATCTATTTAAGAACTTGATGAGCAAAATCTGCATTTTGCACAACTGATGCACAAGAACCCACCCCAATTAAATAAACAACTCCATGGGGATTTGGGAGAGTTTCATTCATTCCCCAGTTCATGTTATTACTGCAAGTGCTTGTGAGGGGATAGTTTAGAGAGCTCTGAATTTTCAGGTGTTTTCACGTAATGTCTATAGGGACAGGAAAAGATCTGGGAAGAGAAAAACTCAGAAATGCCACAAAATTCACTCTTAAAGAATTGTGCTGGCTGTTGAGGGAAGCATATCACTGTAGTGGAGTTGTTCTTTCCCTCCTGTGCATTTAAACCTTAGTCAGCAGCTCTAACAGTGTGAGAATGCTTTATTTTATCAATACACACTTAAAATATTATAATTTAATGTGTTGTCTTAGAACATTTCACTGGTCTCAGCCTGGGAAGATCTCTGTGTGTGCATTAGTCCATGATGGAGTACTTCATATTTGTGGAACAGGGATTTTGAAAATGTTATATCCAGTCTTCAGCATAGCTCAGAACTGTTTTAAAACTGTTTTAAAACAGTTTAAAACCGGAGAGGATTTGGCAGCAACCTCAGCAGATAAAACCTCACGTTGCTAATGAATCACTGAAAGTGCAATCCTGGCCCCAGTGATTTCAACAGGAGCAAGTTCAAGCACTGCTGCATCCCCTGCAGACAATCAAGTTTAAACAGAACAGAGCTTAAGAGCACAACACCAAACTTCTCTCTCCCTAAGCCTCCTGTGATGGAAAATAATACTCCAAGTTTTTAAAAATGTACTGTAGTAATAAGTAACAACATTCCTTAAAAGCTTGTATGGTTTCCTTGGCGTTCAAAGTGCAATCTCCCTTTTACAGCCTAACTTTAATGGAGTTTTTCTTGACACATGAAGCAGACCAATCCCAAATTCTTTGGAAAAAATCCCTGAAGAGACTGTGTAATTTTCACCTAATCAGTAATACAATAAATACAGTGATTTCAGTGCATGAGCCCCCGAATAAAATGTCTAGGACAAGAATG